>OZ010736.1:131099262-131699262 GCA_963932295.1 Tipula lateralis
TGACATTTGTGAAAGTTCATCGAAAGCTTTTATGATATGATATGATAGATGAAGTACAAGCCAACCATTACAGTGATCCTAGGTTTGTTACTATAATCCAGGAATAGGTTCAACGGAGTACCAAACAGATATCTGATAACTTATTATATTCCAGAATTATTCTGGCCCAGGCCTTGTCTGCATCTCAACATTGAAGCGATGACCCGACAGCCTTTCTATATATACTTTATGATGATAAAACCTGTTAATTCGTTTGTTGGGGAAACTATTTAAATAAATAAATAGCTAAGTTCAGTTATAGAGCAGACATTTGAAAGATAGATCTATCAGTACCGGTTATAGATCTATCAAATATCTGCCATAGTATCTAAAACTACCATATTTGCAACGGTAAGGGAAGAATCAGATTTCGAAGAAGGAGCCCGAGAAACGTCTACTACTTCTAAGGAAGGCAGCAGGCGCATAGATCACCCAAGCCCAGTACGAGGAGGTAGTGGCGAAAAATAACAATACCGAAGGCGCTGTAATTGGAATGAGTACATTTATCATTTAATCAACAATTGGAGAGCAAGTCTGGTGTCAGCAGCCGCGGTAATTCCAGCTCCAATGGCGTATATTAAAATGATACATCATCCATGAAATAAAATAAAATAAGAAAATATAAAATTTTATCCAAAATTGTTGTTTTTTTGACACATGAGCCATTAAAACTTTTTTTTGACACATGAGCCATGAAAACTTAAAAAAAAAATAATATTGTGCGAATGCAAAACTATAAAAGCAGGCTGTTTTTTTGTTCGGTTTTATTTTCCTTATTTTTTCCGCGAAATTTAACGCACAATTATTATTTTATATTAAGTGACATAAATTTAACGAAGAATTTTTGTTTTTTTATGTTCTGCTTGGGCGAAAGTAAGCAAAGCCTATTTATCGCAGTTTTATTTTTTCTTATTTTTATTTTTTATTATTTCTTAAGGGGGAACTATAATTGGAATAAGAGAATTAACAGAAATAAGAAACTGAACGAAATCTGCCAGTTGTTATTTCATTTTGACATTTCGCCCATAGTTTACTTAAGAATTTCTAAGTTGACAGCGAACTAAAATTTTTGTGCGATTTTTTGATTATTTTAAAAACATTAATTTAGATAAAGTAGTACTTAAAAATATTAATTAAATAGAATATAAATAAATAGTTAGTATCGTAAGAATAGTTTTTTTTTGTTTTAATTTGTTTTTATTATATTTGATATTAAGTTTTAGTTTTTAATAGGTTATGTTAGGTTAGCTTTTTTTTGGTTTTACCCGATCTTCCGCTTGCCTCAGACACTTCTGCCCACGCCTTCTCCTTTATAATAATATTTTTAAAATCCCGGTGCCCCTTGTCATAAATGCAACTATGGGCCCGTACACTTTCAATAAAAGCATCCGAAAATGTATCCATTCTAAAAATATAAATTAAGCTTTAAGTTTGTCGACCAACAAAAAGCAAAAATAATTCAAAATAAATTTTAATAAAATAAATATATTTACTTTTTTTTAATTTTTTTCACCAAACAAACAAACAAACAGAAATAGCGTCGAACAATGTCAACAAGATGCATTGTTGTTGCTTTTCCTTAATTCGTACTAATTCAGTACGAAAATGTTCGCACTCTTTAATTTTTTTAAGTGACACATACAACTGAACGAAGAATTTTTAAGTTTTTTATTCTGAGTATGGTCGCATTCATACATATTCCTTTTCTCGCTCTCTTACGTTAATTTTTTTAATTCTCTTATTCCGAATATAGTTCTCGCTTTATTCTTTTCTTTAGTTTATCCACTTAATATCTAGTACAGTACAATAGTATATTTTGAACAAATAAGAGTGCATAAAGTGCTTTAATATGGAATTATGGAATGTGACGTCTGTTCTATTTTCAATTGGTGTTTAGATCAAGACGTAATGATAAATAGAAGGATTTGGGGGCATTAGTATGACAAGGCGAGAGGTGAAATTCATGCACCGTCGTAAGATATAAGCATTTATCAAAGATGTTTTCATTAATCAATAACGAAAGTTATAAATTCGATGGCGATTATATACCGCCCTAGTTCTAACCAGAAACGATGCCAGCTAGTAATTGGATGGAGCAGCATATATGGCTCTTTCAGTTGCTTTCCGGGAAATGAAACTTAACGGAAAGGCACCAACAGGAGTGGAGCCTGCAGTTTAATTTGACTCAAAATGGGGAAACTTATCAGGTCCGATATAAATAAGTAAGACAGATTAATAGCCTTCTTTAAAGAAACAATGAGACAAGAGCACAAAGTGCACTTTAAGTCAAGTCCAGTTTGAATTGGTTTTGCTAGTCAACAGCACCCATAACCATACAGTCAATCTAATTAAACTAGATCAACATCTAATGTTGATACATTCAACATATTTTAAATTAAATCGTTGAATGCTCTATGCAATTAAAAAAATTGCCAATCAATCGCAACCTCTTGAACATATCGATTATTGTGAATATTTTGAACAAAATGAGCGTACAGTAATTCTACAGGCAAAGTGGGTAAAAACTAAAACCATACACAGTAATTAACTATTTGTCAGTCATCAATTAGGGGAATACCTTACACAAAGTGAAAGGTATTCCCCTAATTGATGACTGACAAATAGTATTCCCCTAATTGATGACTGACACAAAGTGAATCAGAAATTCAATAAGGTCCTCAAATACCTTTATTGTCATCAAATCAGTACAGATCGAGATTAAGAAGACAGTACCGTGTAATCTCGTCATTTCACTATAAGAGAAGAGTGTGTCACATTCGTTGTAAGTATTTTTCAAAGGTTGCTGGCATGTATACAAGGTGAAAGTTGAATACGATACAATCATGTAGAACTATTGGTTGTTTTCCAATCTACCAACCGCTAGTACCCGCTAGTAGTTCAGTTTTTATCTTTACTAAATAAACCATTGTAAATTTAGCAAAGACAAGAACCGAACTACTAGCGGTTCACTAGCGGCTACTAGCGGTCGGTCGATTAAATTCTTCACAATAAATGCCAATATACATATTTTACCTGATAAACATCCATATCGGAAACAATAGCTCTACAAACAGGGGAAAGATGTATATGAAGAGAGGAAATACTACAAAGAGCAGCAACACGCCAATCTGAGGAAGCAGAAGAAATACGAGAACATGAAGTAAGGGACGTCTCATCATACATGATTCTAGGATGAAAACGAAGATCTTGAAAATGATGATCAAAACGCAGTTTTCATGTTTGATAATAAGGATCAAGAGCTACAACAAAGGCACTACAAAATACAAATGGAGAAAATAAAAAGACTGAAACAAAATTGCAACAGCATCTCAAAATGCGAAGCTAAAAGTTTAAACAAGCTTTACTGTGATATTCAAGCTGAATATGAGTTATGAATCATTGACATTCAACAGCAGTTGGTAAAAGAGTGCAGCAGGTTATCTAAACGCGGTAACACGAAAAATGTTAACATAAATCTACCAATCATTGAAATTCCTTTATTTTAGTTTTAGTCTCCAAGCAATGGACAAATTGTTATAGTGTATTCAATAAAACGGTACATAAGAATCAAAGCTTGTCAAACGAAGGAAGGATGGATTATCTGTTATCTTTGGTCAAAGGACAAGCAGTATTCGTTTGTGAGTGGGTTCATTGTATTATTTTTATATATTATAAGAGGGTTTAAATTATTCAGTCAGCAAATACAGCTTGCAGAGGTACCTGTATGCCATGCTATAATTTTGTACACTGGCTTTTGAGTTTATTGCAATAGAATTCCAATCTGTTTAGAATTATTTTAATATTCTCTTTTAGTCTTCATCACCACGCTGAATATAGTATATCAGGTATGACCCTTTGAGCTCCGTCCTTCACTTGGTCCTCCTTTAAGATACATTAAAAATAATCCTATTACTTATTGTACTGTATTTAATTCTACATAGTTATTGCGTATATTTATCAGTGTAGGTTTTCGAAATTAAATGAAGTCTTGTCCGTGTGTAATGTTCTCAGTCATCTCGATACTTCAACCTTGCAATAATATTATCATGTTATCCTTTACCATATATCTAAACATTTAGAGCAATTGTGTTTCATTTTTAACAGCGCCAGCCCTTTATATTGAACACGTTGAGTTTGTCTCTCTACACCTCATCTGCAGGTTTTGTGACGCTAGGAATTCTTTATAATTAGCACGGTGTCATACGTATATGTTCATCATGCATTAATGTTTCAAGGTCAAATAACTTTGAAATAATATTCAACATCAAGAGGATTTTATTTTTCAAGGTGATCGATATAGATCAACACTCTCACCTTTCGTCATTAACACGTAAATAAATTGAGTTGGAGCACGACACAACTCCTCTTAACTGTGGTAGACAGCCAGGAAAGACAAGAGCGCTCTCTAAGGCGCGGTGACCTCTTTCCTTCAGCGATCTATTAGCCTGCATAAAGAGAGTCTACATCTTTAGGACGTCGAGTTCCTTTGGAGATCAATGGGTTTCATCCAATTCTCTTTCAAAAAGTGGAAAGACTTCTAAGTGGCTGTATATTATACTGGCTAATCCCTAATCTCGTGTCCGGGTACTTTAGCATTGGTTCTGTGTAATATTGGTAATATTTCATTAGTTTTGTTTTGTTCAGCCCAGTGGTCCAACCACATCGAAACATTTTCTACAAAAAGCTCCGGTTACTGTGGTGGTATTCCAACTTTTTCACTGTCAAAATAAACTTGGTTTATTAAGATGTCTTGAAAATTTCTCTCTCGTTTTGTTATTTAAACTAAACCCAAAAATTATGTTATAATGCGGAGAGTTTCTTGCTGTTGCTACTCTGTCTTGCCATGAGTATCATAGGTACAGCTCCCATTACTCATCATACAAACTACTGTCCCACATAAATTTGGGAAGAATCACATCGTTGGTGGACGAACGAAGAACTGTTCTAGCCAAATCTATCAATAACTTATTAAGCAGGTTTTATCGGGAAATACTCCACTAATACAAAAACATACTATTTTGTACAAGTTACAATATCTTATTATGACAATCAAACGTAGATCACGTGTTAAAATAGATTCTTGTAACTGATCACTGATTTTAGACAAAAGACGAATATATTTCAATAGTGCCAGACGATTGAAAGAGATATGAGATTCTAGCAGCTTGATTCATTGTGGTCGGTAATTTTAAGCTAACTTCTTATCTAAAATCGATAGTAATCTCAGAAGTTTTGTACTTGGTATATGATACAGGGTTCAAGCTCTCAGTCTGAACAATAACCTAGATCCTATTCGTTTACAACAATAAAATATTGGTGACAGGTTAAACTAGACCGTACTAGACGGGTAGCTCCCAAAACCAGATGAGCACGGATATAATTGAATCTTAAGTGTTGGCCATCGCATATTGGAAAGCCGTGAGCAAAAGGAGTTGCTTACATTAAAACAAAACCAGCAACTTAATGATATTTGAATTTTAACCATGAATGAAAAATTGGTTTATTTCTCCACGTCTGCTCATTAAAACTCAGTCAAACCAATAAACTCAAGGAAAAGTCGGATTCAAAGAGTATGAAAACAATTCCATCTCCATATAGGCCAAAAGGTAATACATCAGTAGACACATCCGATATCATGATCACCAAAATCGAAAAGTCATAATAAATGGCTTTCTTTTGCACCATTTTTTTAAAAAGTTTAGCTTTAATTGGGTGCAGGGAGGATTTATGTCCTAGCTCCTTCACGCGCGATCCTTCAAGTAAAGGTTGATAGCAGCTGAAAACCGGATAACGAATTTCATGATTAAATTTAGATTAAGCTCGTTAGAATCATTTGCTTTTCAAAAGATTTGCCAACAATGAAAAGGATTAGTATGATTTATTATAAGAACATTATAGTGATAAACAGATGGTAATCATCAAAATCATATGCAGAACGGACATCAAAATGCATGTTCGATCTATCCATTCACATAACGAACCATAATCAGATTGGGAAAATCTCGTTTGTATTTCAACCGGACCGAGTTTTGCAACCGGTAACTTTCGCTACAACTTAGTCATCTTTTCTATATCGGCTCGTCTTAAACGAGGTCGAAGTCAAATGTTATCTCATCCTCACTATACATATAATCTATCGTTTGAATATAATGAAAATATACATCTCTGAGTCTTAATAGATTGTTTAAATAGTTAAAATCTGCTTATTTAAAAGAGTGCGACAATTATGATGCTGCTAAATTTGTAAGCAAGCATTAGTGAGATAAGACGCGTGTATAGTATCTTTCACTTTTATATATATTTGGTCTTTCAACCAACGCAATCGCACATACAAAATGGCCAAACATAGTAAAATCATAATTATTTGTAGTTTGCTATTGAATTTGGCTATATCGAACGATTCTAAAATTGTAAAACGTTATAGTTACTACAATTTCGCGCATCCTGATGATCCAGACTACGAGATAAAAACTGAAAACCAACGACGGAATTTTAACAAAGTTAATAATTTACTAAACGATATGAGCTCTAATCCGGACCGATATTCGTTTGGTGAAGTAATGCACATGACAAGGGTTTTGTCTAATTTGGATTTAACGAGAGCTGACGCATTGGATCGTATTAGTTACTTCACAACAACGACGCCAAAACCAAAAAATATTTTATATCGCGTTTCAGTTAATCGTCGTGTGTTCGAAGATGTTAAAACGAGAATTCATGTTATGAGATACAACTTGGAAGCGATCTACGATCATAGTTCTGCTTTATACAAACAATGGAGAAAGCAATTGGAAAACGTTACCGGCTACTATTCAAGCAGACGATCATATATTGTACCAAATACGGCCATTCGGCCTCCAATTAAGTTTTATTAAGTCTTTTTAAGAGCGAAGTCACAGTTTGACTCCAAACTAACCAAATTATATAAACAATAAAATCAACTTCAAATCAAATTTCAATTTTTGTATTGTCAGTTTACGAATGGAGTATATGGCATCATGCTCGATTGCATTTTCAATTGGCCACATCATTATGAGAGGCAGTGAACTAATATGGCAACAAGAAAATTTTCCTTTAACAACCCGACTCAGTCATATGAGATATATCGATCTCGCCTCCAGAGAAACATCTATCTTTGCCTTGAATTGGTTTTAATTCGATTTCATCGAATGTAATCGTTCAAACCGAAATACTAAAACAACAAATAGGATTAATCTATCAAATATATTTGATAAATAAATGGTTCAAACCACCACAAATGAGATAGGACATCACCCTGTAACATATAAAAGCTTGTAAACAATTATTTTTATTTTCCATGTGTTATTGGAATATCTTACTTGTGGTCCATATTTGAATCATGATGGCTTAAAATATTTTACAGGAACTCGTTCTGATGAATTCGAAACAATATATGAACTTCTCCAAACATCATATCCAGCCAAACGCAACACTTTCCGCTTCCACAATCTAATATTCGACGCACAATGATAATGAATCGTTTTGACTTTGTGGCGAACTCTTACAATGCTATTGGTAACTTGATCCAGCACAATTCGATTTACACGGGATCGATACAATGAATTTTTCGTGAATATAGTTATGTTATCCAAAGCGTCCGGTTTGAATAGATTCGTGCGTATAACTTGAGATGAAAACATGCTAATGTCCTGTAATGTATATCTGTTCGAATTTTTCATTTCATCCAAAACTTTTGAAACACGATCATGATTACGGTGATAAATCCGCCATTCATCGTTGGTATAACATTCTAGCCCGCTGATTATAAATAAACAATATAGGACAAGAGAAATACGTACAAATTTTGCTGTGTTCGGTCCCATCGAATCAAAAAAACTGAAGAAATATATAAACACTTGGCAGCCGATATATGTATATGTATACAGTGCTGTAAACAAGTATTTAAATTTTTTTGGTTTACAAATAATTTATACATTTCCAATATCACTCAAATTTGCTTCCATCACTGAACATATATTCTACGTAAATGATTAAGAAATCATTTCCATTTACTCTATAAACATCGTTATCACCACAATTGGACACAAATATAAACAAGATCATAAGTCACGCTTAAAACGTTTTGAAATTTTTTCTAAGAGATCAATACACACTATATTGAGTGCTGTCACTCAAAATCGGTTTTTGTATCATTAAAACTGACTCATGTTTATGATTTCCCCTCAAAGTCCTCTTTGAACCAAGTTGTAAAACCAGATAAACTGATCTTCCAAAAAATCCTCTATTATATGTGTTAGTATGTTAAAAGATTTTTGGTGTCTCACGTCGCAAACCAGTTTATAATTCTATTTAGTAGCCTTTATTATGTAACATGGCCAATCTGAAACCACTTGCCGAAAGTGGTAATATTTCGTTCCGGGTTTGGTTGTAAGTTAAATTTTCCTCTTTACATTGCTGATAGCATGTCGCCAGATGTAGCTTAATGGTTAAGAGAGTTTCTCATCACGCCACGGTCTCGAGTTCGATTCCCGCCGTTGACAAAAAATTAACATGCAACCGTATGACATAAAAACGCGTTTGTGTGTAACAACATTCGTTGGACTGACCACCTACAATGTGCACCAATCGTTAAAATGGTTCATAAGGTCTCAGTTGAGACGCGGTAAGGGCCGTTTACGGCCTCTAAGCCATAGATTACATTGCTGATAGTAACTTCCAGTCAATCTCTCTATGTATGTTACTGGGATTATGGAACCTTGTTTGTAAACAACTCATTATTATTTTACCTCTGGTTTTATCTTGTTATAGGCAACACCACCGCTCTTTTTGTATCAGTTCCAGAATATACTGAGAGAATTAAAATTTACTGCAGTATTTACTAGCCGTTACATTGATCATGCACAGAACACACAAACCAGAATTAATTGAGAATTTGAGAAGTTTTAGAATAAATAATAGAGTAATCAACGTTTAAATGTGACTAAAAAAATGATCAAACCTAAATGAAGAGCTTATTCTAGAGTAGGGCAGTGGCGTAGCTACAAGGGCGCAAACCCCGCGCTGCAGGGGGGCCCGCAACGATAGGGGGCCCGCTGCAACGCGGTCCCTTGGTCTTTGTTATATTTGTGTATTGATTATTTTGTATTTTTGTATTGATTGTGGACATCCATAATCATTTATCAAATTTACGAAAAAAAACAGCATTTGCGGGAAGTTTTGTTGAGTCACTGCTTCGCAAACAAAACTGTAGCTAAAAGTCATAGTTTGCTCGTGGATTTGTATGTTGAGCATGGTCTTGCAAAAACACAGTGCTTTGTGTGGTTTAATCGCTTCAAAAGTAGTGATTTTGACATTAAGGACAAAGAGCATCCTGGTCAACCGAAAAAGTTTTAAGCTGAATGTCAAACGCAAGAAGAACTTGTAGAATCATTGGAAATTGATCAAGCAACAATATTGATCGAGCGCCACAAAAAGATCTCAAGCGCAAAAAAGCGTATCTTAAGAAAGACGAGGCAGGCCCATCGACACTGAAGCCGAATATTCACGGGGCTCTCGCGTATGCGATCAGATATGAGTCAATTATTTTCCACCACGATAACGCTCGGCCACACATTGCGGTGCCGGTCAATCTGTGTATTCGTGAGATGTGTTTTGGTCTGGTTGTGTGCTTCTGTGTCATAGCGGATGGGTTGTTGACTGTGGGGAGGGATCTAGGGAACCATGTAGATAATGGAAGGTTTTTTTGAGTCGACAGCGTACTCTTGTTTTGGCCTGTGGGTTTGGGAGTAGCTCGGTGTGGAGTGGCAGTGGCGACGGTTTTAGCATGGCTCGGGAAGGGCCGAATGTGGGATGGGAGTGGATTTGCGCGCGAGTGGCATCGTCAGCTTGTTTTCGTGTAGACGAGGTCTGGTATCGTTCCGTTGTGCGGTTGTGTCTCACGTAAACACAGTGAATGTATTACAAAAGGACGAATAATCGGTGGAAATTACCTGCAACGGACCGTCCCGGACTAAGTGTGCGGTAGCAGCCACTCAACCTAACCTACCTGTTTATTGGTAAGATATAGGTTGTCTGGTGTGTTGCTTTCGATTTAACATATGAGGAAGTACATTAAGGGCTAATTTGATTCATATTTGATTAAGTGGATTTTTTGATTATTATTAGCGTTATACCCCTCTTGATTTGATTTTGTCAATAAATTTCACTATAAGCTATATGCTCTTGGGTAAATATTTTTGGTATCACTACACTTAATTAATTCTGTAAATGGGATAATTGTTGAAATGGGTTAGTTTAATTTGTTTATAGAAGTGTAAATGTATGGAAATTCTGAAGTGGCATGCTGATAGAGGGGTTTATTTGATCATTGGTCTTGACCAAAAGATTTATTTTGCTTTAATAAGCGGATACTTTGCTGTCAAAACCATTCTCTTACAACTGTCAAAACTTTCTGAAATGGATGACCGCTTTGGTGATTGCTTTCATTGTATTGTGGTATGTTGTACAGAACGATTACTTTTTGAGTGTTGTTCTAAAATTTAAATACCAACATAGGAATGGGCTAAACTATTAAATATTAAATAGCTTAACTATTTAATAGTTTATTGGGTCGTCAATCGTCATAGTGTATGTATGTGAAACGCTTTCGAGTCATTACGAAAAAGAATTTTGGATGTTGGATTGTGTCGGATTGTTGTTGGATGTTGGATTGTGATGGATCTGAAAATATAGAGACACAACTTTACAAACAGCGTAAGATGGGAAGGACCTCACGCTATTTAGCTTAAGTGCTCTAGTTTCAACTTTTGAGGTGACACAAATACATATGATGAAATAAGACAAATAGACTAACCTATCACAATAACAAAAACAATCTATGTCTAACGATCTTAAATCGTTGATGTATTTTGCTAACGAGTTATATAATTTACTAATTATGTAGTAAGATTTTTTCTGTGACTAAATTTTTTTTTTTTTTTTTTTTTTCTTTTCTCTTTCCTTAAGACCTTTTGTGTTGGGATGTAAGTTGAATAATTTAGGAATGTAATGGGTTAATAAAACGAAGTTTGTAGTTATGTATTTTGATTTTCTGATGTGTATATTCTAGGATTATGGTAACATCATCGTGGTGGTTGGCGGGTACTTAATACTATACCATATTAATTAAATTAATTGTTTTAGATTCCTGAGACATAAGTTAATAAATTTTATTTTTGTTTTAAATAGACTAGATGTGCGGACTGGAGTTGAAATAAATAATAAATTATTATTATGTTACAGATTCCAAATATTCCTAAATTTACAGACTAACTAATAAATTTATTTGTAGAATTTGGTATTAATGTTTTAATTTAAATAGGTTATAGCTAAGATTCAGGTTATAACTAAATAATTTAATTATTTAAATAATTCACCCTGAAAACGAATTGACAGTTTATTAGGTCATCATAATGTATGTATGAAATGCTGTCGGGCCATTAAAAAAAAAGAGAACGATTACCCGTCGCGTTAGATGGTGATGGATTTAGAAATATACGGAACCAACTTTACATGCGACATATGGTAAGAAGACCCCAGGATACGTTACCTTAATACAATTGTTGGGGTGACACAGGTACGTGTGATGAAACTGGAAATGTCATTACCTATCCAAATAACAATAATAACTAATGTCTAAGATCGATAGTGTGAAAATGATATATATTTTTACTAACAAATTGTATTAGACTACTAATTAACTAATTACTAATATGTAATAGGAAAAAGGTTCTGCCGCTGATTGTCGCCTTAGTCTTTTCTATGACTAACTTTTCTTTGCTAAGAACCTCTCAGTGTGGTGATTAATTTGCATATTTTGGAATGTAAGTTTTCAGATGTCTAGTGTGATTCTCTGAGGAGCATGTTGCAGAAGTATTGTAACATTATCGTAGTGGTTGGCTGGTAGTGAATTTATCATACCCATATTAATTACATTAATTGTTTCAGATTCCTGAGCCATAAGTTAATAAATTTTCTTTCAGAGTTTTGTACGTATCTTTTAATTAGGTTAGGTGTGCGGACCGGAGTTGAAGTAAATAATAAAATTAATTAATTAATTAAATTACAGATTCCTAGTGACCAACTAATAAATTTATTTTAGAATTTTGTTTTAATTTTAATTAAAATACAACAGGTGTTGCGGACTGGAGAATGCTGATTGGCGATTGCAGCTTAGTATATTATAATTGTGATTGTCTTGTGATTATCTAATAATAGTAGTTTAGTACCGACTGTCATGGTGTCTGTAACCGGGTCGCTCTTTCCTAACTAACATACCCTACTATCCTTACCTATCGTTTTATGTAAACGGCTGTAGGAATAGGCCCGGCGTTATCCGGGAATCTTGCCTAGCGCTTGGTCCTACAGTCCTATCAATCAATCAATCAATCTGGAGGGAAAGATATGCAAGGTGGAGAGAGGATAGTCTAAGGGCCTACATTAAGTTATGCGGGGAGGCCAAAAGTTTGTAGTTACGCCACTGGAGTAGGGTTTGCATTATCGGTAAACGGTTAATCGATTAACCGGTTTTACTGTCCAAATTTCTTTACCGAATTACCAATAAAAATCAAATATTTACCGATAAATGTAAATTCCACAATTTTGATACAACTGATAATTCACTACCGGCCTTAATTTCAAGAATATAGTAACTAAAGATAGTCTACCGTTCGTAAAATGTTGTACCTCTTATGATTAAAGAATGTTACTAATCGCCAAAGGATATTCCGTACCAAAATCATCAAATTTAATAAGAAATATTGTAATGGCTTAGGGGAAAAAATCCTGATGAATGGTGACAGTTTTAGCCTCACATTCGACGAATGGAGGTTAATCGAAAATCGTCGTACATGAATATCAATATTTCTTAGTCAAACAAAATTTTGGAAAGTTAGGAATCGCACTCCTATAAATAGCAAAATTAGAGCAAAACTGGAACCTGTAAAATTGGCAGTAGAATCGTTAAGCATATCAGATTTTACATCATTAGATGTAGATGTCACACCTGAATTTATGCTATAGATGAATTATTTGCACAGAATCCACTACTTAGTAAGGAATTCTACAAAATCCGATTTATCATGGCAAAACAACTGATAATAAATATAACTGCAATAGTCAAAAATATTGTGAGCAATATTGAGCGTTTAAGTATGATAATTGCAGATTGTAATATTTCTGACACTAACACTGACTCATCATGATTATCCAGAAATATTTTCTGAACCATAACCGGTCACGATGAAAGAAAGATTACAACTCGCTATTCAGAAGAAGCACAAAGTAAATTTGAACAATGGGAAGCGACCCCATTAATACCAAAAAGTTTTTGATCGGTAAACCGAGCGAACTTTTATCATTAACCGGTAAAATAAAAATTCGGTAAATTTGCAACCTCTATTCTAGAGTGACTGATGATATGTGGTCAGTGTTATTAGCATGTTTGGAAATAAAGCAAAAAGGGCGTTCAGTGAGTTAATAATAGATTCTGAATTGAGAGATTCACCTTTCAAATACAAGTGAAATGGATAAGGAAACGATATGAATGGTAATTAGAAAGAATGAGTTCATAAAGAAAGTGATATATAGATTGCAAAGAGGGAGAGTTTATGAATGCACATAGATCCAGAGTTGGTAATGTTTTTGTAGACATGGTGTTCGAATGCGTTTAATCCTTTTGTGGGGAGGTAACCATTCAATTGATACCAGCTCATATATGATAAGAGGTTACAAATATAAATCACAATGTCAGGTATATGAAAAGAGGGATGCACAAGTTATACTTCGAATGCTTCAGATATATGGATGGCACGTGAGGATTTGAGTAGAGTGAAAGGTATAGTCAGTTATGCAGTTCTTCCCGGAAAACTCTATTTTATAAGGAGTTGATAATGGACACCAAAATGATAAGAACAATTGAGAGAGTAAGGATGAATCATGGTAACTGGAAAGAATGCTTAGTAAAACGTTTGCCAGTGTATCGTAAGATACCAAACATCTGCTACTTTGCTGTTGCAATTACACATACTGTATTCAGAGTAGAATTCGTTATTCTATGCACTGATAAATAGTGGTGGTAGTGTTTATAAGAAAATACACGAATTTGTGAAAATCAATCGAATTGACGTTTAAATTGGTTTTAGGAAGGGTAATCTGATCCAGATTCACTTAACATTCACAATGATTATTGTTCAAAGAAAACGAATTAATCAAACAATAATGCTTATCTCGAACAGTGTATTTGGCCAATATTATATCTGCTACACGTTGTTGATATGTATACAAGTTATCAAGCAATCTGAGAAACATTTTAAGACGACATGAAAATACCTTCTTCGCATAAAAACTCCATAACAATGACCTTCAAGAAAATATTAACACGAGCCAAGTATATAACGTTTGCAATGCGTAGAGGCACATGCCTATCCATTATAAGGGCACTTAAAACTAATGACATCAAAACGTCTTATACAGGGTGTGACAAAAATCCCGCCTACCATTTTAATTGCGCGTAATCTTGGTTATGAGACGTTTACCCCAGTTTCGTTTTATAATGAATAAAAATACGCCTAGCAGAAATAGTGACAATATTTATTGAATAAAATTTGAATATCGTAATCGTCCAGTGCCTCACAAAACCATAATTTATCGTTTACTTGCGAATTTTCGACAGTACGGTACGACAGCAGACAGATCTCGTTATAGAAGACAACGGCCTTCTCGTAACTCTGAAATGCGGTTCTGGTGTGCGATAGTGTTGCGGAGTCTCCAAAAACATCAATTCGGAGACGTGGTTCCTAGTTGCACATTTCACGCAGTGTAAATCGAATTTTGAAAAGGTTGGCTGTGTAGTTGAAGAGTTTTCGTTTAAATTGATAATGAGCGATGAAGCCCATTTTTGTCTCAGTGGCCACATCAATAAATAGAACAGTCGGTTTTGGGGAACACAGAATCCTCAATTAATTCATCAAACATCATTGCATCTACTTAAAACAACTGTATGGTTTGGTATTCATGCTGGAAACATCATTGGTATCTTTTTTTTTTTTAATTGCCAAGGTGTTGAAGTTACTGTTACTGCCGAAAGGTACGAAGACATGATTCGAAATTTTCTTGTGCCTGATATAAAAAAAGAACAAGGACTAGAGGACATGTGGTTTCAGAAAGATGGGGTCATAGCACATACAGACCGTTAAACAATTCAATTATTGAATGAGGGTTTTCCACGAAGACTATAATTTCGTGAAATGGCGATTTAGCATGAATTGAAAAAACGATTAAGAGAAACAACCATGATTGTTATTATTGTCTACAATAACTCAAACACATAACAGAAAATCATTGGACTACACTAAATTAAATATTAAGAACTATTTGCAATCGTTTATCTTAAAATAAGACAATCATATCTATCGCCACTTAGTCTGAATTTGGGTTACATCAGTTACACATTGCTGTCCAAAATAGCATGGAGCCAAAAATATTAAAACTTTTATTATTTATTGGTGTTATTATCGAGTGCGTCATTGAATTCGGTCACATCGAAGCGACCATGCGAATCAAACGAGCCTCTTATGTATATTTATCGCCAGACGATCCTAATTATCACAAAAAACTCGATATTCAACAGCAAAATCTATTTCGAATCGATGCAGCATATGTGGATTTACGCAGAAATTCGCACAAATATAAGTTCCGACATACGCTCAGTTTTACGAGACAAATTAGTAACTTGGATTTGACAAGACCCGATGCTTTTGATGATATCCCGTATTTTACCAAAAATAGTTTGTACCGGTATCGAGTGAACAGAAACGCAGTAAAATTAGTGAAGAGACGCATCACAAATGTTCGGGCCAAATTTTTAAGTGTTGCTGAAAGCTCGGTCGATACTTTCCTCAAATCGAGACGAAAATTCCTGAATTTAATTAGAAGCTCATGGAGGAGTTGTTATATAGTTGACAATGCTGAATATAGACCACCGATAAGTGTTGCCAACCCACTTTGAGATTTTATTAATCAGAAATTTGTCGAAATTGAGTTATTCGATAGTAAAAATTAGGCTAGACCATAAATATTTTATAGTTCGTATGAATGTTTGCTTATAATTGTAATTATTTAGTTTTAATCACATATTTATTGTAAATGTCAAGAACATATGAGATAAGATGATGACCGAGTAAAATAAGTTCGAAACAGTATATAGTACCAAAATGTTACTTAAACCGAGTAAAGTCGTATACAAAATTATAAAAATTCTACTTTTTTGTGTAATAATTAATCCAAGTTATAGTGTCGGAGATCTTAAACACAAATATTCACGACACCGAACAAAATTAACCGCAAATGATCGATACAAAATTCGGCTTCAAAATCAAATGAGAATTGAAAACGCGATAAATGAGGCCACACGTAATCCTAATCCGGACTTAAGGAACAGTGCGGAATACATTATACGGGTAACAGCATATCTGGATTTAACCGAACCAGACGCATTGGACCACTTGCCACTTTTCACAAAAAACACTTTGTATCGCTACCGGGTGAATCGTGAAATATTGAATGAAATTCAAAGTATTGTGTTATATTTACGAGCCAAAACGATTAATATTTGTGAAAGTTCGTCAAAAGCTTTTGTCAAAACAAAGACGAAGATAAGAAATTTAATCAGGCAATCACGTTTTAGTCAACGATCGTATATTGTGACGAATTCAACAAATCGGCCACCGATTAAGTTTAGTTATGATTTTTAAAATTTGTTGTTTAATTAATTAAAGTGACAGAACATTATAAATATTTAATGTTGTTATTTATTTAAACATTAGTTTGTGTACATACATAAAATATAATTAAATTTGACTACTCCATTGAATCAACTATATATGAAATCACGGCACATACTTCACAAACTGTCAAACCAGCAATTTTTGCTTTAAAAGTCGTACTACGTTTTTGAACAGACCCCAAACTAACATGAGTCGATTTAGTGTATTTCGTAATTATCCGGTAGTGTTAAACAGATTCGATGTATTTCGGAACATCTCTGGTAAAAATTTATAGTGACGCTTCCAGTGACTAATATTACAAAGTCATATCGCTCGATGGTTGTTTCGACTGTAAATTTATCTATTGCGTTTAGTGATGTCATTGATTAAAGCGAAATAAAGTCTAAGAGAAACCTTAAACTTGATGGACCGAAAATGGTTATGGGATGTTATGCCTACATACTATAAAAAAAGCAATTCGATTGAGTAAGTGCCTGTATACGATCTTGATGCTGTAGACCAATATGTAAGCATTAATATTTGATGGATTGTTTCTTAATATCTGATCAAAATTGCATCAACGGCTACTAAATGTAACGATTTAGAATCTATTTAATCTGCGTTTGATATTGCTATAAAGCTCCGTAGACTTTGGTACATGTTACGACCTGAGATTAATTCGATTGTAACTAACATTTTCTGAGAACATGAATCTTCTGAATCGACTGTGCGGATCTATCCTTTCGTTTTCGCTTTCTGGAGTTTGAAAATTGAATAAAGTTACTTCTGGATACTTCGACTATCGTAAAATTAAACCATTCTCGCTTAAAAATTAAGTATCCTCTATCAACTGGATTATTGAGTTTTTTTTTCTGCGGTACGCAGGAATGATCCATGTGACTAAATCACGAAAGGCGAATCTTTTAATCATTACCACTTTGTTTTGCACGGTACTCAATCCATATATGCAGAATAATAGATTTTCTTCCAGGAGTTAAGCTCCCTGTTAAATTATACACTAAATTTATTTTGTTTACAGTAGACAAATAAGCCGATATTCTAGGATATCCGATATCGGTGGGAAACTAATCTACAAAATACATCACTCTGTATAAAACTACGAGGATGAAGTGGAAGGTCTAGTAAAATTGCAACAGAGGATGCCACAATCGCAAACACCAGATGTCATCTTTTAATACCACCTGCCACTAAACACAATTAAAATTTTCAGACAAATTTATCATTTAGTTCAGTTTTGACAGTGATTGAAAACAGACAACCCATTGTTTTTTGTTTTAGGATTTTTGTTGTGGTCGTACAAGCACAACTGACGTCGAACATTCAGCACGACCAAATACTGAACAGTTGACAAAAATTTTACATATTCCGTCTCCAATTTTTTACGGGACCATTACCTCGGTTGACGATAACATGTCTTTCTCTTCTTCGTCGCCTTTAGTTAAATTTATCTGTTTTGACGCTCAAGTAAGTTATTCTTTATAATTGGTCATAGCAGAACTATGGATATGGATTCCAAAATTGGATTTTCTGGGATCGATTTTCATTTTCCAATAGATGGAGGAGGTGTGCGCATCATTAATACAAATTGCCTAGGCCATAAGTTCATCATAACACGCCTCTGACCCCGAGGACAATTTAATATTATTTTGAAGAACAACTTTATTCTTTGTCTGCTTCCGTATTATACTGGTACCATATCAAAGATTCTTCTTGACTGGGTCGTTTGTAGTAACCATATAAAGATCTTCCATCTAAGAAATAGTAAAATTCAGATCCAGATATTGGTCAGACGTCTTTGCCCGACATAACTCGGAGAGTTCAGCTAATATGCTCCCGGGCAATTTGTCCTGTTAAACAATTTTACCCAACGTCTCTATAACAAGGAAAGTTAAAATCTCTCGACGAGAAGGTGACTTTTTAATTTACTTGAAGCTAATGGATCCTCAGGTAGCATCACCTGCGCTTTGTATTAGAGTTTATTCAATTGCATCTTAACAGTGAATAAGTCAGAATATGGGTCACGACATGTATCAGTACCGTTTCAATGTTAATACAGGCTTTCCATGCTGGTCCCGAATGATATACTTGACCAAGGTTTAAGGTAATATGCAATTCGGTGATTCTTTTGAAGAGACAAAGCTTAATGCGTCCATTGCCTCAGTCTTAAGATATTTGTCTTCACCATTCGTCCTTCTTATGTGTACAAAGACTTTAAATTATAAACTTTTATCAACGTTATAAACGATTATAAACGTTTCGTATTTGTGCTTTATTATGGGCTATATTTTGTTGCTCATATCGCATCTTCTTTCTTAGCAAGACGACATCCCTCATCAAACCAATCATTGGGCTTAGTTGTCACCAAGAATTTGCTGAGCTGCATCGGCAAACAAGATTTTGTGAACACTTCTCAAGTATTGTATACTTTATCAGACTGGGAATAATATAGCAAAATACTAAGTGTTTTCGGACCTTTACAGGAGAATCGCTTCGATTTCCATCATAGGTTTGCTATGACCAGAAAATGGTCACTGACTGCGAATTTGGTTCAGGATCGTAGTTTCATTTTATTAATTTTAACATTTTACTGTTTAACCGTCGCACTAAACATCAACATTCGACAACACACTTAACAACAACCATTGTTTAATGAACTTCACATAGATGAGCTTTTTAGAATCAAACTAAAACTAATACACTTATTAGCGTAGTTCTATCTCCTCTCCTTTGTAACATAGCATTCACTGAGCTGCTATTAAAGCTGGAGAGAGAAGGGATCGGAGTGATTGCTTATGCAGATGATGTAGCGATAGCTGTCTCTGGGATAAGCACAGTGGCGGAGGTAATCCAAAATGCCCTCCTAATTATAACGAGGTGGGCCACCAAATATGGACTGGCAATTAGCGCGTCTTAAACTGAATTGGTACTATTTACGAGGAAATATAAAATCCCTGTAGTAGATCCACCTCTCCTAAATGGCAACAGACTCGCTTTTACGGACAAGGCAAGATTTCTAGGCGTAATCTTGGACAGTAAGCTAAGCTGGAAGCCCAACATTCTGGAAAGAGTAAACAAGGCCAATATAGCTTTGTACTCGAGTAGGAACGCCATCGGAAAGAGATGGAGCCTGACGCTGGAGCTGGTACACTGGCTATACACTTCCGTAGTAAGACCTGTACTTATGTATGGGGTGAGCGTGTGGTGGCCAGCTCTTGATAAAATAACATACAGGAAAAGGATTGAGAAGGTGCAAAGAACGGCCTGCGCATGCTTATAAGCGGGGCACTGAGGACAACACCTAAAAGTGCCTTAGAGGTCTTGTTTCACCTTCTCCTCGTGGACATTTATGGTAAGCAGATGGCGGCAATTACGGCCACTCGACTATCAGCCATATCTCAGTGGAAATGTCTTCAAATAGGACACTCGACGATAGTCAGATCGCTGAGGAAAGAACTGGCGAATCTAGACTATGTTACACCGACTCTTTGCTTCGAGAAAAGATTCCGTACTACCTGCCCCTCAAGGGAATCTTGGGCGAGCGGCTTGGCAGCTGAAACGGAAGCATTGCAGTTCTTTACGGGCTCCAAGCTACACGGTAAGCTACACCCAGGTAGTCTGGGTTCCTGGCCACTCAGACGTCATGGGAAACTGCAGGGCGGACGAACTAGCGAGGCACGGTACAACTCTCCAACTGCTACCGGAAAGGGCGAAGTTGGGGAGACCCATTAACGCACTCAGGACAGTGCTTAAAAAAAAGGCGGAAGCCTCTGCGAACAATAGGTGGAAGAACACCCTCTCATGTAGAGTGGCAAGACAATTCTGGCCAAAGCTGAACTTGAAACGCTCAAAGGCACTTATCTCCCTACGAAGACGTGAACTTAAAACGATCGTGGGGATACTCACAGGACACTGCCTTCTTGTAGAACATGCGAGAAGGCTGGGTCTGGAAGTAAATGATTTTTGCAGAAGCTGTAAGGACGAGGAGGAAGAAGAGACGTTGGTCCACCTCCTATGCTCATGCCCGGCTTTGGCACACAAAAGACATGAATATTTGGGTAAGTTTTTAATGGACTGCCTTTCCGATCTCGAAAACTGTAATGTGCGAGACTTATTACGCTACGTAAGCAGCTCTAACTGGTTCTAATAGGGGTAAAAGGGGAGTAAGATCCTGTGGTATCACAACGGACCGTTGCCGGTCTAAGTGTACTGTAGCAGCCACTCAAACTAACCTAACCTAACCTAGCGTAGCTCAAAACTACTATTTGCTCAGAAATATTTAAAAATCATTATTTCAAAAAAATACTGTTGTGAAGTTAGGGTTACGGACACGGCTCGTAAGTCCTAGAAGCAATGTGCATGTCGTCTATATAAATTAAACATATGTCAAGTCCTCGTAATACTGAGTACATAAAGCGTTGGAATGACTGTACTGCAAAAAGGAGTTGATATCGCGGTTTTTGGGATGTCCATCGGTTCAATGAGAATTTGACGGTAGGCCTGGATAAGGTCTTTCGTTTAAAATATGGATCAGCCATCGATTCGTTGGATAAAGTCTTTGATATGTGGATTTGGGTACCAGTCCGGAATCGTAACCCGATAAAGTGTTCTGAAATCTCCACAACGTCACCACTCTGTATTATATTTTAATACCAAATGTAATGGGATAGATCAAAGACTGCTACTAGGTATGGAAATTCCGAGTTTCATGACGTTTTCAAATTCAGTCTCCGCAATGATGTGTTTGTCAGGCGCTGTGCATCAAACCAATTTTAAAACCTGATATTGGCCTGCGGTGCGAATTTTCCAGTTAGTTGATCATTTCTGAAGTGTTGATGCTAATTGACTCATATCCGTTAATCTCTTTGTATTCACATACGGTGCACTTACTTCAAACTTTGGTCCTACGACAAGTTACCAATGAACCCAGAAGTCTTCAACGTGGCACATTAGATAGATTAGACACCATGTGTATACAGTGGCAATGTGTATGAAGATGCCAGATCGCTCGCTACGCCGTGAAACCATCGTCGCTCACAGCGGCCTCTTCGCCTACCGTACTCTCCCTTCAAAGATCACTGTATCATTCGGTTCGCATTAAATTCCTGATCTCGTGGTTGAATAGAACTCGGTATGTGCCATCATCGTCGCGTTTTGGGCACACGCATGATTCTTCTCGCGAATGTTAGAAGCCATCTTTCATACTCATCCGTCAAGGTCCAACTATATATATCTATACATGACAACGGGTCTAATCAACACTCTGTACAGTTTCAGCTTATCCGCATTTGCAAGATATTTTAATTTCAGCAGTAGACGTAGAGGATATAAAGCCCCGATCGCCAGCGGTTAGCCGAACCTTGATATCCTCTCCCACACTATTATCGTTAGTAATGAGAGATCCAAGATACTTGAATCTCATCACTCCTTCAAACGTGTGGTTGCCACTACTGAAATCACTTGCGTCTTGGTTTCTAAAACCAGAGATCATATATTTTGTTTTGGACTCATTGATTTTGAGACCAACGGAAGCTGAAAACTGTTCCAGTGGATCAAGTATCTCTTTCACTCCGTTGCCATTTAATCCAATCACACAGATATCATCTGCATAAGCAAGACACTGATTGGATTGTCGGAATAAGATGTTGTCCTGAGGTGTTTCACTTTTACGAAGGATGTATTCCAACATGAGATTAAAAAATATCGAAGACAGCGCATCTCCTTGTCGAACACCAGTAGTGATTGTAAAAGTTCTCGATAGCCTGTTCTCTATTTTAACACAGCATTGTGGCTGCGTTACTGTCATTTTACACAGATGTACATATTTTTGTGGTATTCCTAAATATTCAAGCGCATACCATAGTCTCTCTCGGTTGATCGAGTCATAGGCTTGCTTGAAATCTAGGAATACCTGTAAACATCGCGAGATGTTTCATAGTACTTGGAAAGAATCATCCGTAGCGAAAAAACTTGATCAGTGACTGACCGATTTGAACGGAATGCTCCTTGGTAGTCACCGACAATTTCCTCCACAGGGGAGATATTATAATTCTTCCCAAGATTATGACAGTAACTTGTATGCTGTGCAAAGGAGAGCTATAGCGCGATAGGGCATAACGTGGCCACTTTTCATTCGTCAGGCATAACTTCATTTTGCCATATTAGTCGAACAAGGTCGAAAAGACAGTTCCACAAAGTTAGCCCTCCGAATATCAAGAGCTCTGAATTAATGCAATCAACTCCTGGTGAACGATTTTTCTTTAATTTCTGCATGGCCATTGTGAATTCCTCATAGGATGGATCCTCAATGAACATCTCTGCGGTCTGTATTTGAGGGTATTCAAACACAGCTTGTGATACATGTGGAACATTAAATAGATCAGAGAAATGTTCACGCAATGTATCGAGAGAACCGCATCGACGTTAAGTCAGAGGTTTCCATCCTGGTCCCGAATTGCAGTTGACCGAGATCTGAAGGTAACTTCTAAATTCAAAACTATATCTCGAATCTTACAAACTAAAATATAATGTGGTCACTGTTGGTCCAGCGATGCACAGTGCCTGTTCGTTGGTAATATATCTGGAATCTCTATCACGATGCAAATCACTATTACGAATGTACCAGGGTGCATTGACTGTACTCCGAAGTACCTTATTCTGGAAGTTTTGTATAAGTTTAATGTTAGTATTCTTAGTACAGCCCCAAAGCTGAATGCCACATAGCCAGATCGGCTTAAGAACCTGATTGTAAATCAGTATTTTGTTGCATATGCTTAATTTTGACCTTCGCCCAATTAACCAGTACAATTCTCTATATTTAAGATCAAGCTTTTTTCTTTTCTTCTTCACATGTACTTTCCATTTAAGTTTAACATCCACAGTCATACCCAAGTATTAAGCAGAGTTCACGTTCGGCACCATCACATCGTTTAAGCTGATTGTCGGCGGATTAACCAATAATTTATTCGTAAAGTTGACATGGGTAGATTTTAATTCATTAAGTTTGATTTTCCATCGCTTGGTCCACTGGCGAATTTCATCACTTGCACATTGAAGTTTATTCGCCGCTTCTTCTACAATTTGCTCTGTTGATAGTATCGCGGTGTCCTCAGCAAACGTTGCTATGATTACGTGGTCGGGCTGTGGTATATACTTGTATATAGTAGGTAAAGGACTGGACCTAGAACGCTGCCTTGTGGAGCACCTGCCCTTATCTCTCTCAGTTCAGAATACTCATCTTCTTGTCTTACTCTAAAAAGCCTTTGAGATAAATCTGATTTCAAAAGATCAATATATGGCCCCGGAAGCATAGCATTAAGTTTATGTATTAAACAATTGTAGAATGTTTGCATCTAAACCCAAATTGGTGACCCGGTATTAGGTCTCTACTTTCTTCTATTGGCTTCATTCTCTTCAAGAGTAGTCTCTCCATTAGCTTTGAAATGATAAGGAGCAGGGATATCGGACGATACGATTTAGCTTCATTAGGCGGTTTACCTGGTTTCGGTAACATAATAACTTCCGCAACTTTCCAGGCCGAAGGAACATGTCTTAATTTAATAACAGCATTAAACAAGTGAGTTAGTTAAGCGATAGCTTTCTTTTGTAGTTGCTTTAAAATTTCTCCCGTCGTATATTGTAGTATAAGATCATATCCAGGTGCCTTTGCTGACATCAGATTGAATGCTATTTCACTGGTAACTTCTTTTTGGGTTGTTAGAGGAATTCCACCCTCATAATTGCTGCTTTCATTTTCGATTATAATATCTGATTCAATCTCATTCGGTTTGAAAATATCAGCCAAATGGTTAGCAAATTCTTCAGCTTTTGCTTTGTTATCCCTAGCCCACGAGCCATCATTTCTCTTAATAGGAGGGATTTGCGTCATTGGGGTTTTTATACTTTTAGTTGCCTTCCATAGTGAGTAGTTCGTATCTTCATCAGCGGTCAATTTTCCCAGATACAAAGAAAACGATTTTTCATTTAGCTTCTGAATTTCTCGCTTAAACTGTTGTGATTTATTATTTAGAATCGTCTTATCAGATGGACTCCTTGTTTGTTTCCATTTTCTCCTAGCTTTTCTTTTTTCTAAGACAAGATTCCGAATTTCTCTTGGGTAACTTTTACCAATGGTTTTGGATACTGTTCCATTAGTAAATCTAAATGAAGGGTATTATATTATTTACTTTCCACTTTAAAATTATGTTAAGGTTGGGCCAATATTGAGAAACACTAGCTCAGTTTAAAAATATTCGAAATAATTGGTGCTGCTTAATTCCAATAGTGTCACTATCGAGTGCAAATTGGTGTACATGTGGCTAAAAACACATATAACTGTAAGGAAATATATTATCAAGATGATGAAGATGTTTTTCCACAATCCACGAGTGACATATATTCCTGTAAATAAAAAACAACCTCCAAGATATATTTACCAATTGCAACCGCAAATCAGTTTTAATAGATCATTATTAATTCCAATCCAAATTGTCTAAACTCGTTTCAAATTATAAAGAAAACCCAAGATAAGTGTTAAAGTCCCAAAATACTATAAACTCATTCAAACATTCTAAACAAATAAAATTTTCAAACTTTACCGAACAACTTTTATGTATTGTTGATAAAACAACAAAAAAAATTCTAAATTAAGTTGAATATATATCGTCGTTCTGTACTCATCGTCGTACTAGTATAAATACACCTGATGAATATTAAAAATAATTGAAAGTTTCTGCTTCATTTCGAAAGATTATCTACATCCCTAATGAGGATTGTTTAATTTAAGAAGAAAATTCATCATAATTTCATTATAATTTTGAATAAATTTAACAAAATCGTATCATAATACAACGATCTGACTTCGAATTTATAAAAAGATGATTGTACTAAATAGTAATCTTAATAGTTTTGTGTATCGTTAGATACAAAAACTACATAGTTTTCTATAGTATAGAAACAAAACTCAACTCTTATAACCACACATACACATCGCATCCTCTTATACTCACTAAGTAACGTCCAGAAAATATAATTTCGACAAACAAAAACAAAACCCAACCAACTGACAAATAGACCACACAGAACGAATAAAAAAAAACTCGTCGTGTCCCATCTGCAAGATGTTGATTTAAATTGTTCCAATTATAATAATGAGAAAGTCTAAATATATACTTGTATCGTGTCTTCTGAATATACGATGTATATCTACCCAATACGAAACCAACACTGTACATGAGCTTTCAGGAGAAATAAAGTTCGGTGTGTATACTCTGTTATGGATAAAACGAACAAAAACAAAATATCATTTTTTATCTGTTGATATTTTTTGTTGTTGTTGTGTTTTTAGTATCATTCGGGTTTTTCCAACAACAACAACTAAGCTTGGAAAAATCTTATTTATTTTTTTGTTTTTTTTTTTTATAAACGAAAAATAAAAATAATGATAATGGTAGATTGTGAATTGGAATGGACATGTATTTCATCCAGCTACAAGAATAAGCCAACAACTATTAGATATGTACAGTGTTCCAAAATGTAAATACTTATGTACTTGGTTATATATTTTTAAATATTTTAGATAAAATTTATTTCCCGAATGGCTTTTCATTAATTTTCCTCCCTGTCCGAAACGATTTGTTTGTGTTTGTTCCTCCCAAATTCGGTTTTCTGTGGATTGGGTAATATTTATTATTACGACAGAAATCCACAAGTGATTTATTTTGGCGAGTAGAAAATTAGAACAATCGAGATATATATTGATTGTCAGATCTATGATTTGTCTTCGATAGGAATGTAGACTTCTCAAACACACAAGAAGTAAACAAATTTAAAAATCTGTGGGTCATAAATTAGCGGTCATAATTTGAGGTCAACAATTATGACCGCTAATTTTTCCAAGATAAGAAAAAAGCATTAGAATCACTTCGACAGTAATAAATAAGAAATTCATCGTTCTTTGGTTTTAATAGATTAGGCAGATCTGCATAAGATATCATTTGCTTATCAACTGTGTAGATAAACCAAAAAGGGTGAGATAACTTTTGGAACTGACCTCTACATGGGGCGAAGGTCAGTTCCAAAAGATATCCAATTCTTTATTTCAATACAATAATATATTCTTTTTCCGCCAACAAAACTTTTTTATTTAGACATCATATTTAGACATTTTAGTAACAAGAATAATTCAAAAACGATTTGTTTCGATATTTCTGCACTTTTCTGGCCTTTCGACGCATTGCTAGCTATAACGTAACAGACTAACGAGACCTATTAAGAGTAAAACAGAAATAACCTCGTAGGCAATATATTAAATCTCATGCTGGGTTACTTAATGAGGCAGTACGATTTTAAGAGAATATCCATTATATGTGGTTTCTTTTGCCCACACCTCATCGATGTGAAACATCCAGATTCAACTCAAATGTATGCCCATTTTTACAATAAATTTTTTCACGTTTTTTTCTTTCAGCATTTGGTCGTGGCATTAAATTTGAAGGCGTTTGTTGTTGCAAAGCTGTTATTCTCAAATAGTTTTGTGCACGAAATGTAAAAACTATCTGTAAAGTTGATCGTTGCTGAAGATTGAACTACTAGTACAGTGTTAGACGCTAGTAGGGAATTGTAGAATGTACTGAAGTGTTGTCATGTAGAAAGATAAAATTAGGGCTAATTAGATAATTGTTACTCAGCTTCAAAATCTGTTTCGTCCAACTAATCCTTTATCGTTGTAACCTAGGTAACCCTATTTCATATAAACAACATGATCTTTATTGTTGTATTGAGGACATACTGATTATGGACAAGATACATGTTTTTTAACATAAAAGTATTTCAACATATCAGCACAGATTTTTCAAAGGTAGATCTACATTAACCAATCTTATTGAGTTTCAACATGAAATTGTTGATACATTTGAATCGCATAGTCATCAAGTTATTGATTTCACAAAAGCGTTTGACTCTTATCAACACCAAATTATAATATATAAACTCAAGATGTTTAGACTTGCTAGAACTACACTGTCGTGGACTAACGAGTCGAAGAAGATCGTGATTTTCGATGAAACAAAAATAATTTGGATGATCCGGATCTTTTTAATTACTGTTTTCTACATCACAGTAGAGAAGGTGGTATAATGGTCTGAGAGGAGTCTCCTATTATGGATCTCTAGAATTAAGTTTTAAAACATCTAGAAAGACTGCAATGTCATACAACAGTATTTTGGAAAGGGCTTTCCTAGAATGCCATAATATTTTTAGACTGATTCGATAATGAACCCGCACGATATTGCCCTCATCCATATACAGCAGACATGGATCCAAATTCAAAACGTCGACATTTGAAATGACCACCGTATTCCGCAGACCTTAACACAATGAACATCTGGAGATGGTTATAGTGAAAAAGTATATGAGAACGAAATATAGTTTAATGGCAAACAATCACTGGGAAAATGAAAGCAATGTTTCATTATACTATAGACACATATCTGGTTTCGTAACTACAGTTTCGAGTTAACTATGATTTCGTTGTAATGTGTCACTTGTAACCATGGTTTGCAACTTGGTTTAAATATGGTTTCGGAATGAGCTATTTTTTCTCATCCCATGGCATTTTAGTGACGACAGTGCCAAGTTATAATGTTAGTGAATAGCGAAAACTATAATATTGTTTTTTTATGTATTTGTTTATGAAATTTGAAGTTTAGAAAAAAATATATTATACAGAATTTGATAAATTTATGGAAAATCAAGAAAAAGAAAAGAAAATCAAAGAAAATATGAAAATTAAGGCGGAGGACGAATCAAAAATATTTTTAAACCACATTACTAAAGTAAGAATTTTAATGAATTATTATAAAGTGTCAAATGAAATGAGAACTGTAGTGTGTCATGTATTCTCATTTCGAAAATCCTAGTTTCATAATCATGGTTACGAAACCAGATATGTGTCTATGGTATTAGATGATTTACAATCACACCAACTAACCAATTTATAAATCAATGCGAAACCGACTTATACTATAGACACATATCTGGTTTCGTAACTACAGTTTCGAGTTAACCATGATTTCGTTATAATGGGTCACTGCTAACAATGGTTTGCAACTTGGTTTAAACTTGGTTTCGGTATAAGCTACTTTTTCTCATCCCATGGCATTTTAGTGACGACAGTGCCAAGTTATACAGTTAGTGAATAGCGAAATCTATAAATATTGTTTTTTTCATGTATTTGTTTATTTTTTGTTATAAAAATTGAAGTTTTCAAATAAAAAAATTAATACAGAATTCGATAAATTAACGGAAAATAAAACTAAAAATAGCAATAGGAAAATTTGGGTGGAAGGCGAAACAAAAATTTAAATAAACCACACGTAAGAATTTTGATGAATTATTATAAACTGTCAAATGAACTGAGAACTGTAGTGTCTCATTTCGAAATGTATTCTCATTTCGAAAATCATAGTTTCATAATCATGGTTACGAAACTAAATATGTGGTATATGTTAACTATGGTATTATGAAGTTAAGGAGGCTACGTTGGTATTTCTCTAAGTGGCCCTATTCCGATGGAGCAATTAGAAATGTATTTTTCGTGCGCTGATGAAAACAAAGGACAATAAAAACAATGTTAATTTCTAAAGTTCAATTATTTCTGTATCAGTCATTTCTAATTCTCTCACTCATTTTGGCAGAGAGAAACCTAAATTACAACAAACAAGCCTGCTATGAACCAAAATGAAAAAATCTCAGCCCTATATCCAGATGACGCGCATTATATATATATATATATATATATATATATATATATATATATATATATATATATATATATATATATATATATATATATAAATGCAGGGCTTTTATCTCGAGAACGGTGCTACATAGGAGAAAATTACTTATAATGAAATTTATTAAGAGTCGAGAGGAACGTCTAGTGGTGATCTTCAATGACCTTGAAACTCATTAGTTTCGGAGATATAGGCTAAAGTTAGGTTTTTTTTAGATTAGAACCTATACTTTTGAGTGTTTGTTTTTATTAAGCAATTAAAAGTAAACACTTTTTGCTCACACATCATTTTTGTAAAGTGTATGATTTCAGAGATATGAGCAAAAATTGATATTCACTAAAGCAATCGAATTTTCCCTAAGTTCTACAAATTAAAATAGAAAATATTAAATTTTCTTTGACTTATTATGCAATTTTTTTGTTTTATTTCTTTGTGATAAAATTACAATTATCTTAGAAAAAGTTTTTTATCATGTTGTACACTAACCAGGAAGCATTCGACATGATGATGATCTACGGTGAGTGTCGACAAAATGAAAGCATGTCGATTAGATTATACGCTGAACGACATCCAGATCGTCGGCACTTTAGAAGAGGTGTACTTTAACGTTTAGCGGATAAGCTGCGCACTACCGGAAGCATAAGAAACCAAAGGAAAGGCCCTGAGTGTCCTGATGAAATTGTTGTAGATGTGCTAACTGCAGTATCACAGGACCCACACACATCAACACGAAATATTGCACGAGATAGAGGAATATCTCAAACGACCGTGTCTCGCGTTTTGAGAGAAAACAAATTCGATGGGTACCACATATCATTGCTGCAAGAGTTATCTGCTAATGATTTTAGATCAAGAATTCAATTTTGTCTTTGGGCGAGGCAACAAATTGAAGAAAATTCAGATTTCTTTCGTCTTGTCATGTGGACTGACAAGGCAACGTTTAAGTGCGACGGTAATGTGAATAGGCATAATTTACATTATTGGAATGACGTGAATCCACATTGGATGCGTTCCGTTGACCATCAACATCGTTGGAGTGTAAATGCTTTGGCTGGAATAGTTGGTTCTCGTCTAAATGGAACTTCTTTTTTTGATGGAACACTAACTACACAAAAATTTGTGAATTTTTTATTACAAGATTTTCCCAATTTATTGGAAGACATTGCATTGAGACAAGAAATGTGGCTTCAGTTGGATGCTGCGCCTCCCCATTTTGGTATACCTTCCCAACAACAACTAAATTTAATGTTTCCGAATAAATGGATTGGAAGAAGTGGCCCTACTCCTTTTACAGCAAGATCACCCGATTTAACATGCATGGACCTTTTATTTATGGGGAAAAGTGAAAGGCTTAGCCTATTTCAATCGGCCTACCACTGCTGAAAATATGAACGACTTTCTGAAAAATTCGTGAACTGGGTGGGGTCATATATATCCGATCGCATTCAATTTGTTAAATTACATCATGTTAAATCAAATAAACGTTCCTTCGGGTGTTTTGCAGGGTCCACACGTTCCTCCATTTTTATTTGCAATACATATTTGAGTTGGATGTATTGCGTTACTCTAAGGGACTTATGTATGCAGATGATCTCTGTCGCATTAAAAATCCCTCGGATGCTACTAAACTGCAATCTGACCTGGATTATTTATTATTATGATGTAGCAAGAATTATTTAAATTTGAACATTAAAAGGTGTGCTGTTATATGTCGTTTTCAAGCAAAAAATCTCTGATAAATTATAATTATATTAATAACGAAACATTAGCTCGGGTTACCCAAATCATTGACTTGGGGAAAACATTTGATCCCTCATATCGATAAAATTTTATCATCGTCATCTTTGTTGGGGTTTTTACAGCGACTCTCTAAAGATTTTAAAGAAAGGAAGACTCTTCAAATCTTTTATTCTTCAATAGTTCACATTTAGAATATGCTTTAGTCGTCTGGAGTCCTTATTATCATCTACATTAGAATGAATAGAAAAAAAATCAAAGAAATTTTTCTCAGGATATCTTTTTAAAATTTAATCTTTTTACAATGACAGACGATTAACTTATTTGAAAAATCTTCAGTGATATTTCGTTTTAAATTTTTGTTTAAAAGCTTTTGTTTGTCAGGCGTAGTTTTGCTATGCGGCTTTGTTTGTGGCTGATGTCTTGCAAGCAACGATTGATTATCCATTTATACTTTCTCGTTTGAATATTTATGCGCCCACTAGACAACTTAGAACTAGATCTTTATTGATTCCAGTTTTTCATCGTTCTAATTACTCAGTACACGAATCAATTAATTTTATAACTGTGAACTTTAACAAATACTGGGATGCATAAGTTTGAAATTTAGGCGTGATTGAACTTACCTTTATTGTGTAATTGTAAGTATTTTTAATTTACTGTAAATAATCATTAGCAACTATTGACCTTTGGATTATAATTTAAGTAAATAAATATTCTCTTAGTAAAGAGCTGTATCGGTGCCGATCGAACTTTTCTGCAACTACTATAGTCCAAACATTGTGCTGGTGTTCTACAACAATAAAATGCCAGAAGTGATAAAGGCTCAAATCAAATCAGCAACTTACATGGTTTTCAAAAAACCAGATATTAATCGTAACCCCAAAAATAGTAAAACCATAACTGAATGATCCGAGCCAGTTGGCTCAATCTTTGCTAAGCACATAATAACAAATTTAAGTTAAAGGCATATTTTCCTCCATCTTGTTAATAATACGAGACCTTTTATTTCATCTTTGGTGTTTTGATGTTTTGGTCACCAGTAAGAAACGAATTCACCCTTAACATCTAAAAACCACTCCATGTATTTTTCTTTTACATGAGGAGATTTTTTTTTCAAAACAACAAATTTGGATATTCTCGCCCAAATGAGTACCTTTTATGATACCTTGATAGATTGGAAATAACGTGGACAGATTATATTAGACAAACATAACTTCGTTTCGTCATACCAATCGAATAAAGTCGAAAAATATAAACCCTCCAAAAACCAAGAGCTCTGAGGCAATCAACTCCAAGTTATCGATTGTATCTGTAGACCATGAAATATTTTATGTTGAATTCCAGAAAAAAAGTCGCTTTCAGTTTGAGAAGTATCAACAAGATGAGGAAAGATATAACACTATACAACGAGCGAATCAACATCAGAATAATGCATCGAGTGAAACGAAACCAGCTGTAGATACTATTAAAGTGACGCATGGAAACATTTCAAAATGTACAACACTAAAAGCAGAGTGGAAAGCTAAAATCAATCGTGTTATTTTAATCTTACACAATTTTTAGGAGTTATTGTACAAAATAAATAAAGTTTTAAAATTGACTAAACTCTGGTCGTTTTAAATTTTGATCTGTGTCTGAGTTGTTAATATTTCGGATACAAACCTAGCAGAATCGTATAAATTGGTGTTAGAAGTTGGTTTATTGACAGTTGATAATGGTCAACTTTAATAAACTTAAACATTCCAAACTGAAGGAAACTGCGATAACGGAATGCGTATACAGGTGGCTCAAACGTAGAATAGGTTCTAAGGTTGTGGAACGTAATAGAAGAAGCAGAAGAGGTGTCATTAAACGCGAGCTTCGTGATAAACCAGAGCCTATTGAATAAAGACCGGTTACACCAACGAATCAGATGCAACATCTTTTTTCTCAAAAATGCAGCAAGAGCAGCAGAAATAAACGACTGGAATACATCCTTGTTAAGCAGCAACAACATCAACAAGATCAAAATGAAAAACTGGGGCCCTATTTCTGTATACGATACGAATCTTCATTCGATACGAAAATTCAATCCGTTACGAAAATGAAATAGTATTTCTGTATACGAAAGTACAATAGTTTTTAATTTTTACAGTGTAGGGATAGGAAAATCTTTTTTTTGAAATTTTCTTTAAAATAACGGAGTGTATTTGTGATTAATGTAACTTTTTGACATTTATTTTCGGTAAACAAATCAATCACGGCGGGAAGTTTTTTACGTTTTATATTAATAATATTAACATATTTTAATATAATAATAATAATAATATTTTATATTATTAATAATAATTTTATTCAATTTAAGTCTTTTTAAAATGGAATTTGAAATCAAACCATACTTTCTTCCAGAGGTCTGAATTTCTAACTGGCGGTCCATTTGTATTCAACCGACTGGTTATTTCAGCCCATAATGATTTTGATATGATACTCGGGCTTCCGCCGTTGCGTCATAACCTCTAGCTAAAGCGGGGTGCTCTTCCATGAATGCAACCAATGACTCGTATGTTTTAGCCGTTGTTATTTTTGTCCTAATAATAATAATTTTATATTGGTATGCCAATTAAAACAAACCATAATCTATAAAATCAAAAACATTTACGAATTTCATTGATTGATGGAGATGCCTCCATTTTTTCTGTATCTCCTATTTAAGTAGCATAAAGTGTCTACTATATAGGACAGGGCCATCTTACTCTGAGGAGAACTACATCTTTCATATTTTTTCATGATCTACCAAGTTGTTTAGCTTCTACTATAGCATTGTTCTCTTCAATGCCATCGCTGGTACTCTTTCTTTCCTTTTTCCTTGTGAGTTCCACAAGGAAAAACTTACAATATTAGTAATGCTGTTAGGCCAGCAACATTTCAATATTCATCGAAGACACCTGTTTACGAACACGTGTAGTTTCTTTCTTCCTTTTTATAGCCAAGGAATTCAAATTTATTTACATCAATTTGTACATTGTTAACTAAATACACAACGAACATATAGTCGGTCATGATCGTATAAAAACTGTACGAATCCGTTTTGCAGCATAAGGGAAATTTTTCATCGTATCGTAGCACTCGAATTCGTATTAGAAATTTTACGTTTTTATATTCAAAAATTCCAATTACACGTATTTGTATAATTACTGTACGAATTTATATTAAGAAATAGGGGCCCAGTTTCAAAACCAACTATAACAACAAAAGTCTATAAAAGAAGAGCTGATACAGGGAATGGAGAAACAAACAGTTTAGTCAGATTCGAGAAGCAGTTGAGACAAAGGTTACCGATATCGAAATGAAACTTCAATTGGAAGAACTCGCTGAGCGAAAGTATAAAACAGCCAACGAATTGCGCGATTAAATCCGAATACATCAAAAAAGCTAAAAGCAGATGATGTAGTATTTCAAACGGCAGCAGTCGCACCAGATGAAATTGTGTGGTCGAATATGTCAAATATAAGCATGAAGTTAGCAATAATACGTTTTATAATTTATTTAAAGTGGCTTAATTGTATATTGTTGTTGTGTTTTAATTAATCAAAGAAATTCGATAACACATAATAAAAAACCGTCAACTAAATAACAGTCGGGTTTTGCATTCGATTTTCGCAAAATCCAGTTTCGTTTTGTCGTGTAGTCTCATAATAGTGGATTTTTCGATACATCGTAATAACCCGTAGAGCGCAATTAGACATCACATCCAGGCTTACTATCGCGTATCGCTCAAACTAAGCAACTAATTGTAGCACCCAGAAAAAAACGGTATTCGTCCAACTGAACTTTTCCAACAACATCACTGCCGGTGCAAAAAATTATGTAGCATTAATAATAAAAATCCATGGATTTATTTAAATAGTCTGTACACCAAAATTTATTTTGTATTTTCATTTTTTGTTTGTATTTAAAAGAAAACAATTACAATATTTACAACTCATTTTTGTTTAATTTAAATAATAAATCAAAAACTTCTTTCTCTATTAACTATTTATCGAGAAAAATAACAGCATTTCTTAATTTATCCATAAACTAACATAATAATAATACTTTCCACATAGAACCTTTATACATTATAACCGAGAACATTTCGTTAGATAAAGACTTCATTAATTCCTCTTTCTCGATTACCATATATTGAAAGAAGTTTAGTTTTGTTTAACATCTAATTATATAATTATCATTTTACTACTAAGATAGATAGTAACTGAAATTAATTCCATTTTTGTTCATTAGTTTACGTGGTTATTTTAATTATTATGCTAGTTTATATTTTATTTAAATAACATTTCAAATCATTTGTTATTTATATTAAAAATTTATTATAAATTAAAGTTATTTATTTTATTTCATATTTTGTTTCTCTGATTAGATTATATAATTATTTATATAATATATATTATGTATTTAGTTCTTAGAAAAAAAAACGAAACAAAAATTTTATTTAATGTAATTCTATGAAATTTATTGTGGCCCCAGTTAGTTTATTTTTTGTTGTATTAATATAGCAATAAAATTATTTTTAATTTCCTATTCAGTAATGTTTAATTAATTAAAACCACGGAGCTATTGTTTTTTAAGATGATTGGTTTGCATAATATATAAAATATAAATTGCCTTAAATTCATTTAAAAAGAAATAGAGATTTTAATTTTTAACAAGTAAACGCAACTACCAAATAATTTTGATTTTTTTTCCGTTACAATATTTAACTATAATTTTTTTTTATTTTTTACATATTTGATTGTATTCTAAAAGTTCTATTTAAGATAGACAAATATAATAGATTATCAATATAATATTTTCAGTTAACATAAAATTTATAAACTATAATTATGTATGTAAAGATGAAAAATAAACTATCACATTATTGAAAAAAATTAAAATTAAAAAAAAATTTAAATCCTTCTTCAGTTGGTTTTTCTGATATGTAATTATATACAATATCTCTTAATGTAATTAAATTTATTTAATTAGAAAAAATCAACAACAAATAGGCCCCATTTGTAAATTTTTTTTTAAAGTCTAATCCTTTTTTATTTTGTTTTTTTTTAATATTGAGCAAGTTACTTGCAAGAATACTTCTTATACTAAATCCACCGTTCTCTCATCAAATATTATGTTAATTAAATAAAATGAAAATAAAAATTAAATTAATTAAATACAAATGTTAAAATTTCTTTGGCACTATTTAATATTTTTTGTAGTTTACTATTTTATTTTTTCTTTAAAACTTTTTTCAAATGCCAATATTTTTACACAAAATAAAATGTCTTTCAAGTATGTATGGTAATCTCAAGGAACTGAAAAAAATAATTTTGACTCAGACCGGCTGAATTCTTAATTTTAAAATTTATTGAAGAAATGGTGAACCAATTTTTCAATCTTTTAAAATACTTGTTAGTAATTTATTAGATTTTAAAGCTTTTTTTTTTTGATAAATTAAAAATTATGAACGAAAATTAAAATTTTTTTTATAAAAATATGAACAACCTCTTGTCGGCTTATTTAATTTTTATTTTATTTCAATTACAAAACCCAATCACGTGCACGAAATTTAAAATCAATCTATATTAAATTTAAAAACTAAAACTTCAAAATTATATTTATTTATGCCTATATTGTGGCACGTGATGAAAACAAAGAAAAAAATTAAATTTAATAAACAGTTCAAATGTATATATTATCACACAAATAAAATAAAATAAAAATTTAATTTCTTGAAATTAAAAATATGCAAAACGAAAATATGAGAATGGAATGTTATTTATATAAATTAAATTAAATATTGTTTTCTTCGTTATTTTTTTGTTGTGTTATTAAATAAAAAATTAAAATAATATATTTATATACACCTTTAATTTTATATTATAATTATATACGACTATTCCTGGCCAAATCCTTCCGTTTCTTCGATGGCATATGTTAACTTTTCAACAAGTTGGTCATAACTTTTATAGGGCGGTAAATCTAATCGATTGAAACAGGTGTGGGAACGTGGAAGCCACGTTTCTTTGCCTACTTTTTCTATACAAAATCGTTGATTGCCATTCGAACCCATCAGCTCGGAGAAACCACCGACTGGGACACGACAAGTTCCCGTAACGAATTGTAAAAGACGAGTTCGTTTTTCTGTATCCACTTCGCGTACAAACTGTAAATAAAAATATAAATTTAAATATAGGTTTAAGTAAGTATTTGATCGTAAAATGAGAAAAAAAGATCTGATGCCAAATTTTTTATCAAAGCTTTTGTCAATCTTTTTTTTTCGGGTTTTACAGGCCACTATTGGCCCGTACCGTGTCAACAATCTGACTCTATCGGTGTCGCTCTTCAACAATCTGACTCTATCGGGCTAGCTCTTCATATTGTTGCAAGCGACCAGAAGATGCCAGGTCGCTCTCTACGCCGTGGAGCCATCGTCGCCGAAAACGACCTCTTTGCCTACCGAAACGCGGCTCTCTCTCCCTTCAAAGATCGCTGTATCATTCGGTTTGGATCAGCACGCAGAACGTGACCGAGCCAGCGTACTCGCTGTCCTTTGATTTCATGCAAGATATCAGGAATTTGCATTAAATTCCTGATCTCGTAGTTGAAACGAACTCGGTATGTGTTTTGGGCCTTATATCACACGCATGATTCTTCTCTCGAATGTTACAAGCCATTTTTCGTACTCATCCGTCAAGGTCCAACACTCACATCCATACATGACAACGGGTCTGATCAACACTTTGTACAGTTTCAGCTTATCCGCATTTGCAAGATATTTTGATTTCAGCAGTGGACGTAGAGGATATAAAGCCCGATTGCCAGCGGCAAGCCGAAACTTGATATCCTCTCCCACACTATTACCGTGAGTAATAAGAGATCCAAGATACTTGAATCTCATTACTCCTTCAAACGTGTGGTTACCACTACTGAAATCAGTTGCGTCTTGGTCTCGAAAACCAGAGATCATATATTTTGTTTTGGACTCATTGATTTTGAGACCAACGGAAGCTGAAAACAGTTTCAGTGGATCAAGTATCTTTTTCACTCCGTTGCTATTTAATCCAATCACACAGATATCATCTGCATATGCAAGAAGTTGATTGGATTGTCGGAATAGATATTGTGCTGAGGTGTTCCACTTTTACGAAGGATGTATTTCAACATGAGATTAAACAGTATCGAGGACCGCACATCTCCTTGTCGAAAACAAGTAGTGATTGCAAAAGTTCTCGATAGCCTGTTCTCAACTTTAACACAGCATTGTGATTACGTTACTGTCATTTTACACAGATGTACGTATTTGTTTGGTATTCCTAAATATTCAAGCGCATACCATAGCTTCTCTCGATTGATCGAGTCATAGGCTTGCTTGAAATCTAGGAATACCTGATGTACATCGCTAGATGTTTCGTAGTACTTGGGAAGAATCATCCGTAGCTTTTCTCAATCAACAATGTTAAATTTCGAGAGTAAATTGATTTATTTCTTTTAATAGTTATTTGAAAATTATCTAATTAATTCTAGAAGAAAACCTGAAAAACAGCATGGCCTTTTTTATAATTCAGACGAAGAATACCTATACTAATTATAATTTGATAAGCAGCGGTGAGAAATAATTAGTGCATGTACAGATTGTTCCAAACTACGAACCATATCATTATGGTAAAATCATGCTGCCGTAGAACGAAAATAAAGGACTGATCACAAGCGAGAGGTATACCGGATGGAGTTGAAAGGTTGATGTTAAAAAGTCGGAAAAACACTACAGAAGTTTGCTGCAGACATAGAGCGTTGACATCTCGACACTACAATATGTGGCTCGGCTCGAATACACCGAGGGAATTAAACTTGAAGCATTTACTGATGGCATTCGTGATGTAGATACAAGAAGTACGAAATATTAAAATCATTTTTCGTGTTTCCCGATTGGCAAGAATTGAGGATAGTTTGATTTTGAGCGGAAATCGAAAAAGATCTAGTGTGATAATATTGGACATAGAAGCATCGCGGACGATTGTGCGGACTAACTTAATAGGCGAAGAGATTCATCCAATTGGAGGATTCAAATTGCAAACTTTAGCTGTGCACAGAAAATAAAGGAAAAAAATGATCATACAAATTGGTAATGGGAACTTCTGTAATGAAGTTTTGGTGGCCGATATTGTTGATGAAGTGATTTTGGGTATAGGCTTCATGAAGAGAAACTAATTCGTATTAGATGTGGAAAAAGAGCTATGGTATTGTTGAATTGCCATTGTAATTGAATATCGGAGAGCCAAGCATCAGGCGAGTTATGTTAGTTAAACAATTGCACTATACTCACAGCAGTTTTGAGTAAATTAGATAGAGGTCCGACACAAAGATTGTGGGTTGAAGAAGCCAGTAAAGAAGAAAAGTAAGCTCGAGAAACTCTGCTTGAAAAAGCATTAATGGTTCTTCACTTATCGAACAACACAAAAACCTTTAAAAGGAGGAGTATCTACTATAGTAAAATATGAACAATTGGTTCCAAGTATAAAGACTTAAGTTCAAATATTGCAGAAAATCGTGGAATAATTGCAGAAGTTTTATCTTGCTATAATTGTAAACACAATTAACTCTAGAACAAAAATAGGCTTAAACGATTGTTTTCAGTGGTGCTTCACACCAGTCATGATAGAACCAATTTAGACTCAGACACGGCAATCCTAATTCGACAAGCACCAAGAAGATTGTCAAAACAATCAGAAGTTGATCGTATGGTCACCGATATGCAAACGGCAGGAGTAATTGAGCAATCGACCATAGAGTTCACCAAATGCATTGATGCAATTTAAGGTAACATGAGATTCTGCGTCGATTACATAAAAGCCTAATTCAGATCTCTATTAATCTATGGGTTAGAGAGGTCGTAAACGGCCCTTAACTGCGTCTCAACTGAGATCTTACGAACTAGTTTTTAACGATTGGTGCACATTGTAGGTCAACGAATGTTTTTACACACAATCGCTTTTTATGTTATTTAAGGTTAATTTTTAGTCAACGACGAGAATCAAATTCGAGATGAGAAACTCTCTTAACCATTAAGCTACAACCAGCGACAGATCTTCATAGTATGCAGTGAACAATTGCAATTTCGAATAATAAATGCTAACGCAGTGCATAATTTTGATAATTATCGAACAGACCCACTGTGTGTAAATAACGAAGAGACCGTCGATTGTTGTAACAAAAACTATGAAGTGCATTAAGTGTTTTATGAATAAGTGGTGATATATTGAGCAACAGAATTTGGGCAAGTGAGAAACATATAGGAGGTTGGCTTTCTTCATTTTTTACTTAAGCTTCCATTATCTTGATTTATCTAAATCTTCTGTAGAATACACAAATGAGTATTTTTGCCATTTTAACAGAGAGACATCTTGCATTTTCTAATTATTTACAACAGTATGAATTGATGGTATGTAGATTGTTGACAAGATACGGTCCTAGTATCTTGTCAACAATCTACATACCATCAATTCATACTGTTGTAAATAATTAGAAAATGCAAGATGTCTCTCTTCGCCGTGGAGCCATCGTGGTCGATAGCGATCTCTTACGTATCCTTTGATTTCATGCACGATATCAGGAATTCGCATTAAATCGCATTTGATCTCGAGATTGAGAACTCGGTATATGCTATGAACGTCGCGTTTTGGACAGCATAATTTTTCCATCGGCAGTGACCGTATATGATATTAAGTCCGATTGCCAGCGACAAGGCGAACCTTGTCCCAGTGGATTAAGTATCTCTTTCCCCCGTTGCCATTTAATCCCAACACACAGATATCATATGCATATGCAAAAGGTTGATTGGATTGTCGAAATAAGATACTGTCTTGAGGTGTACCTCTTTTACGAATGTATTGCAACATGAGATTAAAAAATATAAAAAATATAAAAAATATTTAAGCGCATACCACAGCTTTGATTGATTGACCGAGTCATAGGCTTGCTTGAAATCTAGGAATACCTGGTGTACATTGCGAGATGTTTCATAGTACTTGGAAAGAATCATCCGTAGCGAAAAAACTTAAATATTTCTTGGTAGTCACCGATAATTTTCTCCGCTAGAGGAGTTAATCTTCCCAAGATGATGTACAACAGTCACTTATGTGCTTGCGCGCTATCCCGCGATTATCCTCGAATTTCGAGCGATCAGCTTTCTTAAATATTGGACATAACGGGACAACTTTCCATTCTTCAGGCAGCCTCTGAATTAACACAATCAACTCCAGATGGACGATTTTTTTTAAATCTCTGCATGGCCATGATGAATTCCTCATAGGACACAGAGGTTTCCATCCTGGTCCCGAATGGCAGTTGACTGAGACCTTAAGGTATGGTGAAATCCGGTGACTATTTTAAAGAAACCACGCGAATTGCGCTCATTGCTGAGTCGTTGTACTCTTAAGACAGTCTTGCATCATTCGAGTTTCATTTGGCAACAGATTCGTTCAGCTGTCCTGCTAGCAAGAACTACTTTATTTTTCCTTGCGATTGTAAACCAAGTTAGCACTTCATTATGGACTAAATTTCGTTGCTCAACAGCATGACGACACTCATCAAACCAAGATTAGTTTTCACTATACCAAAGTGCAGGGCGACATCGACAACCGATGTTTTCAATTATCCCAGACAATGTTCACTTCATCATACTGGTAATTAGATCGCAAAATGCTATTGCTGACAAGATCTTGATATTTTCGTTGCATTTCTTCATTTCACGATAAGTTACAGAGCATTAATTGTGGATATACCATTATCTTTGCCAGTTTTATTTTCAGTTTTGTGGTTAACTACTTTTAATTGTTTTATTTATTCGATATACGATATAAATAATATAACAATGTTATCTGTAATTCATTTCTGGCTTATATCAGTTTACATATGGGCGTATTAAGTCACTATTATTGTTTACTGTTAAGTTAATTGCTGCTATGATGTTACATTAACAGTGACGTTAGTTAAAAGAACGATTCGAGCAAATCAAGTTTTGATTCATACTCTCAATCAATAACATCGTACAAATTAGAAATTTGTTTAATATTTTATATTACTAATAATTTAATGTAGGTAGAATTTACATACTAAAAATAAAATTAAGACTCACCTGCCAGAACCAAACAATTTGTTTACTATTCCGATTGTAGTGCCTATAAATTGTATTCCGTTGCCAATCATCCACATCAATATTTTGCATGCCAACCAAAAGCAGCTCTAATTCACGTTCATCGAAATATTTCAACCATTCCAAAGGAACCACTTCATTAAATCCATCCAAAAATGTTTTGGTTTGTTGTTCGATACCTCTGAAAGATAAGAAGAAATATTTAAATATAATCGATTGACTCATAAATATAAACTAATCTTACCGTGTCATTCGCCATTCAGTCATTAAACGAATATATTCTTCTTTATTCAATTCGGTCACCTTTTCTTTATCGCCATTCGATTTTAGCTCATGATGAATTATTTGGCCTAACACCTCAAAATCTACACTAAACCATAATTCTAATCCACATTCTTCGATGTTATTATCACGCACCCATATAAGAGAATTATAAAATTCGGGATCAATCGATTCAATATCTTTTGTTGTTAACTTCTTATTTAACATTCGCTTGTAGAATGGCATAGTAAATCCAGAGTAAATAAATTTGCCATGGTACAATGCCATCGCAATAAAACGTCCAATAAATTTAAAATATTGCAAATGATCTGGATTTACATAACTGGCCGGATTTATTTGTAGACTATAATTATTTTTATTTGCGTACTCGAATAAACAATACATTGGATTTAAAGCTTCGTGTGATAATAAAAAGAACCATTCACGCGCTACACCACCATAGTCTAGACCCTCTTCGCCGCGGAATATTATGTACAAACGGCGACGTAATTCATATGCTGGCAATCTCATAATTTGATGATAAGATTCTTCGAATAAGGTTTGTCTGCTTAATGTAATTTTTATATGTGACGGTAATGTGTTCGATGAACACAGATATCTAAATTGACTAATTTTCCATCTAAATGAACGTTCATATACCAATGGTACACCATAAGCACCGGCTATACCTTCGGTGAATTTAATTCTAGGATCCTTATAGGTTGTTGTACGTGTGTTGTGATCTACGAAATATCGTTCACCTGAAGCATTTGTTCGTATCTCCCAACCATGCGGCATTGGTGGTTCATCCATAATTTCTACTTCTTGTCCCTGTGTTCGTGGATCCTCCCACTGGGTTGTTCTATTTTTATGATTTACAAAATATACTTTATTATTTGGTTGTACACGCTTCTCCCAACCATCGGGCAGAGTGCCTAATCCATCATCTTCTTGAACTACTTGAGGTTGTTGATACAAAAATCTTTGATTTCCTTGTGCTACTACATGCTCCCGCTGACCTTGCCATTGCTGGAAATTTTGAATACGCTCTTGATTAGGCCTTTGCCATGTTGTTGTTCTTGTATTATGATCGACGTAATAAACACGACCACGTGAATCACGTTTAGTTTCCCATCCCGGTGGCAACGCAGTAGGCCGTTCCCAATAAGTTGATCTTGTGTTATGATCAACATAGTATCGTCGACCCAACTGATCAAATCGTATTTCCCAACCGGCTGGTAGGGGATCATTATCACTTTGATCCGACTGTAGTTGTTGATCGGTTGAGTTTGCAATAGGTGTAGGATTTTCTACAGTAACCGATGTATTCATTGCGGGTGTTCCATTTTGTTGCATAACCACTGGACCATTAGCTGTGATCATCACAGGATTGTTATTCGGCGGTTGACCGGTTGTTGGTGGATAAGGAAAAATAGGTCTAGTTTGTTGTACTGGATATCCAACATTAGGCGTATTATTTGTATTTGGTTGCTCCCATGTCATACCGTTACTTCTACGTATAGCGCCAGTTGATTGAGGTGCTTTAATATTATTTGCTAATTGAATTCCTGGTACAGCTACAGTACCAGAATTAGCCAATACTGCATTGTATTGTTGCGGTATGGATGGTGTTGAAGCTGTTGTATCACGTCGTTGGCCTCTAGGAGGCCGAACAGCACCATTTTGTTGTGAAGTATCGGAAACTATTTCAGCCGAGCATACACCGCCTAGCAAACATGGCCCAGTTGCACCTGTTGGTGGCCGCTCAGTTACAGCCGTCATATCAATCCGCAATCCATTCAATAACATAATTAATTCACCATTTTTAGTATGGCGGGAATCTTTCCCAGACAGTACGACATCCAATGTTAATTGTAGATTATTTATATTTCCGTTATGTTGTTTAAGTATTTGATAAAAATCTAGCAACTGTTCACCAAGCAGCGTATCTTTACGAAACGTTGAATGATCAAATATTTTAAAACTAATTTCCGATGTTGGTTTTATAAGAATCGTCATGTCTTCACTCCATTTAGGAAGGTAAGTATTTTTGATAATTTCCGTTCGCCTTCCGCCAATATTATCCACAGATAGTTCAATATATGGATTCGGTTTAAGAAAACCATGATTACGGAGTAATGCTTTGTCGACTAAAAAACAAATTCCATTATGGTATCAATAGAGTTATAATTCAAATACGAACTTACTTGTAACATTTAATTGGTGAAATCCATTTTCATTTTTATTGGCCGCTTCATTCTCTGCCATTTTCAAATCGCTACTAAGCGCGTCTTTTTTGTTGAGCGAATTTTTAATTTATTTTACTTCACTTATTTGATTTTAAAATATTTGAGGCATATACTGGAAATAATAATGGAGAAAGTGTTATTATATTCTCCGGAAGTAAATACATATTGTTAATAAGTTTATAAACAAAATTGCCTACAAATAAGTAATTTGCGGAAAATGGACTTTAAACATTTGATATTTATTATCATACAGTGCTTCCGCAACTCAAAACTACGAACTGATATCTTATAGATTCTACATCAATTATAATGGGGAAGAGATCCAATTTAGACTTGAGTCACGAGAAATAAGAGTATAATTGTTCATCCAAAACAAAAATGTATATACTACATATTATCTTATCTTTAATTTATATAAATGATACGCCTAACAAAACAAAATAATTTAATATAATTTGATTCAAATACTTTGTGTTTAAGATAATATAATGCATATACATATAGCGAGCGAAAACGATTAGATTCAGCACTCAAAAATAAAATTATTGATAAAAGATGTATATACACCAAACCAGCTATAATATATGTCTTATTCAGAAAGGTTTCATTGTGCTTAATGTGCTTCCCAAACCAACATACCCAGGTCAGTAATGAATGGTGCATTGAGCAAAGGAAGAAGCAAACTTTTATCTGGATTATTTCACAAAGGATGATAACAGCCAGTAACATATAGGTTAAATTATTGAATAGCCAGGTTATTTATAAGGTAGTTTGTATAAGATAAAACTTCAATAATAATTGATCGACACTTTCCCATCAAACATTTATCACGAATTTATTTATTATTAAACCGAACTTGACAGTTTTTTAACTAGACGTTTCTAATCCATCATGCAAGTCATAAAATACAAATTACAATGATATTTGAAATTATTGTAGCGATTTAATGCAAACTAGGTACCTAGTATTCAGAACCATCCAATAACTAGGGCAAAGGTATCACCTAGACGGTATACCTACGTTGCATATTATTGTTGATATATAAGACATTATGAGTTCGTAATATCAAGTTTCACTAATTAGTTTTACTATGTGTACTGTACTACCAGTCTTAAATATTAAGTTAATTAAAAATTTTGTTCGGTTCTTAAGTAATAAAGCAAAAAATGCTCTCCAGTGACAAAAACAATGTCAAACGAAAAATCGATAAACTATAAATATAATACGAGTTATGAATTTACTAATTTACAATAGAAATTTTTATGGTGCAATAACGAATGAAAAACTAATAAATATTTAAAAACAAATTAATTGTTAATTTATTTCTAATGGTGGTGGTTTTTAATTTTTTTTTCTTCACCTTACTTACGTCAAGATACTGTTGACATAATTTTTTTTTTTTCAATTATTTTTCGAATCTATCATTTCACCATAATAAGCGATGAATTTTCCGATTATTTTTTAAGAAATGGCGAAAATTTTACACTAACAGTTTTGCAATAGTTTAAAATAAAAACCAATTAACAAGAAATATTACATATATTTTTTTGTAATTTTTTACAATATAAATAATATTTTTTTACTTTTTTAACGCAACTTAAATTTTTCAATTGAAAATGGCTTCACATGTAGGGTTGCCACTGTTGATGACTAATTTATAATTTCCCTATATACCAAATTTAATTTAAACATTGAAAGTAGGATAGTATTCCGATCCGAACCCAACTACCCAAATCAAGCAATTAACTTTTAGGTTATGACATCTTTATTTTAAATTACATGTTATACACAATAAATATAGAAATTTTTTAAACAATTAAATTATTCATTGATTATCAATTCGATGACTATCATTGATTATCAGATCTATATGTAAAATATATAATTCATTAGAAATAACGACGACATATGTCGTCCACAATTTTTTTATTTTTAACGATTTTATAGGCCATAGACTCCATCGGTTTCGATCACGAGCTAGCTCTTCATACTGTTGCAAGCAACCAGAAGTTGCCAGATCGCTCTCTACGCCATGGAACCATCGTCGCCGACAGCGACCTCTTCTACCAAAAGGCGGCTCTCCCTTGAAAGATCGCTGTATCATTCGGTTTTGATCAGCTCGAAGAACGTGACTGAAACGGTCTCGTGGTTGAAACGAACTGGGTATGTGCCATCGACATCGCGTTTTGGGCCATATACCACACGCATGATTCTTTTTTCGAATCTTAAAAGCCATCTCTCGTACTCATTCGTCAAGGTCCAACTCTCACATCCATACGTGACAACGGGTCTGATCAACACTCTGTGCAATTTCAACTTATGCAAGATATTTTGATTTCAGAAGTGGTCGTAGAGGATATAAAGCCTGATTGCCAGCGGCAAGGTGGACCTTGATATCCTCGCCCACACTATTATCGTGAGTAATGCAAATAACTTACAATACTATAAGGGAAATCGTGTCAATTTTCATAGTTAATGTCAACGACAGCATGATTTCGTTAAATACAAGTTTCGGAGAAGATTTCTAGATGGCATACCAATACGTTTTAACGAGAACAATAGATGACAAGCAAAGTAATTTTTTAATGAAATACCATAATTAAAAAAAAACAACAAATTTTGTTTTATTTATTTATTATTATTTATAAATATAATTTAAGCCCATTTACTTCAAAAATGTCTAATTCCGAATTTTGTTTATAGATTTTAAATTTTGCTTTCGTTAATAATTCGTTGAATATAAAAAACTGCAGTCAAAGATGTAAACATTACTTTCAACTACTAACTAGTGTCATCTTTTAATCTTCTCCGGAATTATATCATGTTAGCACACGATATCAACGCGATTTCCCTTATGGTTATTAGTAAGTTATTTGGAGTAATAAGTGATCCAAGATACTTGAATCTCATTACTCCTTCTTACCACTACTGAAATCAGTGGCGTCTTGGTCTCTTAAACCAGATATTTGTTTTTGGACTCATTGATTTTGAGATCAACGGACGCTGAACACTGTTCCAGTGGATCAAGTATCCCTTTCACTCCGTTGTCATTTAATCCAATCACACAGATATCATCTGCATATGCTAAAAGTTGATTGAATTGTCGGAATAAGATATTGAGGTGTTTCACTTTTACGAAGGATGAATTCTAACATGAGATTAAAAAGTATCGGGAACAATGCATCTCCTTGTAATTGCAAAAGTTCTGGCTAGCCTGTCGAAAGCCATTTTCGAGATGTGTCGTGGTACTTGGAAAAAATCATCCTCAGCGAGACAACTTGATCAGTTACCGACCGATTTGGACGGAATCCTCCTCGGTAGTCAGCGATTATTTCCTCCGCCAGAGGAGCAATTCTTCCCAAGATGATGTATGACAGTAACTTGAACACTGTACAAAAGAGAGTTGTTGAAATTCATATTAGGAATTTCTCTAATGTGTGACTTATTCCACTTTTAAATTCAATCAAATCAAAATTTGATATTATAAGTTCAAAAAAATTCCTTATAGTGGATTTTTATTTTTTTTATATTATAAATATATTTCGGCAATCAAGTTGCCATCTTCAGTATTTATCATGAACTAAAAAATAAATTTTATTTCCATGCCTTTTTATACTTTTTCCAGGGTACAGTGTTTTTATTTTCAAGGTATAATATTTTGTGACGTATTTTTCAAAACTAGTTCGTAAAGTTTGTTCGTCATAGTATTAATTTTGTTGTTAAGTAGAAATTTATTTTTGCGGTTTTTATATATTTCAAATTCTTCTAGCCTGTTCATTTGGTCGCTTTTATTCATCTTGTAGAGAATTTTTAAGTTTGTATCCATATCTGTGTAGTTGTGTAAAGTATTATTGATATGGAGAGCAAATCTTGACTCAGTATTCATTTTACCGATATCCTTTATATGTTCGTTAAATCTTATTTTAAAGGATCTACCGGTTTGTCCTATGTAAAATGATGGACAGTCTGAACATGTTAATTTATAAATTCCGCTGTCTAATGTAATGTTACTATTTGATCTAATTTGTTGTTCTAATTTGTTATGCGTTTTATATGCAACTTTATATCCAAAGTTTTTGAATATTTTCTGGATATGTTGGCTGGTGTTTTTATTATAATCCACAATAACGTATTTTCCTTGGGTATTATCATCAAATTGTAACGTAGTGTTCTGTCGGTAATTGGTTCTGAATATATATTTTCGATTTATCTCGTCCACTTTGGCCGTGGTATAACCATTTTTATGTGCGATGTATTTAATTATCTTAAGTTCATTTTGATAATCTTCTTTTGACATCGGGATCTTATTTAATCGGTGTATCATATGATTATATGCGGCTATTTTATGCTGGTATGGGTGGTTTGAGTTTTTATGTATAGTTTGGTCCGTTTGCGTGGGTTTTCTAAATATTTTGAATGTGTGTTTGTTATTGATGTTTTTAATTGTTAGATCCAGAAAATTAATTGCATTATTTTGTTCTAGTTCTAACGTGAATTTTATGTTTTCGTGAATATTATTTATATAATTTTGCATTTGGTCCAGTTGTCTAGATGTACCCGTAAACAATATTAGTATGTCATCTACATATCTGTGCCAGTATTTAATGTTCTTTAAAAATTTGTTTCTATTATTTAAGATGTAATTATTTTCGAAATGATTTAAATATATATTGGCTAACGTTCCAGATAGAGGACTACCCATTGGTAGACCATCATTTTGGGAGTAGAATTTTCCATTATATGTAAAGTAATTTTGACTTGTAATTTCTTCTAATAGTTTTGTTATTTCTTCGACGGTGTTACTGTTCGTTCCGTTTTTTATTAAAATGTTCTTGGTTATGATCAACGTTTCTTTCACTGGTATATTCGAATACATGTTTGTGACATCGAAGGAAGCGAGTTTTGCATTATTTGGTATATTAATTTTCTCAATTTTTCTGACCAATTCAATGTTATTTTTAATTGAGTGGTCATGTTCGAGAGTTATATTATCTGTAAGCCATTTGTTAATATGCTTTGCAATTTTGTAAGATGGAGCCGAAGTAAAGTTAACGACTGGTCGTATTGGAATATTATCTTTATGTACTTTCGGCATGCCTCGTAGAATCGGTGCTGTTGGTTTTATCATCTTATTGTATCGAATGTCTTTGTCACATAAGAACTGTTTTGATTTGTTAATCATAACTTTTAGATTTTTATGATATTTTTGAGTGGGATCTTCAGTTAGTTCTTGTATATCGTTATTTTCTATGAAGTTGTTAACTTTAGAGTTGTAGTCAGTTTCGTTCATTATAACTATTGTGTTTCCTTTATCTGCTTTTGTTAATATAGCATTATTGGCAATTATTTTACTTTTGATTTCCTTAATAACATTTTGATCGTTATAACTATGTCTTTCTAGGTGCATATCTTTTATTTTATCTACAATCATTGTTCTTAAATCTGATTGATGTTCTATATTGGTTTTAGTGATTGCATTTTCAATACTAAGGATATGTTTATTTTGATATTTAACGTTATTTATCGGAATTAGATTATATTTTAATCCTTTTTCCAATAAAGATGTTTCATTATCGTTAAATTGGATGTTAGTATGATTTTCTATCCGTTGATAAAAGTTATGTGTTATATTCGTTTCATTATTATCTGATTTAGTTTTGTTATTTTTTTGGATTAAAGTTTTAAGTTTCTTATTAACCGTTCTTCTTTTGTATCTAAGTCTTTGTTCTACTTTCGTGTCGATTTGTTCTAATATTTCTGGATCTAACAATTAAAAACATCAATAACAAACACACATTCAAAATATTTAGAAAACCCACGCAAACGGACCAAACTATACATAAAAACTCAAACCACCCATACCAGCATAAAATAGCCGCATATAATCATATGATACACCGATTAAATAAGATCCCGATGTCAAAAGAAGATTATCAAAATGAACTTAAGATAATTAAATACATCGCACATAAAAATGGTTATACCACGGCCAAAGTGGACGAGATAAATCGAAAATATATATTCAGAACCAATTACCGACAGAACACTACGTTACAATTTGATGATAATACCCAAGGAAAATACGTTATTGTGGATTATAATAAAAACACCAGCCAACATATCCAGAAAATATTCAAAAACTTTGGATATAAAGTTGCATATAAAACGCATAACAAATTAGAACAACAAATTAGATCAAATAGTAACATTACATTAGACAGCGGAATTTATAAATTAACATGTTCAGACTGTCCATCATTTTACATAGGACAAACCGGTAGATCCTTTAAAATAAGATTTAACGAACATATAAAGGATATCGGTAAAATGAATACTGAGTCAAGATTTGCTCTCCATATCAATAATACTTTACACAACTACACAGATATGGATACAAACTTAAAAATTCTCTACAAGATGAATAAAAGCGACCAAATGAACAGGCTAGAAGAATTTGAAATATATAAAAACCGCAAAAATAAATTTCTACTTAACAACAAAATTAATACTATGACGAACAAACTTTACGAACTAGTTTTGAAAAATACGTCACAAAATATTATACCTTGAAAATAAAAACACTGTACCCTGGAAAAAGTATAAAAAGGCATGGAAATAAAATTTATTTTTTAGTTCATGATAAATACTGAAGATGGCAACTTGATTGCCGAAATATATTTATAATATAAAAAAAATAAAAATCCACTATAAGGAATTTTTTTGAACTTATAATATCAAATTTTGATTTGATTGAACAAAAGAGAGCTTCATCGCTATAATTCTCGCACTTCAAGCGATCACTCTTCTTGAATTTTGGGCATGAATATTTCCAATCTTCAGGGATAACTTCATTTCGCCATACCAATCGAACAAAGTCGAAAAGACAGTTCCACAAAGTTAGGCATCCGAATATCAAGAGCTCTGAATTAATGTAATCAACGATTTTTTCTTTAATCTGCATGGCCATTGTGAATTCCTCATTGGATGGATCCTTAATGAACATCTCCGCGGTCTGTATTTGAGGGTATTCAAATACAGCTTGTGATACATGTGGAGCATTAAGTAGATCAGAAAAATGTTCACGCCATGTATCGAGTACCGCATCGACGTTAACACAACTGCCATTCGGGACCAGGTTTCCATCCTGGTCCCGAATGACAGTTGACCGAGATCTTAAGATATGGTGAAATTAGGGTAATTCTTTTAAAGAACACGCGAATTGTGCCCATTGCTAAGTTGTTGTACTCTTAGGACCATAGCCTTCCACCATTCGCGCTTCTTCTGTCTACAAATGCGTTTAGCTATCCTCCTAGCAAGAACTGCTTTGTTTTTTCTTGCAATTGTAAAGCGAGTCTGCGCTTCATTATGAGGTATATTTCGTTGCTCAGCAGCAAGACGACACTCCTCATTAAACCAATCAGTTTTGGGCTTAATTTTTTACTATACCGAGAATGTGCTCGGCAGCATCGACAACCGAGGTTATCAATACTTCCAAGAGACTGTTCACTTCTTTAGATTGGCAATTAGATCGCAAAATGCTATTGCTGACAAGATTGTGATATTTTAGTTTTGCAGTGACCAAATTATGGTTCTACCTACGAATTTGGTTGACGTCCGATACGATCTCACGTCTTGGACAACCCAAACCCACTCTTTAGAAATCAACACATGGTCAATTTGGCCTCGGCATGTTTTTATGAGGAAAGAATGTACTTGCCACTTTGATCATGAGCGATCGCAAAGTCAATCATTCTTTCCCCATTTTCGTGTCGGGAGTACGGACCTATATTACTGCATAAGTTGACATCGTGCTCAGGTATAGAGCTCAACAGATTATCCAAATTATTGTAAAATGAGTTTTATTGTTAAAATGAGTCTTACGATTATTGTAAAATGAGTGGGCGTATGTACACATACAATAGCCAGGTTGGCTAATCTCATGTGCAAGCGAAGCTTACACATTCGATTATCGATTCCAAACGATACTCTTCGATACATAAGATAAAGCCGTCGCGGGCGTTCCACGGGCCGATCCTCAATCTTGTTTTCGGGTACTTAAGCGGACGGTCATTAATTTTTTGGCGGTATCCGATTTTTTTTTTTGTCTGTTGATATTTTTAACCTTATTAGTTTTTTTACGGATGCGGGTCGTCAGCCCGGCGATCCAACCAGATTTAGTCATCTCCTAGACAAGCTTTGGATAACTGTGGTGGTATTCTATGGGTCTCATGTTTCGTTCGTAATATTTACGAAACATTAATGCCCCCACCCACATTTCGTTCAAAAATAATTAAGAGAATTTTCATTCTCGTAGAACTGTTAGCTTAGCACCACTAAGGTAAATAACTATGGAGGTGACACCTTTAAAAATTAATGGGAGCAAAAAAAATTCATGTGTAACAGAGAACGAAACAATTTTCTTTCTTTTTTTAACTCTAATTATCGAAAATCAAATTTAAATTTAGTTAAAACTTTGGGTAGGAAGATAGTTTCAATAAATCATAAATTGTAATTATTCATATGCCAAAAAAGAATAAATAAATACTTTAATTATGTATAAATAATCATAAACATTATATGTTCTTCAAACCAGTCTGTTTACTTTTGGTTTTTTACGTTTATGTCTTCGAGCTCGAAATTTGGGAACTATGTTAGATACTTATGACTGACGCTGTTAAATTCATTTTTCGGTAACATATTTTACGAGCGAGAGACATATAAAATGAGTGGCACCAGTATACTAAAAATCTCTACCATTATTTTATAAAATAGTTATTTATCTCAGTAGCTTACGCTCGAAGGCACGCAACCATGAAGTCGCCTTTAGAGTAAGGTTTTTCTTCGAAAACATATGACGATAAACTATAAATTAAAAAGCTCTGTTACAAAATTCAAGTTTTTGGCAAATAACATATAACATAATAAAGGAAATCGTAGACAAAAAGTATTCTTGTGACTTGTGCGTAACGAACGTGACACGATTCGTCAAATGATCAGGTAAAACAAGAGTACGAACGTTGCAAAGAGCTTTTTGATAGACACCACGCAGTTAGCTCAGCCATCAACACACTTTAAATAAATGGTAAAATGGTCGACGCTCCAAACCAATCAATCGAGGCCCTAGTACAGCTACAGGAAAAAGTGAAGCGGAAACCACTAACTCAGACATACAGCACATTGATTATCAGCAAGATAATGTTATTCGATTAAGGGCCAAAATGTTGTATGAACTACTAAACATGATCACAAAACATAGTTCATGCAATTTTTACTCAGTAGTCAACAAGCGATTCAGTGAAATACTTATAGATATTGTGGATCTATCCCAAAACCAACGATATTACCTAACGTTAATAGAATGTTTTACGCGATGGCCCGAATTCAATCCAATAACTAATATTAAAGCCGAAACGGTAGAATTAAAAACATGGATCAGCTGGTTTGGTATTCTATAAAATTAATTTAAGGTCATACAACCATCTCTTCCCACACGACATGTCACAAAACCAGTAATTTTTGTCTATAAAGATCTCAAGATTTGCTGAAATGCTTTGCGTAGATCACTTCAACATCGTACGAAGGTCCATCTTAGTAAAAGAGACCGAATTGAATATTTCTATTAATCGCATTAATTCCTTATCACATGATCAAGACTCGAAGGAAAGCAGTGAACAGATTCTCTAAGTTTAATGCAAATTTACCACACTTGATTTCCCTGTGGCCCTATTCTGGTTTTCCCAGGGATTCCCAGGGAATTGGGAATTGGGAATTTTTGACGTTTTTATAACAGTTGGGAATTATTTTTTCCAAAAGTGTATTCTGGCTATTGGGAAAAATATTTCGTTTGGAAAAAATAATTCCCAATTATAACAGTTTTGACGTTTAATTTTCCCTATTAAAATTGTTGGGAATTCATATTTCTTATGGTAAAATATTCATAATCATAATACTACAGTATAAATTTAAAAAAAATTTATTATTTCTTAAAAGCAAAAACACCAATTTTTTAAATTTGGTCTTATCTGCCCTAAAACATAAAAAAATTAGCTCATTCATAAATACTAATAAATAAATAGTGAATGTAGAAAATAATTCCAACCCAAAAAAATTTTTAATTGTTTTTCTAAAGCGAAAACACCAATTTTTTTTTAAATTTGTTATTCATCCGTCAATATTTAAATCATATTCAAATAATAACAAGCGCACCATGAAAAAAAGTTTTTTTTTCCATGAAAAAGGTACTCTAGTGGCGAACATTTAAAACTTTCACAGAGGGGAAATAATTCCCAGCACGCCAGAATACACTTTTGGGAATTGGGGAATAAAATATTGGGAATTATAATAGTTGGGAATTGGGAAAATTTTTTTCCCAATTCCCAATTCCCAGTGAAAACCAGAATAGGGCCACTGGTTAAGGTATTTTAAAACCTTATTTTAAATCAAATTCAGGAGAAAACCCAGAAAACAGTGTCAGAAAAAATGAAAAGGTAACTTTCAATCGACAGTGACCTTCCGGTATCCGGCACGTCAATGCAAGAGCGCATTAAACCATTAGGGACAAATAAATACGAAAAGAAGGATTTTGGATATTGCAGTCGGAGAGAGTAAAATATCTTAAGATGTAGTTTGTATAAATTGACCATTTGTTAACTAACAGTATTGTGGTGCAATTTCGGCACGGTTGACTGGATTCACCAGCTATAAAAAGATTTTCAGTTTAGCCGCGGACACCCCACATGAACAAAGATTCTGAGATGGCATCAAATCTTATAAAATTATCTAATAAAATTCTTAATAAACTATATAATTTTTTATATATATTTAAATTAAAAAATTGTTATGTGCTTTCATTCCAAAATCATTTTAAAGGAACCACAAATACGACTTTTAAAACTAAAAAGATGTTTTTACCATATAAACTTATAGGGTTATATTGCGCCACCTATGAATCTAAAACTCGACTAAAAACAATTTGAAATCAGTCGAATTTTTAGTGAATCAGTGGTACTGCAATTCTGTTTTATTCTGTAACTGGTTGTAGATGTCATATAATTTATATGTATGTATAGTTCTAAATTTATTTTGGACTGGTAAAAATTTTAAAATCGCTGGAATATTAAGATTTTTCTTGAAGCAGATATACGAAAATATGCAAATTATATTTCAAGATGAATTGGAATGTTAGGGTTATTAACCATTGTTATTCTAGCTTGGCAAATGAAATACCACTAACATTTCACTTTAAAGTCCTCTTATAATTTGAATTATGTCTAAGAATTTTGTTACAATTAAATTAAAAACGCGTTATTTAAAACGATAAAATCAAATATCTAAATGTGTAAAAATCTAAACATCATACGGCTGACACTGAAAGTAAAAACACGCCCTTTATTGCCTTTTTATACTAGTCATCTTGCATCTGATACTAACCGGTTTTTTCCTCGTCTCTTACTTCTTTTTTCGATAAAATAATTTTGGAGTAGGAATTTCACGATGCACAACGTTCAAAAAAATGTTTTTGACTCTTCTGAGTTTCGCACTAACACATATAAAAAGCAATAAAAGTATTTTGTGAGGTTCAAATATTTTTTATTGCTACGACTCAACATTTTAATTTTTCATTTTGAAGAGTGCAGATCAAATAGCAAAATATGTTTATGTATGACGATATTTTTAATTTACAGATGACATTTTTTATAGAGAATGAATTTATATAATCTTGATTTGAAATAATAATAAATTTTGTATGTATTTTTGATAAATTGTAATGTAATGTAATTTATTTATTATTATAATATTTTTTTATTAATAAAAAATATTATATATTGATGATGTTTCTGAAAATGATAAAACGTTGGTTTGATCAAAATATTATATAAATATCATATATGTACATATAATATAGTATGTGGTTATTAAAAAATTTTGATGTTCCTCTAGAAAATAAAGAAAAATACTTGCTAAAATTTATTTATTTTTCGCCATTTTGTTGTTATACAATGTTAGCTCGATAAAGTATTCAATCATATTGAAAATATTGTTCACACACACACACACATATATATAAACAAATATGAGAAAAAAATTCAACAGCACGAAAATATGCATATAATGCAAGTGTAAGAAGGCATATAGTAGCAACGATTTTTAATTGATGACCCAACAAGCAACAAAATATCTGTTTCTTTCGGTGAACACTGGAACTACTTGTTATCAGAATCAGTTAAGTGTTTTTTGGTCAACTGGTCGTGTTTATTTCCATCATTTACCGTGAAGCCGTTCTTAAACATAGTTGAGTTGAGATTATAATTAATTTCTGAATTTTACCGTATTTTGCTGTTTGCCAAGTAAGTGTTTTAAATCTTATTTCTTTCTAGTCATCGATTAATTATTTTAAGATATTGTATTATTATTTCAAAGCAAAGCTTAAAACTATTTAGTTTCTATTAAAATTAATAGTGGATTGATGGTTAAAATAAACCAAATTTGGGATCAAAATAGACGCCGGCGTTGTCCGACATTTTGGTTTATTTTCAATATGATGAAATTTTTCATTTTTTCTAAATATGTCATTTTGTTTTTATTTTAGATTAAAATTTAATAACTAAATCATGGCAGATAATGATGATTTGTTAGATTATGAGGACGATGAACAAACCGAACAGCAAATCGTAGAAGCTGAACCAGCTAAACCAAAAGATGTCAAGGGCACATACGTATCAATACACAGTTCAGGTTTCAGGGATTTCCTTTTAAAACCTGAAATTCTACGTGCTATCGTTGATTGTGGTTTTGAGCATCCGTCTGAAGGTAAATTCATATTATAAATTATTGATTACATTTTAATGCTAAAATGATGATACTAAGATAGGGACAACTGAAAATTTTAACATAATGTTATCATTATATACATGATCCGATTTATCATTTCTGATTAATTAGCTCTTTAATTATTATAAAAATTTAAAATCCGTAATATTACTAAATTTTGTTCATATTTCCTTAGTACAACATGAATGCATTCCTCAAGCCGTACTCGGCATGGATATTTTGTGTCAAGCTAAATCTGGTATGGGTAAGACGGCTGTTTTTGTATTAGCCACACTACAACAATTGGAACCAACTGAAAGTCATGTTTATGTACTCGTCATGTGTCATACAAGAGAATTGGCGTTCCAAATTAGCAAAGAGTATGAGAGATTTTCAAAATACATGCCAACTATTAAAGTAGCGGTCTTCTTTGGCGGTCTACCAATTCAAAAAGATGAAGAAACATTGAAAAACACAAATCCACATATCGTCGTTGGAACACCGGGCCGAATACTCGCCTTGATCAGACTTAAGAAGTTAAATTTAAAACATCTTAAACATTTTATTCTCGACGAATGTGATAAAATGTTGGAGCAGTTAGGTGAGTCAATATATCTTTTTACGTTATTTACTTGTTCTTTTTTAAATGATGCTAAAAAGTAGAATAGGGACAACACGAATGTTTACATGTTGAATTTCTCATATAATTATGATCTGATAAATTTTAACATTAATTGAAAAAAAAATGTATATCGAATATATTATAAATACTCCTTTTTATTTGTTTCAGATATGAGAAGAGATGTTCAAGAAATATTCCGCAATACACCCCATGGAAAACAAGTCATGATGTTCTCAGCTACATTGAGTAAAGATATTCGTCCAGTCTGCAAAAAATTCATGCAAGATGTAATTGAAAAACGTTTTTCTACTACTACTACTAAGAGAAGCTGGGTGGAAATTTGGGATAAATATTTAAAATGGGTTAAATTCGCTAGTTGAATGTTGTGATAAATATTCAAGTGGTATTTTTCTTAATACGGGGTGGTAAGGTTTCAAACTGCACATACACGTACACTCGAATTAACTGACATTTATAGAATAGGGTTGGTAAGGGACCAAGGGGAGATTAGGAAATAAACTGGGGGATTAGATAATTATTATTGGGGTGGTAAGGGATCAATGGGGGCAGTAAATTTATACTATCATCATATATTTAAATGTTGCTGTTACTTGATAAACAAATTTACGAACTGACGTTAATCTAGTATTTTTGTCTAAACCTAATGGTTCGATAATAAGATCGTTGACGAGTTGTGTATTTTATATCATCCGGGTCAAACACTTACTGGATTGCTTTTTGTGGATCATCCACCGCATCAAGATCAAATTGACTTATCAAATAGTTCCAGTATGATAAGTATAAAATATATCATTAAGCTTCTCTTTTAGAATATTTTAATTAATTCTCCGTCATCAAAATTGGTTCGATTGTTTATTTTGTATAATTTTTTGTTTTATTCAGCCCATGGAAGTATACGTTGACGACGAGGCCAAATTGACATTACATGGATTACAACAGCATTACGTTAAATTGAAGGAAAACGAGAAAAACAAAAAACTGTTTGAATTATTGGACGTACTCGAATTTAATCAAGTTGTAATATTTGTCAAATCAGTTCAACGCTGTATGGCATTAGCTCAATTATTAACGGAGCAAAATTTCCCTGCAATTGGTATTCATCGTGGAATGGTGCAAGAAGAAAGATTATCGAGGTATCAACAATTCAAAGATTTCCAAAAACGTATTCTAGTGGCAACAAATTTATTTGGACGTGGTATGGATATAGAAAGAGTAAATATTGTTTTCAATTATGACATGCCTGAAGATTCGGATACATATTTGCACAGAGTAGCAAGAGCGGGTCGTTTTGGTACAAAAGGACTTGCCATCACATTTGTTTCGGATGAAACTGATGCAAAAATTTTGAATGAAGTACAAGACCGATTTGATGTTAATATAACAGAATTACCAGATGAAATTGATCTATCTTCATACAGTAAGTTAACTTTGATTGTATAATTAATCGAATGTACTAATTATTTTTTTTTTATTTAATTACAGTTGAAGGACGTTAAATAAGGATTAGTTTTAGTACTTTTAAAACATATGGGATGATATATATTATTTAATTCAAATTGATTGGATTTGATTGATGAAAATGATGAGCATCGTATTTTTTTTATTTAAAATAAAATGAGCATTTTAGTTTATAACAAGATCTAATATGGTTTTATTTTCTTTGTTTTTATAAAATTATCACATTCTAGATGATTTATTCTATTCCCGTGTAAGGTTAGTACTTCCATAAATTTTTTGGGATGGTGTAGCCATCTCTCGTTTGCATTAAATTTTGATCCAAATTTAGAAGTGAATTACGAGGATCTTGTTTATCTAATATTGACTTCGATGGGGTTTGTTGTACAGCTGCTCCATCATATGTAAACGTTTCGGTTTTCCCGTCTTGCATTCTTGTAATGGTTGTAGTACTTTTGCCTTCACTATCACGTACAATGCGTTTGGTTTCGTATGAACCGTCTGGTTTACGTACCGTTTGTGATATAATACTTTGACCAAAACTACGAATATTTGGATTACTTGAGGAGTGACGGTTACTATCGGAACTTGAAGGTGGTAAAATGTTAGCTCGGCTAAAATGTTGTGGTGGTGATGCAGGTCGCTGATTCCGCTTCGGTGTCGGTTGTTCAACAAGCGCAGTTCCATGAATTTTATCCATTATCTTCTCATTATCGGTACGTTTTTTATTTGTTGATGGTTGAAATTTTGATTGAGGATTCATGTCAACGGGTAAATGATGTAGAAATGTTTCGATTTGTGCTGTGGGTATTCTAGAAATGGAATACTTCCATGTTTTATAAATAATAGTAAGTTACTAATTTTACTTACTTTCCATCTAAATCAATATCGATCATAGAATTTTGATTACTTTCGAAAAGCTGCTTGAGGTGATTTTCAAATTCTGGCTCGGTAAATTCATCCAAAATGTTTTCATCGAATACTTTAATGTTTTCTGTAAATAAATTTTTGTTAATTTATACTTCACGATATTCCAAATTAAAACTGGAATTATACTCACCATCGTAGTCATTATCAAATGACTTTAAAATTTCCTTCATTTGGGTTTCGATATGTTTTTGTAGATCCAAGGGGCTCATTTGATGTGGTGATCTTTATGGCACATAAAAATATGCGTAGTTGGCAACGTTTATATATTATGTATTACATTTATTTACTTACTTTTTAATGTCTTTGTTATTGTCGTCGGAATTACCATTTTTTTCTCCAAATAATTTCTTAAATAAATCCATCAAGAACTTTCTGTTATCGAGAGGCTCAAATAAATTACGAAATTAAAAATACAATTTTTGCAAATAGATAATTTTCGAATGACAGCAGAACGTCAAACTTTTGACAGTAAATATCAACGACATCTATGTGAGCTTTCAGGATACAGAAATTAAAGTACATATATCATAATGATTTAAAATCAAAAAAAATTTATTTTCGAACTAATTTAATTACATTAACCATTATGTTTATAACCTCAGCTTGAATCTAGTTAAATATGTGTTTAATGGTGGTGGTCATCTTTCTTCTGAAAGCGTAGGCCACAGTACGTACAAGAATGGGCACCTGGTTTATCCTAAAAATTGTAAAAGATACATATATTTAGACCAACAGTATTGATAGAATCGCATTGGATGATTTGTATGTACATACGAGATTAATATAAACTTTTGGATGTCCAAGTGGGCCACCACCTCCGTCACAATATACTACTCGTGCTTCACAATCTTTAATTGGAACTTCCTCAATCAGTTTAATAGCATGTCGTGGATTAACATACCGGGTGAAGTTAGTGAAACGAACATTTCGATAATCTGCATTGTCAAAAACCTAGGAATAGAAATTTTATGTGAGAAAGGCTTGCGTAACCATTAATTTTAGTTATTAAACTATAAATTATATGCCATACCTGGCCGGTATGAGTGACCGCAGTTATATCATTATCAGCATCAAATTTACTACTAAATGGTGCAATTGATCGCACATTAACGCTTTTAAATTTATTTAAATTATTACAAATTATCTTTCTACACGCCATTTTTATTTTTGGTGTAGAAAAATATTTGACATTTAGTTCGATGTGAAGTTAGAACGGTTTAAAAGTAGTTTAATTTATTTGACGTTTATTTAGGATTAAAACCGTACGAAAGATGGCTCTATATAAGTATGACAGTTCCATACTGTCATCGTGTAAAATAGTTTTTGGAACCGCTTTGTGAACTAAAAATTTAAACAATTATAATGCCAACCACTGGTTATGCATTAAATTCTGACATTAACCAATCTGCAACCAGTATAAATGATTTTGTAAGTGCTGTTATCAAAGAAGAACCAATATTTGCAGAAGAAAATAGTGATAGCTTGTTCAATAATGGCGACAATTCTGTAACGGTCAACGGAGTTAAATATATAAAATCCGCTGAACAATGTATAAAATATCCTGTTCAATATTATTTATTCGATCAAGATGATCTAAAAGTTTTAGACATAGATGACAAAACTTTTGAGACGTCTGATTTGTTGCCTAATGACAATTCTTTGCAACCTTCGCTTACGAATTTATCGTGTCCAGTTTGCGGGAAAATATTGCTCCACAAAAAATCTTTACGGCAACATATAAAGAACCACGAAAAAACATCTCAATATAGTTGTCAGATATGCAATGCTATTCTTAAAAAGACAGAAACTTTCGAAGCTCATATGAAACGCCACAAGGGAATTGATCCTTTTGGTTGTGAAATTTGTGGTATTACTTTCTCCACTCGTGGAAATATGAATACTCATCAAGCGATTCACATTAATGGCAAATCATCCCGTAATCGACAAAAAACTATTTGCGATGTTTGTGGAAAGAGCCTCGAGGCTCGCGCATATATCCCTCATATGCGAGTCCACACTGGCGAGAAACCGTTTGAATGTCATATTTGTAAATCACGATTTAATTTTGAGTCTAACTTAAGAAGGCACATTCGTATGCATGAAAATATAAAGAACTATGCATGTGATATTTGTGGAAAGAAGCTGCGACTTAAAAAACAATTCAACGTAAGTGGGTTTTTTATATTCCAGAAGTAGAGAATATACTGTATTCTCAAATATTTTAGGAACATATGAGCCTTCATACCGGTGAAATGAAATTTACTTGCGATGTATGCAACGAAAACTTTTCTACTCATAAAAGATTACGCGTTCATCAAAAATCCCATTCCAGTTCACCCAACTTCGAATGCAGTATTTGCTGTAAGTCCTTCCAGTATTTAAGCGAATTAAAACTTCATAATCGCAGTATTCATCACAATGAGGCTGCACTACCAGTTAAATCCTTTTTGTGTGATTTTTGTGGTAAACGATTGCACACCAGATCGGCAATTAAAGTACACATGAGAAATCATTCGGGCGAAAAACCATATGCGTGTTCCTTTTGTAACAAAAAATTCGCGTCGAGCACATATCTCATGGTAATCCAATGACACAATTTGTCGTTTAAATTTCGATAAATATAGATTTTATTTTATAGTTTCATATGAGAATTCACGATGGATACAAGCCCTACAAATGTACACATTGTTGTAAAAGTTTTGCTCATAAGCATGTATTGACAAATCACATTCGGACTCATACTGGAGAAAAACCATTCGGATGCCATTTGTGTGATAAATTTTTCTCACAAAATAGCACGTTAACTGTACGATTTTGGATGTACGATGGGAATAAATTATAATAATGTAAACTAATTCATTTCAGAGTCATTTGAAGTCACATTCTTTTACGTTGGATAAGAGCCAGAAGAAACCAACCCGAAAGAAAATTTGTAAACGTGTTGAGGAAAATCCGGGCTCAGGGTTAGTTGAAATTTCGAAAATAGTTTAATAAATAAATTTATCCAAATCGAAAACGAGTTTTTCATCATCTGAGTGCTTTTCCAGCTCGTCTACTAAACATCAAAGGTAAATGAATTCGTTCTCATCTCTTAACGTGTTTTGGTTGATTGATTACTATTATGATATACATTCGTTGAATTACTCTAGTACGAAGGGATAGATAAGTGCACTTTAGAACGTATCTAACCATCGTTTGAGCCTTAGTTGAGATTGGGTTCTACATCTTCGTTTTTGTACATTTTCCTTCACTTTTGTAAGAGGCTTGTTGCAATCATTGAAACTCGAAGAACGACGTGAAATGATGTACTCCTTCTAATGTTTGTCCATTTTTCCCGTCACTCAGTTTTTTCAGAATTGCTATACGAAACATGTGATTATTCAGGCAACAATGTTCTGTGAGAATGCCTGCCAATATTCTCAAGTGCGTCCACCATTAGTCAAAAAAGGACGGGAATCTTTGCTGAGTTTGTCCTATATCTCTTCTGCTGCATAGCATCAAAGTGTTAGTCGATATCTCTCTTCAAAGATATAAACTCCTAGAGCAGCCTCAGGTCGCACAAAAGTAGTGGAAGCAGCACCCGGGCCAATTTATCAGCCAATATACGTTTCATTGTTTTCTATGTGACAATCCGGAGAAATTTAACATTATTTACACTGCTAGTCGATTCAAGGCAATAATCATCTCCAAAACAAGTTTCTATGATAGAGTATTGAAGGCAATCGCCTTAAGAGCATCCTGGCTTTCAGAAAGGATGCAGATACAACGATATCTCTTTAATTAATCTCCTTTCTGATCAAAAGATCGGCATCAGACCCACAGTAATCTCAAAAGCAGCAGTTGGAGTGATTTGCAGAACTCCGACTATACCCAGACAAACAAGTTTTTGAAGGCGGTTTAGAGGTTTTTCTCCATGCATTGTTCTTAGCCAGCAGATAAATGCGGCAAGCGCGATTGTAGTCTCATTATTCACCAGACTGTTTCCATCTCTATAGTAAATCTTTATTGCATTTCTCTTCCACGTGTTGTTGCCAGCTACTCTTCCGATCTAACTAGATAAACTTAGCTTCTAAGGGAGTGAGTTGGATGGTATGAGCTCCAATTTTTGGAAGACTAAAGTTTTCCAGAGCCCTGCATCTTGTGAAAAGAACCATCTCAGGTTTCCTATGGTTGATTGTTAGACTCTGATCGCTACACCAGGTACGTGAATCACTATTTGCATGTAATCACATAGTACATCCGTATATGGAGAGGTTATCGTATCTAGAAAATCTTATCAAACACACATCAATGTCTAGAAACACTTCCAATGATTTCCAATGAAGATTTCCTTAATGACTTCATAGACTACTGTTTCAACAGATTTATCGTTCTGGTATGCGTATTGTATGGGTATGGGCATGTAATATTAAGTTTTCTACCAGTGCAGTATCACTAAAGTACCTATCAATTAATCGCTCTAAATATTCAAGTAGAAAAGAAGACAAGCTTATAGTTCGAACACATTTTGCCTGTTCATATTTAAGAACACTACTATAAATGTTCTTTATGATTTTAGAACTCCTCCATTATCCCAGGAACAAACTAGCACTGAAGATAAGTGCAAGATGGTAAAGAATGATTTCCCGACTTCCTTGAAGGAGACTCGAAAATATCCCGACTGGAGTTGGTGGTTTAAATTTCGAGAAAGAATCGATACTCCATCGGATTCTATCATTTGTCATCATTTTTGCTTCAAGTTGCAATCTCTAAAACATGGTAGTTGGTATGGGAACGGATTTCTATCTACTATATAAGAATTCTTACTGTGGGACCTTTCATAAACTACGTCACGTTCTTCAGATGGAGTGTATCTTGGGGGGATTTTAGAATGTGACATCACATAGTTAAAACGGGTTTCTTATATGAAATACCTTTTACACAAACTTAGCTAGGCGGAGTTGAATACATGGCTCCAGTAACAGCCCGTTAAAACCCTTCATATTAGGTACAGCTTGTTGGGCTGTCTTTTGTCTGAAGAGTGTTGGGGAATAGCATGCTTTCAGCACTACTTCTGGCCATAGATCAATTCTTAATGACTTTATAATAGCTATGCCAGAAATCGACATGGTTATTGATAGACTTCTGCCTGTTTTTAATTTCCACGGAACTTTTGAAGTGTTTTATCCATCCAGGGATATGTAGTTCTCACCAGACTTGCTCAAACAGACGGTTTTCAGACCGTTCTGTCTCTGAACAGGGTGCTGGCTTTGGTTACTACTGTCCATCGCATTATCTGAGAATCTCAGGCAGTCTAGAGATCTACTGTACTATTCATTAAGCGGAATTAATTTCGATTACTCACTGCGTGATTTCAGTTCAGCTTTTAATTCCTGCCCATTGTGACATTAAAGGCAACGAAATTTCAGACTGTGTGGCTAAACCTGGTTCTTGCTTACATTTCGTAGTCCCTGAACCAGCTACTCCTCTACCTCTTCACAAAGTGAAAAAAACAATTAAAACCGTTGCCCTATCGAATAAACTGACCTGGACCACTACCCCTACTTGTCGTAACGTGTAATACTTTGTCAGAGGGGTTAACCCAAAACTAACCAATAACGTTCTTTCATTGTAAAAGTTTAACTTGAGAATTTTAGTCTCTATATTTACTGGCCATGGCCGTTTCAAAAGTCACCTTCATCGCATGAGACTTGCCAGTGATGCCGTATGCGACGAATGTCTTGAGTATGTTGATGTTTGCTAACATTTCATCAGTAGTTGTCTGGTTTTTGATTGCATGAGATCCCTTAATTGTGTTCAACTTCACCAATATGGTATTCTTGTATATCTACTGTCTTCTCTACCCTGGTTCAAACTGCTTCAGTTTACTACGGTTGTAGAGCGCATCTGTGTGCTTTAATAAAATCCTAGGTTTGCCCATGGGCTCTTTGTGGCATTGAGTGCAGAACATTAAAGGGTTTCAGCCAATTTTAATAATAATAATCCACTTCCTCGCAGAAAGATTTCCATTTCGATGTTTTTCACTTCGGATACATTTCTTGAACTCTGTAAAGATTTGTACAAGTCCCAATCTTCGCTTGTACCTTTTTTATGGATTTGTTAATAAGTTTTCTTGTCTGTTTCCTCAGTTTACCCAGTTCCCTGATTCACTATGGTGTCCCAGTTCTTTTCGGCTTACTAAGATGATAGCACTTATCATAGGCGCTTATTAGTGCTTGTTCAAGCTCGTCAGCTGCGCTTTACTTTAACTCGCTCTTTCTGATTTTCTTTGTTGAAGATAGAAGTAAGTGATTAATCAAGGTGGAAATCATTGTGGTTCTTGGATTATTAAATTCTCTAAATTCAGGTTTATCGCTGATTAGAGTAACGCTATCTAGGACCATCCAAGATGTCTTCTTTCCGATTTAGACTCCGTGAGTTTATATCAATATATTGCCTACTTTCATGACTAGGTCAGACGCGGATAGATATTCCAGGAGGGAAATACTTTGCTGGTTTACGTACTCTATAGCTTTTATAAGCTCTTGAGTATGAGAATGAATATCGTATTGTCCTTCAGTGCAATTTGTTTTAAAAGATAGAGTTTGCAATAACTGTCATATGTACTTCAGAACTCAGGTAATGTTACGAAAACATTTTTCCTCCAACCACAAAAAATGCAGGGTCCGGTCAATAAAACGTATAAGACTAGTTGGGATAGCTGCGCGCAAACAGCGAGAATTAATGGCCATGATTGCTCACTAAAAAAACGGAGAAATTGTAGATTGGTTTGATGAAACGGAGTTGGACAAAGGAGGTGGGAAAAGGGGTACGACCCCTATTAGGAAAATCGGTTTTCATTCAATCCTCTAGGCCTTCTTGATAGATTCGTTTCTATATTACCAGAGAACTCTCTCTCGATATTAGTGGTCACTGTAAGGTTATCCACTTCCTCGCAGAAAGATTTCCATTTCAGTTGTTTACATTTCTTGTAAACTTTTTGTTAAGATTTTTACAAGTCCCAATCTTCGCTTATACCGGTTTTGTTAACAAGTTTTCTTGTCTGGTTTTTTAAGTTTGACCAGCTCTCTGGTCCACCACGGTGTCTCAGGTCTTTTAAGCTTACTTAGATGATAGCTCTTCTCATCAGTTACCGTTTCCATTCCTTAACACTTTCTGATTTTCTTTGCTGAAGATAGAAGTGATTGTTGAAGATGGAGTGTATCAGTTTCTCGGGTTACTAAATACTTCAATTTCAGGTTTATCGCTGGTTAGCGAGAAGAAAATGTAGCGATGGTCCGAGAGAGACAGTAACGTCATCTAGAACCATCCAAGATGTAACTTTTACGTACCTTACGCGGTATGGGTTCAACTGAACTTTACGAACCATTTTATCGTTTTGGTGCACATTGTAGGTGGTCAGAACAACGAATGTTTTTACACGCAATCGATTTTTATGTCATCCGGTGCATGTTAATTTTTGGCCAACGGCTACAACTGGCGACTCCGCAAAGCTAGAATATGATCCAGATAGCTACTCCAGGAGGGAAATATCTCAAGGAGTTATATCGGAGCTGGTTTGTGTGGTCTGATAAATGCTCTGAGTATGAGGTTGAACCATATGGGAGGTATGTAGATATCACTAGAACATCTCGTGTTCCCTTACTTCAACGAGCCAAACACGAAGTCATTGCAACAGATTTCATTTAGGAGTCTTTAACTCATGTTATCACTAACAAAAGCACGGGTCTAGACTTTGAGCAGGTATCACTAACCAGGATAGAGCATGTAGTCCCTGAATTAAGTCCTTCGACTTTGTTCTCGTGAATTAAAACAAAACTTTTCAATTTCACATTTTGGATTTTTTAATCTTTCCAAATTTTCACACTTTTCTTTTTCAATATTATTTTATAAGCTAACCTATGGAATAGTTTTACAACACAATTTTTTTACACAAATTAGAACATAATCATTTAATCAATAATTAATTGTAAAAAAAAATATTAACGAAATTCAAAATTGAACACAGAGAGAGAGGTTTGAAGATGAAAAAATTGAAAAAATTTTTTTTTAAACAAATCTTAAAAAATAATTTTTGTTTAATTAATAATTTAACTAATTAAAATATTTTTAATTTTAATTTTTAATCTAACTAATAAATTTAAAATTTACTATATCTTAACGTGCCATTCTGAATCATTCTAATCAACTTTACGTCTTATTTCACCGAACAATAATGAGCAGATCCGATCAACCACATACGCCAGAACGGTATCGGCCAGAAGTACAAAAATTAAAATTTTGCGGAACTGAAATTAAACAAAATTAAATTAAGCCAAATTACGACAAAAATTGCTATAAAATAATTTACTCACATCATCGGGAAATTCAATTATTTCGAAAGTTGTTAGAATATCGCCAGGAATACCTAATGTAAGACATACAACTATACCAACCGATGCCATGATTGAGTAGAGTAGTAAACGATTTTCACGTAGACTTTCCATGAAAGGATGCCCTTTATAGTTAACAGCAAATGTGGATACCTGCAGGGCCATACAAATTATATAGACTGTACTGTTGACTATATTTGGAACAAACTCTTCTTTCTCCTTGGGGTCCAAATCAACGTTCAGTATTATTTTGCCCTCCCTGTCGATTGTACAAAAAATATATATATAATTTCCGAAATGGATACAAGGTTCGAAAAATAACATACCTGGGTGGAGCTCGTGCATTCGCCTCTTGCACCAAATAGATTAACGACACAAAATGGACTGCAAATTGTGACAATATTGTTGTGATCGTATAAAAATTAAATATATTGGGTAAAGGTGCCTGTTTCGATAGTACTTTCAACGGTTTCGATCGAGTGATGAACAAAAAGCATGCGGCAATAAACAATCCTTGCAATGTTGCCTGCGTATCGCTGAACTTGACTCCGTCGACATACAGCACAGACTGGCAGTATGCCGAAATAAGAGCATTCAATGCCAAAATCTTAAACATTTGTAATGTCGTGACTAAAGTACAACGGCCCTGTTTGATAATATGGCATACGCACATTATGGACGATAATTTACTGGTGAACGGTGCCGCAATACTGGCATCGCCTAATTTAACAATCTGTATCTGTTCGTCGTCGATTTCTTTTAAGGCCTTTTGCAAACGATCCTGAGTTTGTGATAAATTGTCGCGATGGCGTAAAATTGCACGCTCGCGTGGTGTTAAATTTTCCCGTGTTGGCTGTACATTTTGGGCCGAAATTGTTTGTGTACGATTCGCTTCGGTTCTATCTTTATCTTCTTTGGTCGGAGCTCGTAGTGGTGCATTACTCAATATCGAAACACCAACGTTGGCATGTTTGAGGGCGCCCACATCGTTGGTACCATCGCCACACATCAGTGTATAGTGGCCCAAGTGTTTTAGTGTTGTGATCACGAATTCTTTTTGTTTCGGCGCAAATCTCGCAAAAACCGTAACATTCGGTAGTATTTTAAGTAGCAAATTGTGTTTGTTGGCATCTAAAAACTTTAAACCTTCGCCGGTCACGCACAAATCATTTTCGTTGGTAAACTTTTTATAATCCTTGTGTTCCAAATCGAAATTAACTTTTCCGTTTATCGATTGCCAATACCAGTTTTCGGGACTTTTTTCGATCAAAATTAGGATTGGCTTCCGTGTGAATCGCAACTCTTTTGCGACATGGCAAGCCGTTAAGGGATTATCTCCCGTAATCATAACCACCTTATGCGACGCTTGAACAAGTTCTTTAATTATAGATTTTGAATCTGGTTTTAATGGACATGAGATGATTACGAAACCAGCAAAAATTAAGTCTTTCTCGACATCCTCTCGTTTAATTTCACGAACAGCGGCAGAATCTAATTTTCCAAATTCTCTTATGCCGAGTGCCAGTACACGTGCACCGCGACGTGAATACTCCAAATAGACGTCTTCGTAATTTTCTGGGACCGATTTCAACATTTTTATAATAGTTTCTGGGGCTCCTTTAACCGTACCAACATAAACAACATCACTGGAAAATGGGGCAATATATCCAGCGAGCACCGACATTCGCTTAAGAGCGGATGAAAAATGAAAACGTTGATAAATTTTTAGTGCTTTGAATTTACCTCTTTTCGGGATAACACTATCCTGTCGCGTTAAATTCCAATCGATCGATGTTAATGTAGCCTTTTCAAGGGGATCGCCCACAAGACCATCTTCTAGTTGGGCCAATGAATGGCATGTAGCTAATACTTGAACGGTAGTTTCTGGTGCTTCGGCTATCGGTGTAATAGTCGAGTCTTTCTGTAAGCCAGCAATCCCTTCCACCATTAGATTATCACTTGTCAGCGTGCCCGTTTTGTCAAAACAACAAATATCAACTTTTCCGGCAAACGGTATTCGGAACGGCTCCGTACAAAACACGAATAATTTCGATAGTTGTAGTAACGAAGTATTTACAGCAAGAGATAACTCGATTGGTAGATCGGGCGGAATAATTGATGTTAAAATTAATGTACATTCTAAAAAAAGTTTATATCGGCTCCGTTCTGGATCCAAGGTTCCTTTAATCCACACGTACGATGCCGCAGCTACGGCAAAGATCAATAAAAACAGTATAAACGCAAACGTTTCGAGATTATTTTCCGTAACTCGTTTCACTCCAAACAATATTGTACGTAGAAGTTTTCCTTGCGACGTATTAAACCCATTTCGAATTACGTAGCCAACACAACCCGAATCGGGAGCTCGAATTGAACCTTTACTCGGTGGAGTATGTTGAACAACTTTGGTACCGCCAAACAATACAAATAATTTGCCCTCGCTTTCAGCGTCCAAATCCTTATCGAGATCATCAGTATTTTCGAGACTTTCTTTCATTTGAGGCACAGATTCTCCAGTTAACATACTTTCGTCTACAATACACGATCCTCGAAGTAGGACTACATCACAAGGCACTAGATTTTCACTTTGTGAACGTGCAACAGATATCAAATCTCCAGGTACTAGTTGGTCAGAACTAATGGGTCGCCATTTACGATTTCGAAATACATTAATCATGTACGGTTTATTACCCATCTTCCGAATTTCGGCCATGTTTCGAAGCTGCTGTTGAACTAGTGTACATTCGAATACAATCAACATACATAATGTGAATAAGGAATAGTACCAATACTCATCCAAACACCATAGTCCTACTGAAAATATTTGAAAAACAAAAAATGGTGCTGTGGCACGTTCAATAAACAGTTGGTAAAATTCTGGAACGACCATTGCCATCTGATTCTTGCCATATGTTTTTTCAGCCAGGCTAATTTCGTTCTCATCCTCGTGCCCCTTTGATTCAATATACTCGCGATACGTTTTGTGAACGGGAAATTCGAGCCCTCTGAATTGTTTTTTGTCCTCGTCCCATATATATTTTGTTTTTTGAAACACAAACCAGTAAATTACATCATTTTGTTCGTTTTTCAATCGCGTCGAATGCAATTTAACCATTTCGGATGACCCATTATTGGGTGTTGGTACCACCTTTGCCACCACAGCAGTTTGTGGGGTTTTTGCCTATTTAATCAATAACGAGATAAATAATTAATTACATTAAAAAATATTATGTCGCCATCGACAGAGAAACTGGATTACACATACTGAACGACAATTAAGAAATGTATGGATGTGAACACTCCAGTAACAGCACAATGATATAATTATTTGGAGAAATGCTATTACAACAATTGTAACAATTCCAGCTTCATAGTATTCTTCGACACCGACAACAAAAACCCACAGGCTTAACCATAGGCCATACAATACAATAAAAGGAAATATATTTCCATTCAATATGATTGGATTTGGTATATGCAATGTTATGTATTGGACTAAATCATCGATTCTATTATCATTTTTTAACGTAGTCATTTTAATAAATTACATTTATGCACTTTCTAATAAATTATAATTTATTTATTTTATAAATTTCGATGTTTTGGAAAACACGGTGATTGCCCAAAATTTGTATAACCTCTTTGCGTTTAGTTCAGTCACCGGACAACTGTCAAAAACAAGATGGGGAAAATAAAATAAACCTGACGTGGTGTTCTAGTACATTTTTTTTTTTAAAACATTCTTAATTTTTCATATTTTAATCATATTCTTATTATTTTAATCAATTTAATGAATAAAGAAATTATAATAAATATAAATTTACTAATAATTTAATATTTATATAATTATTCTTAATTATATTTCGTAATTATAATGTAAATGTTCGTATTAAGATGGCAGCACTATGAAAATTGTAAATTGAACGTTATGGCGTTTAGGATCCTCGATTTAGCTGTAATGGCGTAAGGTAGGACATAAATTGTCGAACCGCGAAATAGTTGGGACTGCCTTGAACCCTAATCAGGATGGCAAAGATAAGAAAACAAACGGTATGGATTGTATGTTTTGTTTAATCAAATAAAAACTTTTTGTAATAATTTATTTAAACAGCAAAAATTGACAATATTTACCATAGAACCCTCCCAGCAAGCAACATCATAAACGTAAAGCTTACGACATTTTAAGGTAATCGTATACCGCACTTTAATGTAAACAAATAATCCATACAAAATGAAAATACAAAGTGAAGCATACAAAAACAATAAAATAAAATAAGATAAAAGCAACGATGAGATCAATAAGGGGCAAACACAAGGATTTTCCACAATCGATCGTTTGGGCGGTGCGATCGGTGGTGTGAATGAACACATCTTGGATCCCGATTGAGTGTTTAGAATCCATAGGCCGTCCCATCTTCCATGTCAGTACTATAGGCTGACATGGAGCTATGCAAATGCGCAGATGGTAAATCGGACCTATAGCCGTACATATAATGGTATCATAACGTCCCATCGCCGGTTTAAGTGTGCGGTAGCAGCCAACCAACAAAAAAAAATACAAAAAATACAAATTCAAGTCAAAAAGTGTACGCTAGAAAACTTTTTTTTATAATAGAAAGCTTAGTTTTGGTTTAATGAGATTTATGAGAGACAATATATCAAAGTACATTTTTAGAACCGGATGACGACATGCGCAGATTGCAGAATAATACGATTCTGAAAAAGTTGCCGAGCGTATCATGTATTTGGTGTATCATGGTTTGAACCTACCAAATGTTGCAGAGACTAAAGCAAAAGGAGAGGTTGGTTCCGGGTTGAATCTCGATAGGGGCAGGATGACCATCTGAATACGATCAGTGGTGTGAATGAAAACATGTATGACCTTTTTTTGAGTGCAGAATTCATCGGCCGACCCATATTCCATGTCAGTACAATAAGCTGGCATGAAACTATGAAATGTGCTAATGGTCCTCGTGCGAAATGTGCTAATGATCGTAAATCGGACCCATATTTGGCTATATTGTGGAATTGGCTATATATAGTGCAAATTAGGATGTAAAAAGGTAGACCACGACAAAATTGGGATTGTCTTGAGCCCTTGTGAAAAATGAACTTAAGTTCGTAATCGGTTTGGTTGGCGTCAGTGTAAAGGAAAATGTTATTTTATATTACGTTACAAAGCCTTCGGCCCATAACAAATTAAATAAGGAAATAAACAAATTAAATTATAGGGGACCCGAATTAAAAAAGGCTGACTTAAAAAAAGTGTTTTTTTTGGACTTAAAATGAGTGTTTTTATTTCATTTTAAAAATGACATAAAATCTGTATGAAAATGAAATAAAAAAAGCTGACTTTATAAATGCATATCATAAGTCATTTTGAAATTGAATTAAGAATTGTGTTTAAAACTGACATAAAATGTGCATTTTTAATTCATTTTGAATATGAATTAAGATATTTATTTATAACTGAACCAAAATGTTCCTTTTTCATATAGAAAATGAATTAAAATTCATTCTTTCATTAAAGCATTACTTGAAAATTTCGAATGGCTTTAATTTTCTAAAAATTTGCAATTGTCTTTTGCAAATTTTCATTAATGAAAACACATGTTTTTATTTTCAACCTCTTATAATTTAAGAGAAACAAAAAATTTTAAAATAAGATTAGTGTTCCAGAAATTTGCAGTTTATTAGGAATTAAAATATGCATTTTTTAATTCATTTTGGAAATGATTTAAAATATCTATTTATAAAATGACAAAAAACATGCATTTTTTATGTCATTTGGAAAATGAATTAAGATTAGTGTTTCTAAAATGACATAAAATATGCCTTTTTTATGTCATTTTTAAATTAAATTTGTTTTTGTAAAATACCTTTTTTAATTCACAAAATTTAATAAAAAAATGAATTAAAAAAAGTCCCAATTTCCATATAAAAACACTTTTCTTAAGTCAGCCTTTTTAAATTCAGCCTTTTTTAATTCAAGGAGCCTAAATTATACGCAAGGAATGACGGAATAAAGTACAGAACAATGTGATATTTAATGCACCGATTCATATTCAAAGTCAGTACTATAAATTACTACTAGGATTGCGCTATACATTTTGACGATGGTCTACATAAACTGTTTTTAGATTGATCATTAGTATACCTAAGCCAGCTACTTGTATTGACAAGCGGAAGTCAATGAGAAATAGATAAATAAAAATCATTATTTAGAGAACGTTTAAGGGCAAAATTAAAAAATTACTTTTATTTAAACTAATGAATTAAAAGATTAACGAAACCGCCCAGGTGGCGCAGTGGTTAAAGCTGCGGCAGTTGGAGCGGGGAGGTACCGGGTTCGAATCCCGATAGGGGCAGGATGGTAAAGGGATTTTTCACCATACGATTACGATCGGTGGTGTAAATGAACACATCTATGACCCCCTGTTGGAGTGCAGAATTCATGGGCCAACCCCATCTTCCATATCAGTAGACTGACATGGAGCTATGCAATGTGCAGATGGTTCTACGTAAATCGGACCTATAGCCGTACGTCCTCGATTTGGCTGTAATGGCGTAAGGTTAGGACGTAAATAAGCGAACCGCGAAAGAGTTGGAAGTGCCTCGAGCCCCAAAACAGATAGTAGAGATAAAAACAAACAAACAAGATTAACGAACTAAAAACTTATTAAGATTATAACGAAAAATTACATGAGCACTTAGAAGAATTAGGACCAGAGTAGAAGATAATTGCGCACATAATATCCGGTATCAAACTTCGAAATAGTCCCGAAGACATTACTATGAATTTAATTTCGGACGTGGAATGAAGCCATTCATGGAATGGACATGTAGTCCCAAAATAGATTACAGAAATTGCTTATGTTTAGTTACATGTAGCAAAAAAAAACTTAAAAGAAAAAAGAATCGATGATGTAGCGAAATAAATATGAATTTAATATACTAGTTCTACTTTTCCGAAGTAATTGATAACTTGATGCTTCAATATGTCTAAGAATATGCCTAATCTCAGAAAGTTACTCTACTAGAATCTCGTATTTCATAATTCGTGGATACCAGTGCTATCAAGCTCTTCACCCAGCAGAAAGAGCTAGAGGCGGAACAGCAATCTTCATCAAGGAAAATATTAAACATCAAGAAGAACTTAAAATAGAGGAAGAAGCTATGCAAGTAGCAACTGTTTCTATTGAAACAAAAAACTACAAGAGCTACACTATATCAGCAATCTACTGCCCACCCAGATATAACCCAAAAAAGGAAGACTACATCAAACTTTTTATATCGCTTAGTAAAAACTTCATTATTGGAGGCGATTTTAATGCAAAAAATATATTTTGGGGATCAAATTGAACTACCCCCAAAGGAAGAGAGCTATTTGAAGCAGGCAGAATATTAAAATGTGAGTTCCACTCCAGTAGAAAGTCAACCTACTGGCCTACGGACGTATAACTAAAATTCCTGATCTTCCTGTCTATATATCAAGAGGTATCTCCCAAAATTACTTAGTAGTTGAAAATGAAGAAGGACTTATCGGATCACTCTCCAGTCTTAATGACGATAAGTTCCGCGTCAATAAGGAAAGCAAGTCCTCCAAGACTAACAAATAACAAAACAAACTGGGAATATTTTCGCCAGCTAGTCGAAGAAAGCGTCAATCTACAGGTGCCGATCTCGAACGATTATATGATAGAAGAAGAGCTGGAAAATCTCATTGAAAGTATACAGAAAGCGGCATGGGAAAGAACCCCATCCAGCATGGTATATTACAGAAAAGTATAAGCTACCCAGTTGAAGTGAGAGACTTGGTTAACGAAAAAAGACGAGCTCGCAAGACTTGGCAGAGAACTAGAGCTCCTGAAGATAAAACAATCTTAAATAATCTGTGCAACAAACTTAAACTGCTTATAAAAGAGATCAAGAATGAGTCAGTAGCTTGCCTTCTAAGTAACCTGACAGGTAAATCTGACACGGACTATTCGTTGTAGAAGGCCTCTAAAAGTCTGAAAAGACCTAAACTGCAAGTGCCACCCATAAAACAAGTTGATGGAACCTGGGCTCGCAGCGATAAACAAAAAGCTGATCTGTTTGCCGAACACCTAGAAATTACCTTCAAACCACCAACTGGGCAGGTAGAGAATGAATATTTAACACCGGTCAACAAAATAGACGAGGTACTTCTCCTACCAGTCACTGTGAAAGAAATCAAACAAGAAGTAAAAAATCTTAAAGATAAAAAATCTGCTGGTTACGACCTGATAACAGCAAAAATAATCAAAGCACTACCAGAAAAAGCACTACGGAAGCTACATCACATAATCAATGCTGTCTTTATACAAAGTTATGTTCCGAGACCAGTCTCTTTATTAACAACCACATCAAACATTTTCGAAAGATTGTTTCTAAAGAGACTTAAGCCAATTATAGAGACTAGAAAACTTATACCACCACATCAATTTGGGTTTCGAGAAGGCCACTCAACAATAGAACAGGTATACATAGAATCACTGATAAGATTGAAGAGGCGATGGGAGAGAAGAAGGTATGTTCAGCAGTATTCCTAGACGTAGCACAAGCATTTGATATGGTTTGGCACCATGGTCTGGAATTTAAGCTTCAACGAAATCTACCAAAACAATATTTTGAATTGCTTAAGTCATACATAAATGACCGTTATTTTCCAGTGAGACAAGAAGAGGAATACTCAAAACTAAAGAAAATATTGGCAGGAGTCCCACAAGGTAGTGTGCTTGGCCCTGTGTTATATCTTCTGTATACAAATGATTTACCAAATATAGCAAAAGCCAGAATAGGGACATTTGCTGATGACACTGCAATTATGACCGACTGATATTAGTATTTTCGAGTCAAAACGGAAACAAAAAAATGCTGTTAATACAGTAAACACTTGGACAAAAACTTGGAAAATAATGCTAAACAAATCAAAATCAACACACACAACTTCACCAAAACAAAGTACGTAGCATTGTCAATGCTCCATGGTATATTCGAAATGACAACCTCCTTCGAGACCTTAACATGGAATACGTCAGTGATGAAATATTGAAGTTTGCAACGGAGTCATGTACTGTCATGTACTGCGACTGCAGCAACATGACAACGAGGAGCTGCGGAACCTACTGAATCACACCAATGGACCAAAGCGCCTAAAAAGAACAAAGCCTTCAGAATTAGTGGTTCCCTGAACTACTGAAATCAAAGTACTGGACGAAATGGGACGAACTAATTTTTCTCATTCCATAAGATGCTACGCTGCTTAAAAATACAAAACATTTACTAGATAATCACTGAGATTAGTTGCATTGCATAGCTCCAATAAAGCAGCTAGTATACTGACATGGAATATGGCACCGCACGAATTCCAACAGAGGTCATGGATGTGTTCATTCACACCACCCATCATAATCAATTTGTGAAAAATCTGTTTAACATTCAGCCAGCGATTCCAACACGGTAGCTCCCGGTATAACTGCTACAGCTTTTACTTTCATTAAATCATTGTTGTGTCCCCTGTTGTATCTATAAGTGGTTAATAGAGATTCTCGCGTAGACCTAAAATTGACATGCATGGGATGACATAAGAAGTAGTTGTGTATGTATAAGCATTCTTTAATTTAACCATATACAATATAATATTTGTTTCCATAAAGGTACTCGTATAAACAGAACCCGACTGACGACTAGTGTCAACGAATAATTAAAATATATCTCCGCGATTTGCTGGATTTAACATAATACGATTATCTAAGATCGTCTGCGCATTGCGATAAAAAAGAACAACAAACGATTTTAACTTAAAAATCACTTGGCAAAACTGTATTAGAAATAGATTCAAAATTTATTGCAATGCAAAAATCCTATGTCTTTAGTTGACAGGCGACATCACTCGTCGTTGTCTCTCTGGTTCTGTTTATACCTTTAACTTTATATAATAGAGTCGTATAGAGCAACAGTTATTTTTTTTAAAATACACCGTTTCTTAAGGAAACTAACTAAATAACACGAAGTTGAGTAGTATCTTCTAAAGATATATATATATATATATATATATATATATATATATATATATATATATATATATATATATATATATATATATATGTATATATATATATATATATATATATATTGTCGCCGGATGTAGCTTAATGGTTAAGAGAGTTTCTCATCACGTCGCGGTCTCGAGTTCGATTCCCGCCGTTGCCCAAAAATTAACATGCCGGATGACATAAAAACGCGTTTGTGTGAAACATTCGTTGGGCTGACCACCTACAATGTGCACCAATTATATATATATATATATAGCACCAATATATATATATATATACATATATATATATATATATATATATATATATATATATATATATATATATATATATATATAATATATATATTTATATATATATATATATATATATATATATATATATATATATATATATATATATAAATATATATATATATATATATATATTTATATATATATTTAATTCCAAAAATTTATTAAAAATTCGAATCCATTTATGTAAATAACAATAAAGACTTACACTTTAAATTTGTCTCTAGTTTTTATTTATCTATTTTGAACATTCCAAATTCTAAACTGTCTTCCATATATTTCACTCTACAGATTTCATATACGTGCCACATATGCAACTCACGTGCATTTTTAGAATTTTTAGAGAGCAATTGAAGACTATAATTTATTGAATGGTGCAATCGTTCTCTCTACGAGTGTATAGTTTTATCTATAAAAAATCATCTCTCGAGTAAAACAAATAGCCGTAAGATGGATCGAAATAATTTCTTCCTTCATATTTATCTTATCTAATAATATTAAGAAATTTACTATAAGATAAATATAAAAGAATAACAATAGAAGAAAAATCATACATTCGTACAAAGTTTCGATTATAACTAGTCAGAGATGTACTTAAGCTGTCAAAGTTTTATATGTATATATGAAACGAGCAATCGAGTTAGACTATGGAATGCGCTTGTATTTTAAGAATGCCAAACAAATCTATGTAAAATAACGATAACTAGTCACAATGCTGTGTCACAGTTAAGAAGAGGCTATCGACAACTTTTGAAAGAACTTTTTTCTGTATTCCTGTCTTTGGCAGATCATTTATCGATTGCCTATACCCTGTACTTTTGCATTGTAATTGGATTCGTCTTTTCTTGGTATGGACTGTTAAATGACTTAAAAACATCGAACGTTATATGTTAATCTGACGGTTTATTAAGAGCACCTAATTCGTTGAATTAAATATATTAAGCTTGGGAGGTGTCTAAAAAGTTTTAGTGGATTCTGAGTTCGTACAGTTCGGAGAGTATTTGTTTCTTGACGCAGCTCGAAAATCGTTCGAAATTATTAGACTGAATGAGCAGATACCACTCTGTTTACCTTAGTTAAAATGTTAATGGTACAGCAGATATTTTCTGGTATTTGAATTAAATGTCTTTAGATAAACGTCTAGCAATTCTTTACAGCCAAAAATAACAATACACAAAATAATTTTCAAACTGTACGAGACGTGTACCTAATATCAATGCAAAATTGTCATGGATGTTAATCGAAAAAGATTTTCATCCGTATTTATCTTTAGTTGAAGAAAACACACAACCCATCTACAATTATATCTTTAAATTAAACATTTATGATATTGTTATGGAAACCTCTGTAATCGAGATAAATCAAAACTAATATCTACATCTTACAAATAAAATGTTTATCCCAAACTCATCTTATAAAAATATTGGTATTATCTACAAGTAAATATTGAAAGAAAAACAACAACAAAGACTATAAATATTTCTAGAGATTTTCCGAACCAGATTATCCGTTGTTGATTATTCACATTTTTTTATGGCAAGAAATATGTTTTCGATGGCGACAATATTCTTGATAAATGGATAGAAAAATATAATTGGATTTTAGTCTAGAGCTCGAGATGTAATATCTTTAATACTACAATAATTTCTTTTCTGAATTTTTCTGTACAGAATCTGCTGCTTTCAACATTTTATAGTCTAATACTGTTCTATAGTTTAGTCGAAGATAAGAATTTTTATAAGTAGGTCAGCTTTATTACGGAAATACCAAAAGCATTCCCAAAGTCCTTGAGAAATATATTTATCTCGATGTGTGCTTTCCATACAACATTATTAAATTGAATATATATATATATATATATATATATATATATATATATATATATATATATATATATATATATATATATACATACATATATATATACATATATATATATATATATATATATATATACATACATATATATATACACTCACAAAAATTTAGAATAACCCATTCAATGTTAATTTATTTTAGTAAACATAAACCAGATTTTGTTAAATTTAAATACCAATTGCAGTGGTTTATTTTAACCATGCAAGTTTTATAGTACAAAATTGGCTAAGTTGAATTCTTTTCTTTATATATAACGTTAAATCTAACATAATGTTATCCTAATAATGTAATTTTTGAGCTATAATAAACAGGTTGCTAGAAGTACATTTATTCCTTAATTATAAATCTTTAACTTTTTGAGTTATTGTGAAATCTCCAAAGACATGTTTTCAGCATTCATCAATGTATATGTATATATGGTTCCATGAAAAACCGTCTAAAAACGGTTTCTTTATAGTAAAACAAACTTTGCTTGTTACTTAATTCAACATTTACGCTTGGTTTAAGATGAATAACTGCAAATTTAACATCATAAGCAGAAGTTAGTTTAAAATAGTAATAAAATAGCAGTGGTTAAATAAAACTAAGCTATACTAAAATTTACATATATGCATTAGTAAATTCTACTGAGCGCAAGTTTAAATATACCTAACAAGCTTCCGATTGCTAATAATTTCGTTTTTGATGCACCATTTAAGATTAAAATTTTCAGGCGAGTGGACGTAGTAAAAACATATGTGTTAGTTAAATATTTAATAATTTATTTTTATAAAATAAATCCATTTTAAGTTTCAATAAATAAATATAAAGTGAATTTTAAACATAATAAAAACTGAAAATAAGTGAATAAATAAATACTTAGTAGTTTATAACGATAAAAACGATACCACGTGTCACCACGTGTTTTAAATTTTCGTATGGAAAAGTTGTAATAAAGAAATATAACTTTAATTTTGAAAGTGTGCTTTAATTCCTCTTTAAATTTATTAAGGTTTTTAATATAAATTTAATCGTATGATTATTTATTTAATTTTGTTTGTCCTTATAGGTATGATTAGTTTCTCAAAACCGCATTTTCATTGATTTTTTATTTGTTAGTATGGCTACATGATGAAAATAATTACAAATTAAAACAATTTATGAAAACCATCAATATATATGAGCTTATATTATACCGCAATTTTATTGGTAAGTACTAAGTAGTTATATAATTTAAAATTGAATATAATATATATATATATTTTAAAAAATTGAAAAATTGCATATATATATATATATATATATATATATATATATATATATATATATATATTTATATATACATGGCATGCTGTTTTAGATCGTGACATATGTTTTGATGACCTACCTTATTTAATTCAAAGTGATGTGGATAAATTATTTTCAATTGAACAATTTGGTCTTAAAATTATATTTGAACACCATGTTTCACTGCTTCGTAAAATTAAGTCAACTGTTAGTATAATTATCTTAAAAATATTATATTTAGGTCTTACATATACCTACATTGAAATATAAACGTCTTTTCAACAGAATAAATCTTCAAGTGACGATATAGCATCATCGTTTGAAACAACTTCTGTAACCGATAGTTTCAATAATTTTACTGACGACATGACCAGTAGTACAGATTAATATTATCATTTCTTTACTTTAAAATATTTGTTATTAATATAATTGTTTCTTATGTACTGAAAAAACAAAAGAATTATCAATTTTAATTAATCATTTTAAACGAATTCATGGATGTAGAACTAATAGTACTTTCGTTTGTAAGCAATTGAATTGTTCACAAGTATTTTGCAATTTAAATAATTTTAAAAAACATTTTTAATTATTTTCCATGCATTATTTTACTATAGGTTCTACTCAAAGTGTTTTTCAGGCGTATAAGGATAATGAAATCAGCAAAACCCGGTTAAAACACATGAAAACACCGTGGAACGAAGTGATAAAGTTATGGAATGAAACCGTCGAATTCAGAATTAAGGACATACAGGCCAATAAAGATTCTACTGTTTGTACTATATTTGAGCAGTGGCCATTGTATAAGCATACCCAAGCTCCAGAATTAGTAAAATTTAATATCTTGTTTAAGTAATTTCGTTCGATAGTAAAATTATTTATTTTTTATTTGCAGATATCAGTTGATTTTCTTCAAATGTACCCAAATCACCAATCCGTTTATGACAAGTGGGATAAGTTTTTAAAAATAACTGATATTTACCAAAGTAACATAAAAGAAAAAAAGAATAAGGAGTTGTTTCAGCGGATAGTAAACCAAAAAGAAGCAATCACATTAGGTAATATTTTATTTCTTCCTGTAACATAAAATGTGTAAGTTACTTAATTTTCCAGATACATATAATTTGCAACTTATCTATTTGCTACCTGCAATAATTCCTCCGGTGCTACAAAAAAAATTAATTTGAAAAATTATAAAAAACCAACAATAGCCGATGCACAATCAAATTTAATTTTAATTGCGGAAAATTCGAACGCACTAAATGAAAAATTAAATTCCATAAGAATGGATCAAGAAAAAAATAAAGAAAAAATTACAACCACTTTTAGGAGCCCTTCGAAGCGAAGAGAATTTTACCGAAGTTTTTGTTATCTTAGATGAAGATAGGTATAAATTCGGAAGATTCATAGAATCTTTGGACACCTGCTTCAAAATTTTTCATGTTCCTGAGGTGGAATATCCACGAGCGGTCATTAATCCTTGGATGTTCATTCAACATTTTTTTTACAATGTGCAAACTATATATAACGAGCAAATACCTTCGGTTTTGACGTTATGTAACGATTTAAATATGCTAAAAATTTTAATTTTAAGGAATGAATTAATATTGTTGTCTTTATTTATTATTCGTAGAAAATTATTTCTTCAATCATATAAATATTAAACTAAAAATTTTCAAATTTCTTTAAGGTATACAAAAAAAATTTTATTTTTATGTAATGGAATTTTTAAAATATAATTATTAATTTTACAATAATAAAAGAAAATGAATTATTAACAAAATATAAAACTTGTTTAAAACTACTTCGTACTTCTTCAACATTATCTTTCCATTTCTGTTATAACTATAAATAAATACGTATATATATCCTAGTTAATCTGAAACATCTGCTTCGACAATTTAAAGTTAATTCAACTATTAAAATGCAAGGATTATTTTAACGTAATGCTCAGTTTAAATTTACTTATATTTTATTGACCTGTATGTTTCAGTCAAATTAACTATGTGGCCAAGAAAATTTAACCTAGCAAATATTTAAACAATTACAAGAAATTAACTTTAATGACTAGTTGTGTTAACACATATTGCAAAGTTTATTTTAACATGTCAGTAAGGTTAAATCTACTTTTTATTGGTTTAATTTTAACCTACAGGCTAAGCTAAGTAAACATATCGACCTGGTTAGTATAACTAAACAATATACCGATGCAAAACATAAAAACAACCTAGCATTTTTGGTATTATCAAACAAGCGATAGGTTGGCTGAAAAACAACTCGAATTCTCGATCAAATTAACCTTTGTTTTGGTTAACAATTACCCTCGTTTTTTTGAGTGTATATATATATATATATATATATATATATATATATATATATATATATCTTGAGGAAGCAACGTCTGGGGAATATATGGCGATTGAGAGAGGACTTCCCATTTAAACGTTTCCAAATTGGTTTTAACGGCTATCGTAGCATGGGTCAGTGTTGTCATGCTGTAAAATCATTTTGTCATGTCTTTCAACGCTTGGCTCAAACGTATTAATTGCGTTTGATAAGGATCCTGTGTAATTATTTCAGGCCAAATAATATACTACATCAAGCTGGTCACACTTAATTAGGGGCATGACCCGTGAAAATGTGACCTGTGATATCCCTTTGATTTTATGACGCTTGAAGTTATCGTATTATTTTATTTTTCTGGATTATTTCCAGGTTTTTGATGAATTCTGAAATTGCTTATTGAGTTACTTCTAATGATCGTGCCACATTTTCTTGAGACGTTGACGAGTCTTCACTAAGCAATGCCGCTATTTCTTCATTTTCTAAAAGTTTTTTCCTTCCACCGCTTCGCCGATCTTCAAGGTGGAAATCACCCATATTGCGGGCTTAGCCTCACTATAAATATCTGAGAGCATTCGATGAACCTCAGCTGTCTCCCTCAAATTATGAGAATTTAGCTCATAAACTATCAGTCTAAATCACAAACAACAACTTTACGATGTAAACACTAATTAACTACTGATGCCATGAGGTTATTTTTACAAGATAACAAATGGCAGTGCATGACGTTATGTGCTTATGACGTATTTATTTAGACGACTAAATACTGCCAGAGATGGCACCATATATATAAAAATCCGTTTCCACATTATCTTGGAGACAGGATTTATAATGCGTTGGTTTTAACGAGGTATCTCCAGGGAACCTAATACCCATAAGCAAAATAAATGAAAACAATCAGACTCTTTAATTACTTGCTAATCGATTCTGGCTAAAACTTAATTCGACGAACTTTTATTTTAGCAAAACCATAGATAGTCCAAAGTCCAAATTTTGAAGTAATTTCTTTCAACTGATAGCCAATTCTACTAATCTGTCTTATGCCATTGTGGTTCGAAGATAAATTTTACATAGTGTAAGTTGTACATAGTGGCTTAAAAGTTAAAACCTCAACTTTTTTTTTCAATATCCCATCTAGAAGCTGAGATATGAAAGAAAACGTGTAGGCGTTGGACAGTATCGAAAAACTGTATGTTTAGCCTGCGTTGAACATTGAACTGAATCTGAAAGTACTAAATTAGCGGAAAGAGGTACAAGGAACAAAACACGCACAATGTGTAACTCATTTGTGCTTGCATTCTAATATTTTTCTCTTTTATATTCGAATTGTTGTTTACAGTCAATTGGCCTTTACAGTCATTAATAGATAATCCCAAACTAACTAATCTCTTTCACGGTCATTCAATAAGGCCGTCAATTAACTTATAATACTATAAGGGAAATCGTGTCAATGGTGGTTCCTTTTTAGAGATATAGTCGATGAATATTATTCCGTTCGCATTCCAAAATACATACGGCATACTGGCCGACTGTTGCGTCTTTGGTCACTTTGGATTCGGTTCGGTGATTGGTGTTCACTCAGCTGACTGTCTTTTTAGATTCTGGTGTGTAATTGTGAAGCCATGTCTCATCCATGTCCCAGATATCGACGGTACAATTCCATTTTATTGCGGTTTAACAGCGCCAAACACTCCTTGATAGCATCGATTCGTTGTTGTTTTTAATCAAGTGTAGCTCACGTGGCACCCACTTTACTCAGAGCTTCCGCATACCCAAATGTTCGTGTAAAATTATAAAAACACTACCATCTGATATTTTTAAAATTTCAGCTTGTTTGGTTTCCACTGTATTATTTTTCATCAAAAAGCTTTAGCTGCACCATCTGCATCTAGGAGAGCGCTGCCTTGCATACTGCTAACGCTATCTATAGAAAAGTAGCGGGAGTACAGTTATATACTTTATTCGGTCTCTTCAAATTCCTAAGTGTTTATTTTCACTTAGATATTTTGACAGAGATGGTCAGTTTAACAAGGTACTTGATCAAGCCAAATTATAACTAAGACGCTAGACAAGGTCGACCTATATAGAAATTGCAATATGTGTACAAATGCAACATCAGTTCTAAAGCAGGAGCCGTAAATAAAATTTAAATTTAAAAAATGATTTTCCTTAGAATTAAATTTCGTGATCTATTTTTCTATGGCTTAGAGGCCGTTAACGGCCCTTACCGCGTCTCAACTGAGATCTTATGAACCACTTTTAACGATTGGCGCACATTGTAGGTATTCAGCGTTTTGCAGGGTTTTTGCACCAAAATGTTCAAATAACAATTTCTTGAAAAGTTTTAGTATATCGAGTGGTGTCGTTTACTCTTGTTCGTCTATTTTAGCCCCTGCGTCTGCGTGTTCAAAGTACAAAGATATTTTATTATTTTTACGAGAGTGCCATAAATGCTTCAAATCACAACTTTTGGGTTCGAATTCGTAAAGGAGCAGTTTGCAAAAAGAAGATTTTCACTACCTGAATACGATCGCCGGTGTGACTGTTCCATGTCATTACTCCAGGCATGTATGGATCGATGCAGCGTGTATATGGTGCTCGATTTAGTTTCGACTTATGTCGGACGTTTATAAGTTTATCGATTTACCGAATACGAGAGATATAACTTTCACAGAATCAACCGTAACCAAACAATTTGATCAATGACTGATTGATTTGGGTTTAGTTTTGATTATTCACCTATAGGTGTTTTCAGATTATCAGAGTGATTTGTCAAGTTTAACCTACTATCTTTCCAATCTATTTTGGGGATCAAAGCTCTCCCTACCCTTACTCACGGATCGCTTATTTACGACCTACTTTACGCAATTGCATTGCTAAATCGAGGACATTTGGCTATAGGTCCGATTTATTTAGAACCATCCGACATTATAGCTCCATGTCAGCATATTGCACTGAAAATTAGGTCATAGTTGTGTTAATTCACACCGCACCCATCGTTATTAGATGGCAAAAAAAATCCTTTTGCATACTGCCCTTATTGCGACACGAATCCGTTACCCCCCGCTTAAATTTCAACAGTTTGTGTTATTGCACCATTTGGCTTTTCCAAAATCACTTCCCCCAATATTTCTTATCACCAATCTGGGATGATTTTCTTGTATAAAGCTCTCAACATATTATCCAAATGATTGTTGATTCTTGTTTTAAGATGAATCTTGTGTAATCTTGTTTATAAGAAACCAGTATTAAGATTGATGAGGTCATTTTAATTCGGGCACGATTCATATATAGCATTGCATAACATGGTCTGGATTTCATTTATAATTGAACTACTCAGCCGTTCAGTTGTTCAAACAAATTCAGAATCCATAAATAGGATCTTAATTGTTATTCGCAAAACTTGTTTGATATTGTTCTAGCAATATTTGAGGTAATATGTCACCTCTCAATTATGAAAGATAACGTGTTAGCGAATGATAACCCGATTTCAGGCAGCAACAGATTTTAAGGAAATTTAAAGAATCCGCTTGATTTTCGAGAATATGATCTTGATCGAGAAAGATACGATCGAGAAAAGATCGAAAAAGTGGAGTCAACTGTTTCTCTGACAAAACTGGTGGTATGCTTGTATTTTGAAGGCCTGAGTTATCAGTTAAGACAGAATTATACACGATGCTCTTAAAAGGATTTGCTCATTTGGAAGTGTATACAGAATCTAGTGTGAGTGATGATCGAGTGGGTATTGGAATTTACATTCTAGCACTAAAAAAGAGAAGTTCAGAGTAAATGATAGCATATGTATATGGAAGGTATCAAGTGAGGAGTGAATGGCGGGAGAACTACCCAACTACCCGACCCTCTGACCAGTTTAGAATTAATAAGGAAGGCAGGAGGTTTGTTCCGGGTGTGTATGTTGAATTAAAACTCAATATAATTTATTTTCGAAAAGTATTTTTATTATAAAACCTCTTAAATGCTTAAACTTAATCACTTCTAAATCGTTACAAATTACCTCTCTTTTCTTGTTCCAATTCGATTGCTTCGAACAGAGCTTTAAAATTACCAGCACCAAAACCCTGAAACAGATTAGATTTAGTATAAGCATTCAACTATAAGAACAAATCAATAAAATCACTTACATTGTGGTTATATCGTTGAATGACCTCGAGGAATAGGGTCGGCCGATCCTGCATGTTTTTCGTAAAGATTTGCAATAAATATCCATTTTCGTCATAATCAATTAAAATCTTTAATTTTTTCAACACCTCCATATCTTCGGCAATTTTCACGTTGCTATCCTTCAACTTTTCTTTTAATAAATCGTAATATGTATCGGGCACTGTAAGAAATTGAGTACCCCGAGCGCGTAAATTCTCAATAGCCCCAATAATATCGGATGTGTTTAATGCGATATGTTGAATTCCTGCCCCACCATAGTATTCGACATATTCTTCGATTTGTGATTTCTTTTTACCTTTGGCCGGCTCGTTAATCGGCATTTTGACCGTTTCTTCATAATTTGCCACCACAATCGAACGCAAAGCTGAATATTGGGTGTGTATCTGAGAATCGTCGACCGACCAAAAACGATGGAATTGCAATATTTTTTCATACCAAGCAGCGGCTGATTCCATTTGTAGATCGGGTTGATTGCCAACACAATGATCGATGAAATTCAATTTGGCAGGTGGGAGTAGTTTAACAAGGGCATCTTCGTACAATGGTTTTTTATAGCCGGGTAAAAATAGTCCCTTGTAGCCATTGCGTTCGACTAGAGTGTGCACCGTATCGCCATATGTTTTGAGCGTCGCAAATCGTACCACACCAAAGTCATCTTTTTCTGACCATATGTCGCGCACAATTTCGCCACCCTTGGATTTTGCATACTTAATTATCACATCCAAATCTTCTACTTCAAACGAAATGTCACGTACACCATCACCATGTTTCACTAAATGGGCACCAATTTCGGTACTGTCCGGTTCGTAAGCCGACACAAATACGAATATAATCTAAATGTTACACAAGATCAGCAAGAATAAAATTAAGAATTCACATAATATATTATTATCTCACTGGATGGACCGGTTAAGCGTACCTTATTTTGTTTGACAGCGTGTCGTGCAAATTTTCTGCTTCCGGTTTCGAGGCCTTGATACGCAAATGGTTCGAATCCCATGCGGGTCACATAGTAGCTGGCGGCTTGCTTAGCGTTGCCAACCCAGAATGTGACATGATCGAATGATAAAAATTTCCCACCATCAGGTTTGGGCCCTTTATCCGTGTATGTTGTCTATATACGTATGTACAAGGTCTATATTAGTAACTAATCAAGCACGATCACTTATATACATGGCTTACCATATTTTTTAAAACACTTTAAAGTTTAAAAGCTTTCACTAGTTATTATCACAATGCGGTTATAGTTATTGATTGAAACTGATCAATTTCGCTGCTGCTTGTCGTATTTATATAATTTTGTGCAGAATGATAGTCATAAAAACTCAATTTAATAACAACAACACGTTTGACAGTGTGTGTACTCTATTCTGATTAGTTTAGCATATATGTTAATAATTTTCCAATCCGCCATATATCGAGACGAGCCCCCTGTAATTAAATATTCATACAGAAATCTAAAAACAAAATTTTATTCAAATTACAGATTTTTATAGAGCTGCTGAGCGAGATTCGATAAACAAAAATCAAGGATTTCCAGATTTTCAAACTATTTTGTTGTTTATCTCGGTGGAACTAGGTATTTGCAATAATATAAATAAATTTATTCATTGTTGTTGTATAGCTCGATCGTAAACAATTTATTTATCGTTTGAAATGGCTTAGCTGTAGCTAAGTATAAGATGACGAAGTGTTTTCGTACAAAATATGCCAGCTAATTTATTCGGCTGACTGTTACTAATATTATCCGATATATGTTTAAAACTGTATTTGTTGTATATGTATGTATGTTGGGAGAAAATTCGCCAATGATATGTTTATACCGGTTGGTTGCTAGTCTAGACTATCGAACTCTATTTGGGGCTATTGCCTTTATGACCCCATGTGTTTTATTTCGGTTAGTACTGTCCTGTTCAAAGTGGTGCTCATTCTACAATAATATTTATAGTTGATAATTTCATAACAGGACGGATGCTTTACATGATCTTGTGAAGCATATTGATTGCATTTCATTTCTCATTCTTTAAAGCCCTGTGATTTAAGAGCGGGCATGTTTTGTTAAATTTTGCATACCAATCATAGGCAAATTCTTTCATAAAAACTAGAGATTTTGTAGGTGTAGATGAAGTCTGATAATCAGATGATTAGATGGGTACGATAAGCGCTAGACAAGATTTCCGGATAACGCCAGTTTACATAACTCAATAGGTAACGATAGGAAAATAGTTTAAAATGAACAACCCGGTTACAGACACTTGGCAATTGTTTATTACTTTTTTTGTGTAATCCGTCACCTAGGCTCAATTAAGCCCATCGTGACATTCCAAATTTAATTTGACGTTTGGCTATAGGTTCGATTTTTACGTAGAATCCGTCTGCACATTGCATAGATGGGACTGCCCGTCGATTCTAAGCTTAATAGGAAGTCTCAGATGTGTTCATTCACACAACCGATTGATGGTGAAAAATCCCTTTTTGTATCCAACTCAGTACCTCATGCTCTATTTGTCGCAGCTTTAACCACTGCGCCACCTGGGCGGTTTACAATCGTTACTAAACTATACTATTAGCATAAGACATTGAACACTTCTAATCTAATCTTCAATTCGCATTCTACTTCAGTGATTAAAGTTGAGGCCGTTGGAGTGAGAGATACCGGATTCGAATCAAAATATGGGCACGATGCAAAAGAGATGTTTCACATCTGATTACGATCGGTGGTGTGATTGAACTCAATGGAGTTTTGCAACGTGCCGATGGTTTTACGGAAATTGGACCTGAAGGCGATATGCACCTTGAGCCAAACAGAAAAAAACATATTTCAAAGATAGACAGACGGACACCTATCTGGACTCATTTATTACGATTAAAATTAAAACATTAATACAAAATTCTGAAATAAATTAGTTAATTTGTGGCTTAGAAATCTGTAACAAATAATTTAATTAATAATCATCCCAAGACAAAACACCACCAATCTAATTGAACACCAAGCAGACGAATTGAGTCACAACACATGAGAACGTGGCCTTTTACCACAAAAGGGTATTCGTTGTGACTTTTTTTACGCGAGAACGTGCATACTTGTGTTTTTTTCTCGTTAAAATCGGAATTAAACGGAGTGACAACTTTCAACCGTTTACCGTATAACTCTGAAGAAGTAGGCTCGACCTCGAATGAAATATAAGGGTGCAATGTTGCATCACCATCAAAACTGTGGATAGAGTTCATAGTGCTATCCAATAAGTCAGTGAAGTATAACAAAAACAAAGTTGGTGACAAAACTGTTCCCTGAGGGACTCCGGCATTTGGGGAGTTTGTCATTGATGATCTCCCATTTAACACAACGTTGATCTTTCATTGTTTATCTGAAATTATTTTATTAATCTCAAGACAATGCACCAGTTATTAGTTAATGCATTTCTCAAAAACTTTAGCCACGGCTGACAAAATTGATATTGGCCGGTAGTTTGAAGAGTCAGGTTTATCACAACCACGTTTAAGGACCGGTTGCACCATCGCACTCTTCCAGGCGTTCGGGTTTTTACCTTGCCTATAAGTAAGGAGAAATTTTTTAGTTAATATTGGAGCCAAGTCACTGGCAACTCCTTGAATATTCCAGGAATTCCATCAGGTCCGGTGGCCTTATTTATGTCCATTGCCTTCAGGTTCTTGAAGACAATTTGCTGGAAATGTTGATAGGATCCATTTTGGAACCACAATACCGAATTGACGGAGGCGTAACTCCATTTGGGACATAAAAGGTCGAGTTCGAAGTGAAGATGTTGGCCAGTAAGTTGGCCTGCAAGTATGGATTCACCACCAAAGCACCGTCTACACATTTCAATGCTGAAATAGATGTTTTAGAGATATTAGCAACCGATGCGACCATCTGGTAAAACGTACAATCGAGGATTTTCAACTCAGAAAGCTTTAGCGGCTTTTTTCTTATCGGCTATTTTTTCTTCCTTAGCACTGGCTGCTTTGGCGGCTTATTTTGAAAAGATTTTAAAATTAGAATTGGGATCGGAAAAGGATGATGGAATATATTTATTCATTCCGTGTAGAACGGTTTCGGTTAAATTGGAAACGGCGTCGTCTATTTGATTGTTATAAAAACAATGGCTCTCCCACGGGAAATGTCGAAAAAATTACCGTAACCCATCATTGTCAGACTCGTTGAAATTCCGTAGACGCCTTGGCAGCTGTTTAAATTCTGGTGGTGTTGCGACAGATATTTTTACTGTTATCAGGTTGTGGTCAGAATTTCTAATTCCAGCCTCGACACGCGCTTCAATGGAATGCGAAATTGTTGTAAGACAAAGATCCAGAATATGACTGCTTGGAGAATTTTGACATTCAAATGTGGAATCACTATAACAATCTGCGTAAGGTCGTGCGAAACAGCAAGCCACGTCGTCTGACGCCCAGCACAGTTCGTTTTTTGGTGATTCAACCATTCTTTATGGTGAGCATTAAAGTCACCAACCATAATTAATTCGCAGTATAGGGATGTTGATTGCGATTAGATACAATACCAAGAGTATACGAATTCTAAAACTTAGTTTGGCAATATTTGAATGTTTCCAAATAATTTATTGTTGGAATCGTTCTGTGCAAGACGTTCTCGATAAATTATCCACCCTATATACAAAAGATTAAGATCTACCATCATCCATCATTTACATGTCGTAAGAAAATTGATATAAAATAAAAGTCCAACAGGAATTATAGGATTGCAGACATTTTAATTTTGAAGATAGATTCATCTCACCTTTCAGTCTTATAGCTTCAGCACTATATACATCAAAACCATATTTTCTTCCATTTATTCGTACCACATTCATTTCAAACATTTAAAATGTTACATATATAAGAATTTGGTTTTGTGTTGAAAACGAAGATGAAAAAGGAATTATAACGAATTTTCTTATATGTGTTCTCGTTGGTACCATATAAGTAAACCATTATTTTATGTAACGAGTATACGGTATATACATTTTAAACGTTTGTAAATTATGTGTGCAATAATTTATCTGAACATTATATATGTTCGTAGTTCGAGTTGAATCAGATCTTGGAAATTAGGACATTATAGTTTGACTTCAGAAAATACCTCTGTGGTTACACCCACTAGAACAAATAATAATTGATTTCTAGGACCAACAATGACAAATATTATAGATCAGAATGTTTTAACCATTAAGAAATGAAGCCACTAATATCTACGGAATATATATGATTTAATACAGTCTAATTCGATTCTAACGTACCTATACTAAAATTGGTAATACGATACATTGGTTGATCCAAATATTGGCCAGAGCCAAATTAGTATAACACAATATTATTTATCACTTGAATGTTTTCCGCTATTCCCAAAATCAATGTCACACTGTGAATCCACAACATTATACGGGATAGAGAATTTCAAACAGACCCATATAAAAAACCCATATCACTTGTTTGATGACTATCGCTTCGACGACATAAAGGTTATTAAAATGAAATGCTGTATAAGATAGCAGAAAATTTTCAGCAGAAAAAATGATTTTTATACTCGTCACCAGGGGCACTTCTATCGCTAAAGAGAATTAATTCTGCTGTCATTTTTGTATAGCCAACAGAATTTTTCTGTAAAATTTCTAATTTTACTGCAAAATTATTCTAGGTTTCAAATAAAATATGTATATTATTTCCATAAAATTATAATATACTGTATAAAACATATTAATTTCATCTACAGTTTAGCCACTTCTGTAAGCTATGAATGAAAGCCACTGTTACCAATAGTTCAGTTTGACTTTCCAGAAGATAAGTCATCTTATATCAATACATCTGAATATGAAGTTTGAGGATAATCGACCGAGTTTGAGCGCCTCCAGAATTTTTCAAAGTTTTGGCCCATACATAAAAATCAGTTTTTTCACTGTGAGCTATGGATGGACCCCCCTGTAACCAATATGCCATTATGATTTTCCAATAACTTAAATGACCATACATCTGAATATCAAGTTTGAGGATAATCGATCGAGTTTGAGCGCCTCCAGAATTTTTCAAAGTTTTGGCCCATACATATAAATCAGTTTTTTCACTGTGAGCTATGGATGGACCCCCCTGTAACCAATAGTGCTTCGTGCGATAAACTTTCATGAAAAGGTATGTGATGAAACTTAAGCCTTTTTGTACAGTGTTTTTTGATGACTAGTGTATTGAAACTGTCAATGATCAAATGATATTTAACCGCCCAGGTGGCTCAGTGGTTAAAGCTGTGGCAGTTGGAGCGGGAGGTACCGGGTTCGAATCCCGATAGGGGCAGGATGCAAAAGGGATTTTTCACCATCTGATTACGATCGGTGGTGTTAATGAACACATCTATGACCCGCTGTTGGAGTGCAGAACTCATGGGCCGACTTATCTTCCATGTCAGTACTATAGGCTGGCATGGAGCTATGCAATGCGCAGTCGGTTCTACGAAAATCGGACCTATAACCGTACGTCCCCGATTTGGCCGTTAAGGATTAAAGTAGGACGTAACTAAGCGAACCGCGAAAGAGCTGGGAGAGCCTTGAGCCCCATAAAAGATAACATAGAATAAAATATAAAAAAAAAATGATATTTGTTAGATATCGCCTCAGCTGAGATCTATTTTTATTTCAATTATTCTGAGCTTACCGCGGGTGGGGACCAATACCAGAATGAAATAAATTTGAGCACGGTTTAAACGGTACTGATTTTATTGTGTGAAAAATGTATTTTAATGTATTTGAAATTTAATCTTAAGCTAATTCTAAATGTTGTTGTAACTTCCGTGGATTGTCAACATACATAAACCTTGTTCATATTGAACAACATTGATCAGGAATTGAATGTGGTGACTAGTACCTTCCAGATATAATTCACCCAAGTACAGTATGTAGTCTGAAGTATGGGAAGATTGTCGTACAACCTGATTTGTCCCACAGAGTACTATGACATATCTATTCTTGACATATCTCGGCGGCCAGTAATATATTGATATTTTGAAACTTAAATAACTCGGATCACCTAATTTTATATGGGACGAAATCGTCTATACGATTCAAAATTATGATAAGATACAATAGGCTAGTAATTTGTTATTTTTGGAAGAACTTGAACATCTGATGTGATAGAAAAATGTGTATGTAATTTTATAGTGATTTTCAAACTACCAGAATAGATAACGGCATTGGATCCAATTCCTCGTATTATGACAACTCTGTTTGATGTGAATGTTTAAGTGACGACGCAAGTGATTTGGTCATGAAATTAAGTTGGGAACCAAATTAAAGGAGTTTGCTTACAATATGCTGGCGTTGAATTGCAATAAAATCGAAGCCAATTGTAACGAAATTGTACCGTTGATCAATAGGTAGATTAAGAAACTTGTGAAATCTTACTACTCCGCGACTAGACTATTTACTGATCAGATCTATCGATTTGTTTGTGTTTGAAAAGGCTCGAACGAGTTCTTCACATATTAAGTGTAGTTTAGCTAACCTGTTTTGAAGGATGTCTCGGGCAATCACGTATAGTTGTCGTTTGATAATTCAACTAGTGTTCAACTGTGGTTCAACTATTATAGTGCTCAGTTCGGCAGTCGATGCTGTATTAATTTCTTGTAACAAAACAACTATAACGTTCTAAATATTCTAACTGATTATCTAACGGGTGATTTTTTAAGAGCTTGAGAACTTTTTTTTAAAAAAAAACGCATAAAATTTGCAAAATCTCATCGGTTCTTTATTTGAAACGTTAGATTGGTCCATGACATTTACTTTTTGAAGATAATTTCATTTAAATGTTGACCGCGGCTGCGTCTTAGGTGGTCCATTCGGAAAGTCCAATTTTGGGCAACTTTTTCGAGCATTTCGGCCGGAATAGCCCGAATTTCTTCGGAAATGTTGTCTTCCAAAACTGGAATAGTTGCTGGCTTATTTCTGTAGACTTTAGACTTGACGTAGCCCCACAAAAAATAGTCTAAAGGCGTCAAATCGCATGATCTTGGTGGCCAACTTACCGGGCCATTTCTTGAGATGAATTGTTCTCCGAAGTTTTCCCTCAAAATGGCCATAGAATCGCGAGCTGTGTGGCATGTAGCGCCATCTTGTTGAAACCACATGTCAACTAAGTTCAGTTCTTCCATTTTTGGCAACAAAAAGTTTGTTAGCATCGAACGATAGCGATCGCCATTCACCGTAACGTTGCGTCCAACAGCATCTTTGAAAAAATACGGTCCAATGATTCCACCAGCGTACAAACCACACCAAACAGTGCATTTTTCGGGATGCATGGGCAGTTCTTGAACGGCTTCTGGTTGCTCTTCACTCCAAATACGGCAATTTTGCTTATTTACGTAGCCATTCAACCAGAAATGAGCCTCATCGCTGAACAAAATTTGTCGATAAAAAAGCGGATTTTCTGCCAACTTTTCTAGGGCCCATTCACTGAAAATTCGACGTTGTGGCAGATCGTTCGGCTTCAGTTATGAAATGTCAAAGCATACTGAGCATCTTTCTCTTTGACACCTTGTCTGAAATCCCGCGTGATCTGTCAAATACTAATGCATGAAAATCCTAACCACAAAAAAATCACCCTTTATAAACAGTTTTGATCGACGCGTTGGTGGTGTCTAATTTGGTGGTTTTAAAGTATCACGTTAATGAAAATCTCGTTGTTTTAATATATATAGTAGTTTAGTTCAATTTGGTTTGGTCCAATTTTGTAAACTAATTGCTTCAAAATAACATTAAAAATGGCAATAGCAATGAATATAATCTCTTACTATACACTGTTTAACCCAGTAGCTTCTAAATGAGTGAAAGCAATGAGAACTTATCTAACTATATGATATGTATGCCTCTATAATTATCCTCAAACTTCATATTCAGATGTATTGAGATAAGATGACTTAGCTTCTGAATAGTCAAACTGAACTATTGGTTACAGTGGCTTCATTCATAGCTTACAGAAGTGGCTAAACTGTAGATGAAATTAATATGTTTTATACAGTATATTATAACCTTATGGAAATAATATACATATTTTATTTGAAACCTGGAATAATTTTGTAGTAAAAATATTGAAGAAAATTAAAAAAATTACAGAAAAATTCTGTTGGCTATACAAAAATGACAGCAGAAGAAATTCTCTTTAGCGATAGAAGTGCCCCTGGTGGTGAGTATAAAAATCATTTTTTCTGCTGAAAATTTTCTGCTATCTGTTTCAGGAAAAACTAAGCATTTTAAAGCCTACTTGTTAGTGCATATTTTTACATATTTTACCTAAAGTGCATATTTATGCATATTTCGCCTAAAAAATCATATTTTTAAAAATAAAAGCATTTTTTGGTTATATTTTAAAAAATATTGTTCTCACAAAAATATTTTTATTGTCTTAAGTTCAATTTCAAAATTTTACATATTCTGTTTAAGCTTACTAGCGTCACTATTTTTTGTTTCAAATGCTCACCATGTGGTAGTTTTTCTCCATTTTATAGCAATGTTCATGCCAGTCTTAATGGTATAGTACAATTTATGTAAACGGTTTATATAAAACAATCGTTGAAAACATTAGACGTAATATAAAAAACCATTTTGTATGGATAGCCATTGACGAAACTATACCTATGAAGCTGGTAGGTATGTGGCTAATGTTACCGTCGGTATTATGCACCCCGATCAGACACTCTCCAAAGAAAAATATTTGTAAAACACAGCTCTCCTTGAAAAAGCAACTCAGTCAAAAATTTAGGCGAAAATTTTGATAAAGATAAGATTTTACTTTTTTTAGCAAATGCAGCACCCTATATGACAAAAGTAGCTCGGACAATTTAAATTTTTTACCCAAAAATTACACATTTAACATTTGGTTTTATCGTGTATGTGAATACATTCGTGGATTTTATCCTAAGGTGGATCGTTTAATATCCAACATTAAAAAAGTTTTCTTAAAAACTCCATCAAGAATAGAGATTTTTAAAGAATCAGCACTCGGAATCGCACTTCCTCCACAACCAATAACAACACGATGTGGAACATGGCTTGCAGCTGTGTATTTAAATAATTTTGAAAGTTTAATTTGTGTATTTAACGCATTGGACGACGAGGAGACAGCCTTAATTAAAATCTCAAAGCAACTATTATTTGACCCCTCAGTAAAGGCTGATATAATCTTTATTGCAGCGAATTATACTGTTTTCTTGAGATATCAATGATTAAGTTGGAAAGTTCCAGTCTTCCACTTGTTGACCAAATTAATATTGTTTCTGATGCTGCAAAAGAAATAAATAATGAACAAGGAGAAGCACCCGACGCTGTCAAAAAAAAACTTACCAGCGTAATCGACAAGAATTACGGGTTTGCTGTATTAAGTAGTATTACTGCTAATATTGCCACAGTTTCAATGGGCATTGGGCAGCGCACCAGAAACATATACTATATACTATTGAGAAAATGCTATCTTTTAAATTTGCACCTACTTCTTTTGATGTGGAAAGAAGCTTCTCAATGTTAAATAGTGTTTTTCGTTCAATGGTGGTTTTTGCATTTTTGTACAATTTTTAGAGCATATTTTAAGTGCTTAAAAAAGTTTTTTAAAAGCATATTTTTGGTCGCTCTACATCTGCAACCGAAAACAATGTTTTTTCTAAATAGATTTCCTATCATCAATCTGATAAGAAGTCCACAATATAATCGACAATGTTTTGATAAATTTGTTGTGTCCCTTCATTTATCAGACGGTTACAAAGCCATGCATAAAATTTTAAATATAATTTTGCATGTGATGATCACTATCTATGAACACTTAGCCGGTTACGTTTGTTTTTTCACTTTCGTTGATCTTAATTTGGCTGTTAAGATTTAAAACAAAGCATACCGCTGGTTGAGTTAGCATGCAAGTAATGACTAAGAAAGATAGCCACAGTTCATTCCGGAGCATAATTGCCTAAAATGAATTTGATCTAGAAAAAATAAGATATTGAACAGTAAATTGTCATCGTCAACGGTGATGCCTGATGAACACAAAACCTCGAGTTTAAGAGATAGATTATCCCGAGCTAATTATCAAATTTGAATTAATAAAAATTAATTGTTGGCAAACTTGTCTGTTTTCAAACCAGAAACCAAGAACAACGACATCTTATTTGAGAGCTGATGATAAATTATAAATGTATAGTGTTGGAACATATGTTTTCGACTCGTAAGACCACCGAATTTCTGGTAGAGCCATTTATGTCCATAAAGTTTGTGAAAGCCTTATGAGAAGAATCTGTAATCTCTATCTGGTGCGTCCACAGGTGGCGAATATGAAAATCCTCGTCAACATCAAAAACAGGAGGAAAATGAGTAAAACACACGGTAGTAATATCTCAGATGATTTATCAGTAGGTGAACTGGTTACTTCATTCTTCGACGTAAGCGATTCTAAGATGTGTTCTGGGTTAACTTATTGCATAATACAACTAACCAAATTGTTGGCAGTAATAATCCTTCTCAATAGACCTGCAGAACCATTAGATCTTATGAGGTAAACTGGAGGTATTTAACAGAAGAGATATACGACAAGCTACACTGAGTTGTATCAAATAAATGCACAAATAAGTACGAGTTTTCAAAGTAAACACTCCTGCTCTAAAAGAGAACAGCACCTATACTAATCATGGCAAGCCAACAAAAAATCAAAAGCATATTTAGTGCACGAATCATGTAACTACACCCACAAATTTGAATCCTAACTAAGGAAGTACAAAATATTCGAAAATGGCTAGGATAATACAGAACTAATGGGTTTTCGATATTTTAGCAACTCGGATACCAGAAAGTATCATTCCTGTAAGACACATAGTATAATAAACTACTTGAATAAAAACCATTTAAAATCATTTGGACAGTGATCAAACTGAACTTGGTATAACTCTAATCTCTATGTACAACCTTGCAGTAGCAGTAAGCATTTGTATAGTCCATCAATTCAATGAATTCTGGAAATATGTTGGAAAGCAATTCACTATACGTGGAGCTGGCGACTTTAATGCAAAACATAATTATTGCAGGTCTACATCTACAACAACAGAAGGAAATGAATGGCTGGATTCGGAATATCAATGTGATTAAAGCTCTAAAGGAAAATCAATCTGTTGGCATAAGGATCCTAAAAAGATTCCTGACTTTTTCATAATTAGAAATATACCATTCAACTTACTTCTGCTTGAAGATTGCTTTGGCATGAATTCTTATCACTCTCCGGTATTTATTCTTAGAGAAAACTTCAATTTTAAAAATGAATAATTTATCAGTTAATTCATAAAAGTTGGAAGATAAAATACAACTAAATGTTCCTTTAACCAGGCCGAAACAATTAGACAATGAAGTTGAATAATTTATAGGATCATTCAACACGCAGCGAGTGAAATCAGAGTGTTGCCTACTGAGAAAATCAGAGCAAGAATGAAGTGGCACAAAACTAGAGTCTCACACGGCAACACTAAACATATATCTGAGCCAGCTAACATAAGACAAAAACACCGAATATTCGCTCTGGAAAGCCACTTCAAAGTAAAACGATCTCAGAATCCACGTTAGTGAAATGTAAATAATAGATGGACCAAAACAATGTTCAAAAAGCGATAAGACAAGAAGATACTGTGGAAGATGCCTGAAGTCAGTATAATACCTAAAGCCAGGAAAACAGTTTCCGTATGAAACTGCATCGTACAGGGTCATTCAAGAAGTCCACAGGATAAATAAAATAAAAAAAAAACTTTGACAAAACTCGACAAAATTTTGACAACTTATTCAACATATAGTTGCTTTTGATGGTGATACAAAGAGTATAGCGATTTTCCAACTTTTCGATACCACTTTTAAAGTACGATTTCGCTTTCTCGTCAAAATCGGCTTCAGTTCCAGCGATTACTTCATCAATGGACTTAAATTTCTTTCCAGCAAGCATTCTTTTAAGACCTGAAAACAAGAAAAAGTTGCTGGGTGCTAAATCTAGAGAATATGGTGGGTAAGTAATTCGAAGTAATCTCAAAACTCGTTGGGCAGATATTATTGAAGAGATATAAAAACCAATAAGCAAAGTTACCATTAAGACCAATAAGAGTTACCAATAAGACTATTGGCAAAGTTATGGCGATTAAATATAATAAATAAATAATTAAAGAAGGCGGAAATAATTCCAGAACTCAATACCACTAGAAGCCCACTGTTCAACCCACATACACATACAGATTAAAAACACCCAATCGTGATTGATAAATCGTCACCACCCCGGGAATCGAACCCGAGACCCCCGGATGATAGAGCAAGTACTTTACCTTCTCTGCCACGAGAGCGATGGCCATTAGATAGATACTTTAGAGTTACACAGAGTGATGACGATTCTTAACTGAAGAAAATTTAATGCTGGGCTTTTTCTAGCTAGTTTACTTGGATTGGCCAGAAAATAGTACTACCACTATATAGTCACAGATGGTGATTATCAATAATGGCGATTAGTTACAGCATTATTCAATCTGCGGTTGAAAGTATTATCATTCAAGAATATAATCAAAAAACATGATGGTCCCTGTAAACAAGTTTCTTATCGAGAAGCAGTCTCGAGTTAAATTCTGACCGTTAACCAAAATTGTGTGCTAAATTATTTATTATGCAGACCATTCACAATATTCTTTAAGCCAAAATTTATTTGTAACCAGAACGATACAGAAGGTTTAGGCAAAATGATGGAATACTGCCAACAATATTAAAGCTTTGTCAAACACGCTACAACAAACATGGATCAAGCCATTGGCAAATTAAAGAGTATTAATTTCGATACCAAAGCGAAAAAGGAACCACACAGAGGGGTTATTTCTAACCTTAAATGTTGAGATGTTGATAGGGTCTGCATTACTCTGGAATATAATAAATTTTCAGAAATCTATTTGTTACTCCGCAGAACTTATTTAAGGTTATTGTCAAAAACCTAGGATCATCTTAATGGTTCGCTTGTACTTCTCGTATCATAGCAGATCATACAAACAGTTTTGCGGTTTTTTGGTAAATTTTTGCATTGTCGTGATGCATTGTCATGATGGAACAAGACGCCTTTTCTATTAGGGCTATCTGAATTGCTTCATTTAAACTGTCAAAATGTGCACAGTACATTGGTGGTTTAGCCATTTGCAGCAGCTTATCCTCTTTCAATCCCATCTAACACTCAATATAACCTTGTTCGTAGTCAATTCAGGCTTTGAAGTCGCTTGTGGAGGGTCACTAGCCTCTGATCATGATCATTTATGTTTGATATTCTGATGATAAATGATTTAAATGGCACCCAAACATCGAGTTTGTTTTTAAACCGGCTCTTTTCAAATGATAACTGGCTAATACCAAACTGTCATTTGGTTGATGTTTACTGCATCCGCTATTTCCTGATTTCTTGCGCGCCGGTCTTGCTTCATAAATTGCTAAATTTCATCAAATTTTTTTAGTGACTGGCCGACCAGAGCGACTTGCAGCTTTGACATCCAAATTTCCGAAACTAAATCGAGTAAACCACTCCTGGATAATATATAAAGGCACCCACACAATCAATGGGAAAAACCACGGGGGCTTTTTTATGAGTACTTACGTTAGTCATATTTTATCACTTGCTATGACAAAAACGTGCCTATAGTAAGGATGAAGCATATTTGAACCCATTCTCGTGTTTGACAATCATGTGAAAAATGCACCAACATCTAGAATTCGCTTCCATGTAAAAACATGGAATGCATTTAACCAAACTTTTCACATTTCAAGGTATTAAGCTATGGGAAAATTTATATTATTTTAGAATTTTTCCTTTTTTTCTTTTCGGCTTACAAAAACCGAGACGTACAAGAAGCAAAGGTGTAAATTTATATAATAAAAAATAATGTAACGAATAAAACTTATATATAAGATTTCCCAAAAAAAACAGCTTTTCATAGATCATTTATCAAACTTTTGAGCTTTTCTTATAATAACCTAAAATAGCTGTGTGTGTATACATAGACACATAAAGATTATTATTAAAACATAAAACCAACAAAAAACAATAAAGAATTGAGCCAGATCGGACGCAGTAAACGAGAAGGCACATGTAGGAGGATGGATAATTAATCATTTAGGCAACCGTCTTTGAATATTAAACAGGAGAGTATATGTATCTACATCGAACACCATATAGCTGTGTGCTGTGTGCTCCAACATCTTGCTTTGCTTATTAAAACAAATCAAAAACACAACACCGACATTATATAAATACTTTTATAACCCTTTTGCATGATGTCTACTATATACTCGTATACATACACGCAGATGATGAATTAAAGACGAAAAATTTAATGGCCATAAAAACATTAATAAACGATAAAAATTAAGACATTTTGTCATTTCAAATCGTCACGTATCTGTCATTTATGTCTAAAGAGATGAAAAGCTATTTCGTTTTTGTCTGTGGGGTTGCGAAGATCAAAATAATTAATGATTGTTTCGAAATACTTGTAATTTGTTGATAATGAAATTTGACTTAATTAACTTTGGAAGGTATCGCTGATTACTTGCTTACTTGCTACTAAGTATCAATCAATGATATATTATAAAATTGGGTTATATAAAAAGTCTCCGCGGTTTTTGCTACTATTTTTTTTTTCAAGTCACTCAGGGATTGGCCCATTGTAACATCCCTTCCCAGACGTACACTTTCAGTCCCGAAATCTGTTTGTTCTTCTAGTGAAGTGCAAAATATCTGGTATCCTCAAGGTCGTCAGATCCTCAAATAGGAATTGTGATCCAAAGCAGTGCAGTCTTTAAGAAGAGTATGAAGAACAGGAGCACAAGAAGTGCTTAACAGTTTTTTCTTCTCCTTTCCCGCACTGTTCGCAGTTTGCGATGTTCCGAATTTTCATTCGATAAGATATGAGGCTATCCCATCTCTTTTGGTGCAGATCACTAAATTGAAAGTCAATTTCTCGTATCGTATAATGACGTCATCCCTTAAGCGAGCTCAGGTCCCACTAAAGTGGAAGCCGCACCCAAACTGCGCCTAGTCGAATTAAGACAATTATCGTATACAAAACCAGTTTCGATGAAACACTGTTGGAACCAATCGCCTTTAGAGCAGCCTGGATATCAGACAGGATACAGATTTGATTTAGAAGTTTTCTCGAACCTTACTCATTGTTCTTGGCCACAAAATAAGTGTGGCAAATGGTTATGGGTCTAATCACCGAAACGTATAGTCCGTACACGCGTCTGGGTTTCACGTCCTATGAGTTACCGAATGCCTTTTTGCATTTTTGCTTTTGCTAAGTAATCTTTTCATGAGACTTCTAGAAAAGAGAGACTTAAAAAAAGAAAATTTCTGAAGCCCCAATTTGGAAGACTAAAGTTCCCCAAAGTCCTGCTTCTAGTGAAAAGGATCATCTCAGTTTTCCTATAGCGTTAAATGATAGATCCTGGTCACTACACCAGGCTACAACTATGTTGGTCGCAGTTTGCATGTGATCACACATTACATCCGTATATTTACCTACCAGTATTATGGCGATGGCATCAGCTCAACCCTCACCATAAGGGCGAAAACAGCACCTGATTCTGCATTAATTCTCCTTGACCTAAGCTTGGCGCTAAATCACCGAACAAGTGTGGTCTCAATGCCATGTCTTTTGGCTGAAGAGATCATCGCACTGAAGGAAGCGTTATCAAACGCGTCTTCGATGTCCAGAAACGCTCCCAAGGCTAATTCCTTGTTGTTCAGCGGTTTTTCAATCTGTCCAACAACTTCATGAAATGCTGTTTCAACAGATCTGATAAAGTGCATTATCCCAAAAGTACCTATCAAAAAATCGCTCTAAGCATTAAAGTAGAAAAGAATACAGGCTGATAGGTCGAAAACGTTTTGCCTGGTCATATCTATAAGATTTCATCCTTTCTTCCCATGATCATGAGAGAGCACGACGCTTTTGAATCGAGTTGTGATATTGGAGGTCAATTTTTCCTTGACCATCCTCCGTTTCTTTTGCGCCACATTTATTGTGACCCTACTTAGAGCAAAGAAGGATTTAAAACCAAGTGTGTCCAGCCTTGGAACAGATGGCTCATCTAGGCCAAGGTGAAGAGGTATACATTTCAGCTTTCTCTTTTGTCCAAAGATGGTCTATTTGTTGGTCTTTATTCCCGGGTTTTGATTTTCTAGCCCCTTCAGAATATCCGAAGGTTCTTTGATCGAGCCCGGGAAATAGGCCTGGGTAGGTCGCATAAAATGATAAACACCAGCTCAGCTCCCACCCAGGTAAATAGAATTGGTGCAGCGTCGAAGACACACTTAAGAGTCCTATATCGTTTGCGCATTGCAAGCTAAAGATGTCGTTGTACAAACCAAAAAAACCCAAAGGATCTCCAGAGGCACAAGGTGTGTGTATCACTTTTCGAACAATTTGCTTGTTCCTCATCAAGGTCCATGACCTTGTCTTTGCCGGGCACACGGCGCCCGTGAAGTACAACTATACTTTAAAGCTTAGTTCCGTTTTTCTTCCGATCCTTAGCCATCATTCCGGTTTATCTGTGACTTGAAGCCAGAAAATACTTTCTGTCTTTTAGCCTGGTTCGCTGACCTGTTTCTTCTGAAGAGGATATGATCGTGTCTGACCTGTTTCTTCTTTCAAGGGAAGAAGGAGTTTTGCCGTCAGAATCAACAAGTGAACTTTTCAGTGCTTATCTTTTCCGTCTCTGGAATTTCGAGATCTTCTTCATTATTGAAGAGTTTTTAAACACTGGCACCCCCTACTGTTGTGCAATGTTCGGGTCCTCCGAATTGAATTTCGGGTAGTCCATAATTTCATTCCACGAGTGGTGAAGAAAAATTGTATCCGTCTGTGCAAAGATCCACAGTGGTTATCGATATCGGTACGGTACGGTTGACATCTTAACCTGGCCCTATTATTTAGCGCTGGATTTTTGCCTGGCTCCCCACTTAATGTGGTTGTGATTCTCTCAAACGGGCAAAAATCTCCCGATGCAAAAACATGCCGGTGAATATGCTTTGAGTGAACGAGTAAACCAGGAGTGGTTTGCGTGATTCCGTTCCGGAAATTTGGATGTCACAGATCCATATCGCTCTGGTCGGCCAGTTAAGTCGATACAATTTTGCAATTGGTGGAGCAACACCGGCACGCAAGCTCTCAGGAAATGGTGGAGGCATTAAACGTCAACCACATGACAGTTTGAAATAATTTGAAATAATCGAATTGACATCAGTGAAATGCTGCTGAAACGCAACGAAATCGAACCATTTTGGAAACGAGTTATATAGTCGATGGAAAATGGGTAAAATACGAGAATATCAAATGTATCCGCTCATGGTCAAGGGCCTCACAAACGACTTCAAAGCTTGTATTGACGACAAACACGGTATATTGATTGTTTGTTGGAATTGTAAAGAAATTGTTCATTATGAGCTGCAGCAACGTGGCGATCCCATTAATTCGGCCCTGTACTGTGCACAACTCGGCCGTTTGAACCAGAAAGATTAACAACCAAAATTGGCCAACAGAAAGGAGTGGAGTCCATCATGACAATGTGCGGCCACACACATCTTTGATGACTCGGAACAAATGAAGGAACTTGATTGGGAAAAACCAATTGTTTCTGTCTCTGCAAAATTCTTTTGATGGTAAAAAATTGGTAAGCCGTAGCGTCGCTCAAGTTCTACACCGATGGAATTATGAAGCTACCAGAAATATACCAAAGGGTCTGTAGCAACTGAATAGTACTACAGCAGTACTGTTCAGTTGCTACATGATTTCCACATTGAATTACACTTTCGTCGAAACGGCTAACTCGACGCTTAAAAAACGCCGAAATTTGAATTCCAATTTAGTCGATATGGCAAACTCGACTTATAAAAATAGCCGCAATTTGAATTCTCAAGCGAATCACAGTTATTCGCGTTTTTTTCAACATAGTAAGAATTCGAAATATTTGAAGGTCCAGAATTCTAAAATTAAAACCAATGGAGGTTGTTATGTGACAAGTTCGCCGAATTCTTGTGCAATGGCAAATGCGAGTGTAAATAAGACCGTTTACATATATATGCCGTTTGCACATATACGACCAATCGATCTTTGACGATTTTAATTGACACAGGACCTGACCTTTCGGTGCAACAAACATTAGACTTCCTCAGTCATAAAATTACGCCGGATGGTATTCTCGCTTCAGTGGAGAGAGTTAAGGTCATTACAGAATTTCCGGCACCAACTTCTATTAAACGCATACAGCAGTTTATCGACATGGTGAATTATTATTACCGTTTTATTCCTAAACTCGCCGATTATTTAGCTCCAATTCACTCTCATTTGGCTTTGTTACTTAAAAAGCCCGAAACGCCTAGAAATTTTACTTGGCCTGATGAATGCAATGAAGCATTCGAATTTTTGAAAAGTGAGTTGGCATCTATAGCTTTGTTATCACACCCTCTGAATAATTCAGATTTAATTAGTATGTGACTACCGATGCGTCTAGTAGAGCCGTTGGAGCGGTTTTACAACAATATAATAATAATGTTTGGGAGCCGTTAGGATATTTCTCTCGAAAGTTATCGAATGCAGAACTTAAGTATTCTGCATTCGATCGAGAGCTGTTAGCAATTTACTTAGCTATCAAGCATTTCCGTTACTTTTTAGAAAGTCGAGAATTTAGAGTTTACACCGACCATAAGCCTCTGACTAGAGCAATTCAGTCTAAAACTGAACATAGTCCTAGAGTATCGAGACACTTGGACTCTATTTGTCAATTTACTACGGATATTAGACATGTGAGTGGTAAAGAGAACACTGTAGCGGGTTTTTTTTCACGAATTGGTGATGATACCTCAGTTTTATCATCCGTTGATGATAGTTTTGGCTATCAGTTAATTGTCTCTGCCCAAAAAGCTGACTTAGAACTTCAGAATTTACTTTCTGGACGTCATGCTAACTCCAATTTGAAGTTAGAGCTTTTTTAATTTCCGGGCTTTGAGCTTTACTGCGAAGTTGCTACAGCGAGTAATCGCCCATACATCGAAGCTTCTCTTCGTAAAACAATATTTGATGCTTTACATAATATCTCACATCCAGCGGATGTGAGATATTTTTGGCCTAGTTTAAACAAAGATGTCAATAATTGGGCACAAACTTGTTTATCATGCCAACGTTCCAAAGTCCACAGACACACTAAGTCTCTCTTAGGTGAATTTAAAATACCAAATTCTCGTTTCGAACATATTCATATAGATATAGTTGGACCTTTACCAACTTCACATAATTTTTATTATATACTCACATGTGTTGATCGTTTTACTCATGTATGTGAAACTGGCCCGAAAAGCATCCCGAAAAAATTGTGTCTTTGCTTAATATGTAATATTTTCGGGCTGGCCCGAAAAATTTAGAAAAACTGCATTACCTTTAATTCTTATCCCGAATTTTTTTTAGATCAGCATACTACAACTAAATTTGATTTTGCAAACTAAAACTAAAAAATGGAATAACATTTAATGCAAAAATATTTAATAATGTACATGAAAAGCAAATTTACTGACACACTTATTTCCATAAATTAGTCTGTATTCAAAATTATTGTATAATGATATTGATTCAGACAAAAATACCAAAAAGTTATCTTATGAGACGGTATACACAAGGATTACCCGAGACTTTGGCCACTCTTACGACTTAGTGTAGGCCATTTGAAATCCAAATAATGTAGCCCCATTTCTATACGAGGTGGATAGAAGGTTCGTGCAGGTCTCAGTATGTAACGATTTTCAACAAAAAATTGACTAACAATTTTTTTCGGTGGCGGTTTTCACAGGGATTACCCGAGACTTCGGCCACTCTTACGACTTAGTGTAGGCCATTTGAAATCCAAATAATGTAAACCCATTTCTATACGAGGTGGATAGAAGGTTCGTGCAGGTCTCAGTATGTAACGATTTTCAACAAAAAATTGACTAACAATTTTTCCCTGTGGCGGTTTTCACAGGGATTACCCGAGACTTCGGCCACTCTTACGACTTAGTGTAGGCCATTTGAAATCCCAATAATGTAGCCCCATTTCTAACAATTTTTGAAATATTAATAGTGGTAACGGTATTTGATCTGTTGGTCATTGCAATTCGAACGTTATAGTGAAATTTTGAACAGTGTTTAAAAATCGTGTTGGCATTATTTGTCAAATTCAAATCTAAGTTTAGTCAAACAGCAAAACTGATAACGGTATTTCGTCTGGTGGTAGTTATATTTATAACAGTATAGTGTAAATTTGTCAAGAGTGCTTCTGTTTAGAGTATTGTATTGACTTGATCCCTGAATTATTATCAAGATCGCTGGCAATATTTGTACATTAAAGAAGTAAGTATTATATTAATGTAATTCAAAGTCTATTTTAAAACTAACTTAATTTAATTTAATTATCCTTTTTATCAGAATGAAGCGCACTATTCGATATAATCACAAAAATAAACGAAACCGTGTTACTCTCGAATCGTTGAAAAATGCATTGAGTTCAATAGAAGAATTAAAGCGACGAGACCTAATAGTATCTTCATTAGATACACCACAAATGAGGGAAATTTGTGATCTAATTGGAGCAAAAAAGAATAAGAGAAATAGAATCTTAATATATGATATTTGGAGGAGCAAAATTAAAAATTATGGTGATCTCGCTAGTGTTTCATCAAGAATCGAACAGCCAAGTAACGTGCAGGTTCCACTAACCGTGACTGAATACCCTGATTCAATTCCTAATGGCGAAACATGTGTTTCAGAAACAGTAATGGGTTCATCTCTAGATGAGTTGGTTTATATTTTCGATAGTAATGATTTTTTGACGGAAAATATTGCAAAAAATGCAACATCAGAAAGTTATACAACAACTACCAGGGATTTTGAACACATCATTACTACCAATAACCCGAACGACGAGAACCAATATATTGATAATGCGTCTCCAATCAAAGAACGAAATGAGACGAGTTTGGAGAATGTATATTGCGAAGATAGTAGTGAATCATTAATTGATATATTTGAGCCACAGAAAAACTCATCTAATTTAAAACATATCGTGAGAAAGTGTGATGAAAATACAACAATTAAAAAAGGTACATTGCCTAAAATTGTTTTTATTAAAACTGATTATGAGATACGTCTAGCAACTGAGGTTTGGGCTAACATATTTATAGCACCAGAAAAAAAATTTAAATCGCACACATACAGCTCTTTAGTATCCGAAAAACTCACGGAGCTAAGTGGATGCCAAATTAATATAAAGGGATATGATGTAAGCAAAAGTCACATTACCATTAGAGCCTACTGTAGCCACAAAACTGATAAAATGAATTGCCGGACATATAAGTTCATTAATCGAGAGATTGAGAAAGGGATTTTTGCAGTTTATAGAACAGATGGTGCAGTCGTGCATCCATATAAAAAGTTTCGCGTAACTTCGAAACATGATCGAGATATATACAAAGAAAAGCTTCTGCAAAATACGGCAGAGTCTGTGTGCGAAATGATAGTAGATGAGGAGGATGCTAATTTTGTATTAAAACATAACACAATACAAAAATCAAAAAGTAATGATGTATTACGGAAGATTCGGTCAGAGGCCATTAAAGCGCAGGACAATATGTCAGACGATATTTTGGACGTTTCAGAGGAAATGTTGAAGGCAGATACTGAAAATCGATATATTCAAAAAATTAGTTACTGACCCTTCTTTGTAGTAACGTATAGCAAGCAACAAAACCAAATATTAAAAATGATGGCTGATCGAAATACCACTGATGATTTGGTGGTGTATATGGACGCCACTGGGAGCTTGATTCGAGCGCCATACAAACGGTGTAAATCGATATTTTACTACGCGATTGTAATTCCAGCATCTGTCATTTCTGAGCTAACTACGACACCATACCCAATTACAGATATGGTAAGTGCTAGCCATACAATGGACACAATTGGAAGCTGGCTAATGTCATATCGCATGTACATGGAAAAAAATTTCAAAAAATGGCCAGTCTTTAACGCTATTGTAACCGATTTTTCATTTGCCGAAATAAATTCAGTAATGAATTCATTTAACCACATGAATATAGTGGAATATTTAAAGTTAACTCATAAATGGGTTAATAATTTGGAAGCCAATAAAGCTGTATCAGATGTAGTGAAATTGTATCTTTGTTGCTCCCATTTGTCCCATTCAATAGCGGAGGATGTACATAAAAATTTTATTTCCAGTTCAACGCAAAAGGTGGTTAAAGAAATATTTGCTTCGATTTTTATGATGCACTAAAAAAGTCGGAGGAAATGATATAAGTACCCTGTCCAGTAAATGTGGATTATCCGAGGATGCCTCAGTTACTAACTTTAACAAAGCAATTTATTTACAAAGTCCATTTTATTTGGACTTAAAAAAAATTAGTGATGAATGTTTATTGGTCGAACAAAAGTGTATTGGGGTGGCTAAAATTGGAGGACCAAACAGCTTTTATAATGTAAAATTTGTGGAACTATGTTTAAAAAAATACTTAACGTATTTACCTTTATGGAGTGGCATCTTGAAAAATGGTGAAAGGCATAGCAACAGCCACATCGAAAACTATAACGCCACAATCAAACGAAGAATGAAAAATTCTAAAAGAATTGGTAAACTTCCAACCAAAGTAGGACGTTTTGTGAGAGAAATTAATTCACGAAACGCGTCGATTTATAAAAGATTAATTACTGGAATTCCCACACATCCTTTAAAACAAAATTCGACTCTTGGAGATCCGGATTGCAGTTTATATGATTCTCAAATGAAGGAGTCAACATGGAAGGGGAAAAATTTAAATGATTTAACTCCTAAGGGTAAAAACAATAGTTTTAAATTAAAAACATTAAAAAAACTGCATGCATTATCGGCCACTGATCGTACTATCAATACCATCGGAATTCTCAGTCAAAATGAATCCAGTCAGAAGTTCAATACAACAGAGACAGATACTCCAAAGAGGCCATACCCATTAACAAAAAAAAATTATTCAGAACTAAACCAGCTACTATCCCATTAATAATGAATGCAATAAAAACATGCACGTATTATAAAAATACGTGCTGCCTCGATTCTTTATTGCAATCATTAGCTTTGGGGTACTTTAAATTACGTTTAAATGACGATCCGATAAAATTGAGAATTTATTTACAAAACAATTGCAGAATAAAAAAGCTTATCGGAGAACTGTTGTCCAACAATTTAGACCACGTTTATAAAATTCGGAAAGAAATTTTAATCGAAATTTATGGAATAACCAACGATTGCTATAGCAGTATATTGGACATAGCCGGTAATGTTTTGAAAAATTTGCCAAGTCTTATAGTGACGTTAAAATGCGAGAAGTGTGGCGCTATATGTACAGAAGAACGATCGCTTATATTAATAGATATGCTTAAATTTAGTACTGTAGGGTTTTCGAAACAAAGCAGTTGCCTTCAACAAATACCAATAAAAGGTTGTTCAAATTGTAAGAACAAAATGATAGTGAATAACTCTGAATTTCAGGATATCATTTGTATTTATTCCGAGCGTACAACGACAAATCAAATTAAGGCCACCATACGTGATGTGGAACCTATAATTTTTATTAACCAAGTTTCTTACGAACTCGTTTCAATTATTAGCTATCAACAAATGGGAAATGGACACTTTGTTAGTTATGGGAAAATAAAAGAGAAATGGTTGAAATACGACGATCTTAATCCTATTGTATCTTCTATAAGAAATATTAGTGCACAGCAAATTGATCCACATTTGATTATAAAGGGTGATTTTTTAAGAGCTTGAGAACTTTTTTTTAAAAACAAACGCATAAAATTTGCAAAATCTCATCGGTTCTTTATTTGAAACGTTAGATTGGTCCATGACATTTACTTTTTGAAGATAATTTCATTTAAATGTTGACCGCGGCTGCGTCTTAGGTGGTCCATTCGGAAAGTCCAATTTTGGGCAACTTTTTCGAGCATTTCGGCCGGAATAGCCCGAATTTCTTCGGAAATGTTGTCTTCCAAAACTGGAATAGTTGCTGGCTTATTTCTGTAGACTTTAGACTTGACGTAGCCCCACAAAAAATGGTCTAAAGGCGTCAAATCGCATGATCTTGGTGGCCAACTTACCGGGCCATTTCTTGAGATGAATTGTTCTCCGAAGTTTTCCCTCAAAATGGCCATAGAATCGCGAGCTGTGTGACATGTAGCGCCATCTTGTTGAAACCACATGTCAACTAAGTTCAGTTCTTCCATTTTTGGCAACAAAAAGTTTGTTAGCATCGAACGATAGCGATCGCCATTCATCGTAACGTTGCGTCCAACAGCATCTTTGAAAAATACGGTCCAATGATTCCACCAGCGTACAAACCACACCAAACAGTGCATTTTTCGGGATGCATGGGCAGTTCTTGAACGGTTTCTGGTTGCTCTTCACTCCAAATGCGGCAATTTTGCTTATTTACGTAGCCATTCAACCAGAAATGAGCCTCATCGCTGAACAAAATTTGTCGATAAAAAAGCGGATTTTCTGCCAACTTTTCTAGGACCTATTCACTGAAAATTCGACGTTGTGGCAGATCGTTCGGCTTCAGTTATGAAATGTCAAAGCATACTGAGCATCTTTCTCTTTGACACCTTGTCTGAAATCCCGCGTGATCTGTCAAATACTAATGCATGAAAATCCTAACCACAAAAAAATCACCCGTTATATGTAAAACAGAGTCAAAATTAATTATAATAAACAATAAATTTATAAACTTAAAAAAATCGTTTTTTATTCGAAATCAATACATACTGAGTAAGGTACGATCCATCTTTCCACCTCGTATTCAAAACTATAACGTTTGGACTCCAGGAGACCTTCACTATTTTGTAACAATGGCCAAAGTCTCAGGAAATTCCTGTGAAAACCGCCACAGAAAAAAATTCTTAGAAATTTTTTTGTTGAAAATCGTTACATACTGAGACTGGCACGAACCTTCTTTCCACCTCGTATAGAAATGGGGCTACATTATTTGGATTTCAAATGGCCTACACTAAGTCGTAAGAGTGGCCAAAGTCTCGGGTAATCCTTGTGTATACCGTCTCATAAGATAACTTTTTGGTATTTTTGTCTGAATCAATATCATTATACAATAATTTTGAATACAGACTAATTTATGGAAATAAGTGTGTCAGTAAATTTGCTTTTCATGTACATTATTAAATATTTTTGCATTAAATGTTATTCCATTTTTTAGTTTTAGTTTGCAAAATCAAATTTAGTTGTAGTATGCTGATCTAAAAAAAATTCGGGATAAGAATTAAAGGTAATGCAGTTTTTCTAAATTTTTCGGGCCAGCCCGAAAATATTACATATTAAGCAAAGACACAATTTTTTCGGGATGCTTTTCGGGCCAGTTTCACATACATGTTTTACTCGGTGGCCTGAAGCGTAAGCGTATTGCATGACTGATATGTCTGCATCTACTATTGTGACCACTTTTGTTCATAATTATGTTTCGCGTTTCGGTGTCCCTTTGACAATTACAACCGATTAAGGAACGCAATTCGAATCTAAACTTAGAGTTGACGAAACATCTTGGTTCGAATCGCATAAGAACCACTGCATATCATCCTCAAGCAAACGGTATGGTCGAACGCTTCCACCGGCAGTTAAAATCTGCCCTTAGAGCCCGAGGTAATACCAGCCCATGGAGCTTTGAAATACCCATTATTTTACTAGGAATACGCGCTTCGGTAAAAGAAGATCTGAAATGCTCACCAGCGGAATTAGTTTATGGGCAAACCATTAAACTACCCGGTGAGTTTTTCGTAGAAAATCATCTTCTTCCTTTACCACCAACTGATTCTGTATAGTTGATCAATTGCGCAATTGTGTGCAAAATCTTATTCCTACCTCAACAAGACACATAAGCACTCAAAAGGATATATTTGTTCCAAAATCTTTGGAAAATTGCGAATATGTCTTTGTAAGAGTGGATAAAGTTGATACCGGATTACAATCCCCGTATGATGGACCATATAAAGTTGTACGTCGATTACGAAAGTATTTCGTAATCTTAATTAACAAAAAACAACAATCGATATCTATTGATAGATTAAAACCCGCTTATGGTAATATAAGTCAGGCTGGTGGTCAAATATCAGCCACGAATCGATTTAAAACCGTAAAATTTTCTGTGTAAATTTCAAAATCTATAGGGTTTTCCATCTGCGAGGGGAGCCATGTAGCAACTGAACAGTACTGTTGTAGTACTATTCAGAGTTATGCTACGATATTATTTGACCTAAAACAATTACCATTTGACCAGTTAATGGTATATTTTGGCAGGTGCCAGTAGAATAGTAATTTGATATGGTGATATCTTCACATTATGCTATTGTACGCTAGAGGACATCACTACGCATTAAGAATGTTTTTTACTGTGTTTACATATAATTATGTATTTGTTCGATGATTATGTACTAATCGATTATCGTATTAAAACTAGTGAGTCTTATTCAACATCCAACATCCCACAGGTCAATAATGGCCAACATGTAGTTGATTAAAATTTATTTTCAATAAAAACCGCGTAGACTTTTTATATGACCCATTTTATTGCCAGCCGTATCCCTAATATTTATATAAACGCATAAATCGAACATCTTTCCATTCGCAACATTGTTATGTTTATATGATATCCATATTGCCTATAAGATAAACATAAAACTTCATTGTATCCAGTTGTTGAATTTACATATTTGTTTTTGAAAGAATAAACTTTGTTGTTAGCGCACAGATTGTATATTTCTAAATATTTGGTTGGTGCTGGGTTTCGAATCTCTTTGAAATTAATCAAAAATAAATTTGTATATGCGCTGATAACGACGATACCATGTACTCGTATATACAAAATTATGTAGATTTTCTTTTTTGGAAATTGGTTTCCAATTATTGATTTGATAATCATATCTCAGATAAAAATATAACATGTGTGGGTGTACGAGTTCCTGTGACCCGAAAAACATTAAGGGATTATCGGAAGTCGCATCCTGTGTGTGTGTGTGGTTTAATGTTATAATGTTATCGGTAGGCACATGGGAGAATATCACTGAGTTTTCGGGAATTACGAAGAAATACAAAATGAATCTAATCGCAGTCCTAAACAGTTTGACCCAATTTTCATCATTATCTGATGACTAAACTGTTTCTATGAGATTCATTCATCATTCATCAATACACACTCACTGGGACTATGCGTATATAGGAACCAATTAGCATATACTATGTCAACCGGTGTTCTTCAGCTACTCCTCTTAACACCCAAGGTACACTTGGAGTGTTAGCTATTCGTGAGAACGCAGAACAAGGTTGTTTACACGGGTAAGCATTATCACTTAAGATTAAAGTCATAAATCATCGGATGTAAACGAACGAGTGTTGAGCTACCAGCTTATAATGTTTATTAATAATTTTTGTCGGTTTTTACAGGCCATTGTCGACCCGATTGGATCAACACTCTGTACAGTTTCAGCTTATTTGCATTTGCAAGATATTTTGATTTCAGCAGTGGACGTAGAGGATATAAAACTCGATTGCCAGCGGCAAGGCGAATTTTGATATTGTTTGTATGATGAATGTTTTGTGTGAATGTGACTTTGAATGGTTTGAATGATTGCAAATAATTAAATTTTAAATAACAAATTTCTACAGATTGTGAGAGAATGACCACGAATTCCGTATGGTCAAGAATATACATTATTTAATGGTATATGTACTTAACAGTTTTACAATTTTAAAGTGCAATATGAACTATACATAGATAATAATATGAAGCTATTCAGGTGAGTTTATAATTTGAATTTAACGTTAATAATATAAGTAAGATAATAAAATATATAAATTAATATTCAGGTAAGTACTTATATAATAGGTAAAAAAGGCTGTCTTGGACTTTCAAGCAGTCGATAATCGAATGTGTAAGCTTCGCTTGCACATGAGATTAGCCAACCTGTCAATTGTCTGTATACATGCGCCCACTGATGTAAGCCAATCCCAGGATAAAGACTCATTTTACAATAATCTGGATAATCTTATGGGTTCTATACCGGAGCACGATGTCAAATTGGTGATTGGTGACTTTAATGCTAGAGCTGGCAGAAATCAGACCGACTTATGTAACAATATAGGTCCGTACTCCCGACACGAAACTGCGACCGAGAATGGGGAAAGAATGATGTACTTTGCGATCGCTAATGATCTCAAAGTAGCAAGTACATTCTTTCCTCATAAAAACATCCACTTAGAAACATGGACACACCCACGTAAAACATCCCGAAGCCAAATTGACCATGTGTTGATTTCAAAAGGGCGGGCTCGGGTTGTCCAAGATGTGAGATCGTATCGGTCGTCAACAAAATTCGTAGGCAGTGACCATTTTATGGTTGTTGCAAAGCTACGATGGAAATTTTCGTACAAGTCAGGGAGGACAGGAGAATATACAACGCGATTCTCCTGTGAAGGTCTGATAAATGAAGAAACGCAACGAAAATATCAAGATCTTGTCAGCAATAGCATTATACAATCCAATTACCAATCTGATGATGTGAACAGTGCCTGGGAAGTATTGAAAACCTCGGTTGTCGATGCTGCCCAGCACACTCTCGGTATAGTGAAAACTAAGCCCAAAAATGATTGGTTTGATGAGGAGTGTCGTCTTGCTGTTGAGCAACGAAATATAGCCTATAATGAAGCGCAGACTCGGTTTACAATTGCAAGGAAAAACAAAGCAGTTCCTGCTTCCTCCTAGCGAGGACAGCTAAACGCATTTGTAGACTGAAGAAGCGAGAATGGTGGAAGGCTAAGGTCTTAAGAGTACAACAACTCAGCAATGAGCACAATTCGCGTGGTTTCTTTAAAGGAATCACCGAATTGCACCATACCTTAAGATCTCGGTCAACTGCCATTCGGGACCAGGATGGAAACCTCTGTGTTAACGTCGATGCGGTACTCGATACATGGCGTGAACATTTTTCTGGCTTACTTAATGTTCCACATGTATCACAAGCTGTATTTGAATACTCTCAAATACAGACCGCGGAGATGGTCATTGAGGATCCATCCTATGAGGAATTCACAATGGCCATGCAGAGATTAAAGAAAAATCGTTCACCAGGGGTTGATTGCATTAATTCAGAGCTCTTGATATTCGGAGGGCTAACTTTGTGGAACTGTCTTTTCGACCTTGTTCGATTGGTATGGCGAAATGAAGTTATGCCCGAAGAATGGAAATTGGCCGCGTTATGCCCAATTTTCAAGAAAGGTGATCGCTTGAAATGTAAGAATTATCGCGGTATAGCTCTCCTTTGCACAGCATATAAGTTACTGTCTTACATTATCTTGGGAAGAATTACTCCTCTGGCGGAGGAAATTGTCGGTGACTACCAAGGAGGATTCCGTCCAAATCGGTCAGTCACTGATCAAGTTTTTTCGCTACGGATAATTCTTTCCAAGTACTACGAAACATCTCGCGATGTACACCAGGTATTCCTAGATTTCAAGCAAGCCTATGACTCGATCAATCGAGAGAGATTATGGTATGCGCTTGAATATTTAGGAATACCGAAAAAATATGTACATCTGTGTAAAATGACAGTGACGCAGTCACAATGCTGTGTCAAAGTTGAGAACAGGCTATCGAGAACTTTTGTAATCAATTCCGGTGTTCGACAAGGAGATGCGCTGTCCCCGATACTTTTTAATCTCATGTTGGAATACATCCTTCGTAAAAGTGAAACACCTCAGGACAACATCTTATTCCGACAATCCAATCAACTTCTTGCTTATATGCAGATGATGTCTGTGTGATTGGATTAAATGGCAACGGGGTGAAATAGATACTTGATCCACTGGAACAGTGTTCAGCTTCTGTTGGTCTCAAAATCAACGAGTCAAAAACCAAATATCTAATCTCGGGTTTTCGAGACCAAGACGCAATTGATTTCAGTAGTGGTAACCACACGTTTGAAGGATTGATGAGATTCAAGTATCTTGGATCTCTCATCACTCACGATAATAGTGTGGGAGAGGATATCAAGGTCCGCCTTGCCGCTGGCAATCGGGCTTTGTATCCCCAACAGAGTGTTGATCAGACCCGTTGTCATGTATGGATTTGAGGATGAGTACGAAAGATGGCTTCTAACATTCGAGAGAAGAATCATGCGTGTGATATATGGTCCAAAACGCGACGTCGATGGCACTTACCGAATTCTTTTCAATCACGAGATCAGGAATTTAATGCAAATTCCTGATATCGTGCATGAAATTAAAGGACAGCGAGTACGCTGGCTCGGACACGTTCTGCGTGCTGATCCGAACATAATGATACAGCGAACCTTTAAGGGAAAACCACCTTTCGGTAGGCGAAGAGGTCGGCGACGATGGCTCCACGGCGTAGAGAGCGATCTGGCATCTTCAAACTGCCTACAACGGTTTGAAGAGCTGGCTCGTGATCGAAACCGATGGAGTCAAATTGTTGACACGGTACGGGCCAATAATGGCCTGTAAAAACCGTTAAAAAAAAAAAAAAAAAAACTTATGTAATAGTGTGTGTGTAATACTAACAATATTTATAATTATTTCAGGTGTTCAATATTTAATATACAATATTTAAGGGATGTTCACCTATTTTGATTCTATATAAGATAAGTATAATTTTACGTGTTCTTCTATTGCTGATTAACTATTAATAATTTTCTTTTGCAGGTTCGACATCTTAACATTCTCCCCCCATGAAGTACCATTGGTATTCATTCAACTGGTAATTTAACCAATTTGTGAATTGGTCTCTTCAGTATTCCATTTTGTGTCTTCAATGTAACTACTCGGACCCTTTCGTCGTGGCCAAGATGAACGTTGATAATGCGTGCCAATGCCCAATGTGCAACAGGTAATGTATCTTTTATAAGTACTAGATCACCTACTGTTAAATTATTTGCTTCTCTCTTCCACTTGTTTCGTTGTTGGAGTGTATTGAGATATTCCTTATGATATTTGGTCCAAAAAGTGTACTTATTGCTGTACTTGCTGCCATCTCTTAAGCCGATTTGATGGAATATTTTCAAAACTGGCTTCTGGTACTGCTGTTAATGGACCCATAACTAGAAAGTGTCCTGGTGTGATGACTTCTAATGAGTTGATATCGTCTGTGAATTGTGAACAAAGCGGTCGAGAATTTAGGATGCATTCTATTTCAGTAACTAGAGTGCACATTTCTTCAAAAGTTAGTTTTACCCTTCCTGTGACTATGCATAATTGAGTTTTCATACTTTTTACGGCCGCCTCCCAAACTCCACCAAAATGGGGAATGACTGGGTGTTTCTGGTCAGCTCAGTCATTGAAAATATTGCTTTGAACTTCTTGTAGGCATCAACAAAATTGGTACCGTTGTCAGTGTATACATAAGAGGGAAGTCCTCGTCTGCTCACAAATCGTTTAAATGAGGCAATGAATGCTTCGGAGCTAAGATCAGAGACCACTTCGAGGCGAATTGCCTTAATGGAGAGGCACACGAAAACGCATATGTAGGCTTTTATAAGTTTAGCCCCTCTGCCCTTCTTGGATTGTAGCATGATTGGACCTGCATAATCAATACCAGTGTGACTAAATGGTTTTGATTGTAATACTCTTAGTTGCGGTAGTGTTCCCATTAGCTGTTTGGACGTGCTTCGTCTATATCTCACACATTTAGTGCAATTGTGAGACTCTCGTTTGATTAGATAACTGCTTCCAATTATCCAATATTTGTTCCTAAGAAGAGAAGAAAGTAAGGATGGACTAGGATGGAGGAAAAATATGTGTTGATGGGATACTATCAGTTTGCTAAGGATATGTGAGTGATGCAAAATGATAGGATGCTTACTGTCATAAGCACCTGCTGAGTTATGTAGCCGTCCTTCGACTAGTAATATATTCTCAGAGTCTAAAAAAGGTGCCAAGGTAATCAGCTGTGAGTTGGCCATTTCTTTTCAAAGTGGATGGTTGACAGTTATGAATGAATCTTATACAGAATGCTATTATACGTCTCAGCTTGATCCAGGATGAAATTTGATTTAATAAATCTTCTACCGAATTCGTTACCTTTGTAGTTGTGTGAACGTGAAGTACTAGCTTCTTTTTTTCTAATTCTGTAGTAAGCAACGACTCCTTTATTGTTGATGGCCACATAGCAGCATTGTTACTTAACCAAGACGGTCCAGAAAACCAAAATTCGTTTTCTATTAGATTTGCAGGTTGTATCCCGCGTGATGCTAGGTCTGCCGGATTTTCCTTTGAGTCCACGTGTCGCCAAAGTTTACGAGGTAATTGATCTAAAATTTCTGAAGTCCTGTTAGCCACATAAGTTTTCCACCGATTTGGGTGACTGGATAGCCAGGCAAGTACTATCTCTGAATCACACCAAGCCCATCGTTCAACTTCATAATGTTTGACTACTTGAGCTTGTAAATTTAAAGCTTCTTGTACAGTTGATGTGCCTGTGAGAAGATCATCCACATAAAAATCTCGAGCGACTGTCTTTGCTGCTAAAGGATGTATAGATTTGTTATCTTGTGCTAGTTGGTGTATTGTTCTTGTTGCTAGGAAAGGAGCTGAGGCTGTACCGTAAGTTATCGTGTTTAATCTAAAATGTTCAATTTCAGCAGTAGGATTAAACCTCCATCCAAAAGGCAATGTTGTTCATTCGAAATTATTGTTAAATCTTCTTGAATTCTAGGCCCGACAAGTAGGTTTTGATTTAATGAAACGCCAGATGATGATGAACACGAACCGTCAAATACGACGCGTAGCTTTGTTGTGCACGAATCATTCTTAATTACGAAGTGATGTGGTAAGTAAAAATGTTCTGCTGGTGTTTTGATGTTTATTTCTTCGGGTGGTATTTTTTCCATATGATTAAGTGAGAGGTATTCGGACATAAACGAATGATATTCATCATTTAATTGCGCACGTTTCTCCAGTTTTTTCTCGATACTTAGTAATCGTGATACTGCCGATCGTAACGAATTTCCTAATGGTTTTTGAATTTCAGCAAATGGTAGTGTTACTATATATCGTCCTGTAGAATCCCGTCTTACTGTTTTCTTAAATATTTCTTCACATTTAAGTTCGCTAGGTGTAAGTTTTACTGATGATGAAACTTCTTCCGACTGCCAAAATTTCTGTAGTGTCTGATCAATATCTAAACCTGATGTATGCATTGAACAGAGTGTTGAATTTGATGAGATACGTTCTGAAAGCTCTGCTAAATTAGATGTATCACCACCTAAAACCCATCCAAAGATCGTATTCTGAGCAGTGACTGAACAGTTAGGCAGTTTGAAATTACCAGATAATAAAACACAAAATACTGTGCCTGCATTCAATATAATATCAATTGGACCTTTTAAATTATAATTAGGATCTGCTAATGTTGGATTTTCTAACTGGTGTAATTGCAGCTTTGTAAACGATTGTATTGGTAATGAAGAAAGTGTCGGTAAGATATGTACATCAATGGTAAGAAGTCGTTTTGGATCAATATGGGATGAAATTGTTACCGTAGATTTCCATCGTGACGTTGTGTTTGATGCTACTCCGCTTACAATGGTGTTGGACTTGGTTTGTGGAAGTTGTAACCTTTTGATGAGTGATTGTGAAATGAGATTTCCCATAGATCCTGAATCTAAAAGTATTCTGCATTGAAGAAACTCTCCGTGAATATTCGAAATATTAACAACAGCCGTTGGTAATAAATGCTCTGATCCTGTACATTGAGAATACATTGAGATAATTTAGAAGATTCTGCTAATAAGGATACTTTCTTCACCATGTTTGTGTCAATTTGAAGTGTTGTTGGTTGCTGTTGAACTGTGTGAGACTGCGATGTTGTCTGATCTTGTACTCCAATTGTTAGTGTGGTGTTAGGCGTTGACGATAAATGAAGAGCCGAATGATGCCGCCCCTTACAGTAGTGACATGAAAATTGTGATCTGCATGTTTTTGATAAATGTCCTACTGTTAAACAATTGAAGCAATTGTTGTTTTTTAACACAAACTCTCTTCGTTCTGGAATGTGCATTGCTTTAAATTTCTGGCATTTGAACAGTGAATGATAGTCTTGACAACATTCGCATTTTGGTGTTCGTTTGACTGCTGAAGAATTAACTACATGATGAGACGCTATTTTGAAACGTGTGCTATTCAATTTACTGCTTACGGAAGCTGTTAAAATGGATTTACTGTTTTCAAGAGTATCACAGCGTTCGCCAACAAACTTTAAGCATGATTCGAATTTGGGAAAATCATTATGCAATGTTTTATGTGCCCATAGTTGACGAGTTTCTGGATCAAGTTTGCTTAACAAAATATTAATTAACCACGGGTCTCGTTCTTCTGCTTCAACCCCTAATGCTTGCAAACCTCGTATCGCCTCATCAGCAGTATTATGTATATTGAACGAAGATTTATTTGATTTGATTTCGTGATCGGTGAAATATCTAAAAATAATTGTATATATTTAGACAATAATTGTATATATTTGTCGCCGGTCGTAGCTTAATGGTTAAGAGTTAAGTATCATCACGCCGCGGTCTCGAGTTCGATTCTCGCCGCTGACCAAAAATTAACATGCCACCGGATGACATAAAAATGCGTTTGTGTGTAAGAACATTCGTTCGGTTGACCACCTACAATGTGCACCAATCGTTCAAATTGGTTCGTAAGGTCTCAGTTGAGACGCGATAAGGGCCGTTTACGGCCTCTAAGCCATAGATTTTTTATATTTAGACACAACTTGTTTTCTTTTATCGTAGCGGTCAACAATTTTACTCCACGCTTCTTCATAATTAGCAGAGGTGCACTTGATGTGTTTGATTAATGAAGCTGCGTCGTCATGTAAAACGCCTTTAAGGAACTGAAATTTAAGAGCGTTGCTCAATGAAGCGTTGTTATGAATAGAAGATTCATAGAGATCTTTAAACGCTGGAAATTCTTCATACTGTCCGCCGAACGATGGAATTTTTATTTTTGGTAATCGAATATCGGATGAATTCAAATTTGCCGATTTGAACGTCTCCAAAAACGTGGTTTGATTTAACGTTAGTTGGTTCACCGTTTGTCTCAATTGTTCATTTATATCTGCGATACCATGTACTCGTATATACAAAATTATGTAGATTTTCTTTTTTGGAAATTGGTTTCCAATTATTGATTTGATAATCATATCTCAGATAAAAATATAACATATGTGGGTGTACGAGTTCCTGTGAACCGAAAAACATTAAGGGATTATCGGAAGTCGCATCCTGTGTGTGTGTGTGGTTTAATGTTATAATGTTATCGGTAGGCACATGGGAGAATATCACTGGGTTTTCGGGAATTACGAAGAAATACAAAATGAATCTAATCGCAGTCCTAAACCGTTTGACCCAATTTTTATCATTATCTGATGACTAAACTGTTTCTACGAGATTCGTTCGTCATTCATCAATACACACTCACTGGGACTATGCGTATATAGGAACCAATTAGTATACTATGTCAACCGGTGTTCTTCAGCTACTCCTCTTAACACACAAGGTACACTTGGAGTGTTAGCTATTCGTGAGAACGCAGAACAAGGTTGTTTACACGGATAAGCATTATCACTCAAGAATATAGTCATAAATCATCGGATGTAAAAGAACTCGGTTGAGCTACCCGCTTTCAATGTTTATTAATATTTTTGTCGGTTTTTACAGACCATTGTTGGCCCGGTCGGATCAACACTGTACAGTTTCAGCTTATTCGCATTTACAAGATATTTTCATTTCAGCAGTCGACGTAGAGGATATAAAACTCGATTGCTAGCGGCAAGGCGAATTTTGATATCCTCTCCCACACTATCAAGTACCTCTTTCACCTCGTGGCCATTTAATCCAATCACACAGATATCATCTGCATATGCAAGAAGTTGATTAGATTGTCGGAATAAGATATTGTCTTGAGGTGTTTCACTTTTACGAACGATGTATTCCAACATGAGATTAAAAAGAATCGGGAAAAGCGCATCTCCATGTCGAACACCAGAAGTGATTGCAAAAGTTATTAACTTTGACACAGTATTGATTCTGCGTTACTGTCATTTGACACAGATGTACGTATTTGTTTGGTATTCCTAAATATTCTCTCTCTTTCTCTCTCTCGATCGAGTCATTGGCTTGCGTCTAAGAATACCTTGTGTACATCGCGAGATGTTTCGTAGTATTGTAGCGACTGATTTTAAGTTTTCATTAATCAATTTAAATTTATATGAAAAAACATTAAAACAACATATGGAGGCCTTGCTAGCAGGACAAGATATGGGTGATAGGAAGCCATCCGAAGCATTAAGACATATTCGGGGTTTGGTAGAAATATCCATTGGGGAGAGCGTCATTCGTTCCATTTGGACGCGTAGATTACCAGAGGTCATTCGGATGACTATGCTCACGCAAGCAGACGACGCTAAGCTAGAAATAATAGCGAAACTAGCGGACAAGTTACATGACGCGATTAATCCGTCAGTTACACATTAAAGGCTTAACTTTAAAGGCTTGGTTTATCCTCGGGCTGATGTTCAATCATCATCTGGTGCTTCAATCGAAACAAGATTTATTAGATTGGAAGAGAAAGTTGATTCGTTAGTAAGCCAACTACGAAGTCGTTCACGTTCCCATTCTAATAATCGACAAAATTTTACCCAACGTAGACGCACTAACTCAAAAAATAATTCGTATAGGCGTTTGTGTTCTTATCACGAAAAGTATAGGACCGCTGCAAAAAAATGCATACCTCCTTGTGATTGGGTCGATTTTAAAAAAAAGGAACCTATTAAGGTAGCTTCGGCACAAAAAAAAGAAAAATAATAGGCAACAGAGTATAGTCGGCTAATAATTTGAATTCCCACAATAGTCGACTAATTTTATATATGACAATATTTCAAAATTGAATTTTTTAATAGATACTGGCGCTGACCTTTCGGTTATTCCAGTTTATTTTTTTAATGATATATATAGCAATCAATCCTTTTCAGATCTAGTTCTTACAGCAGCCAATGGTTCAGCCATTCGCACTTATGGTACGAGATTACTGAAAATAGATATCGGATTAAAGCGGATTTTTCACCATGCGTTTGTTGTAGCATCGGTGAATCGTCCGATCATTGGTGCTGATTTTTTAGTTAAGTTTGGTCTGTTAGTAGATCTTGCAAATAAGCGATTATTAGACTCTAACAATAATATTTCAGTAGAAGCAATAATTAAAAGTTTTAAAACTCCCACACCTGTGCATTTCTCTATTGAGAATAGTTATGGTACGCTTTTGAAGAAGTTTCTTTCACTTTCAGCGTTGCCTAATTTTAATTTACCGGTCCGTCATCCTATTGTACATCATATAGTTACGACCGGGCAGTTACACGTAGCACGGCCTAGAAGACTAGATTCCGAAAGACATAAAGCTGCGTTTTTGAAATTTCAACATATAGTAGATTTGGGGATTTGTCGACCATCGGCATCTCCAGTTTCTTGTTCTTTGCACATGGTGAGGCAGAAAGATCTCGATTGGAGACCTTGTGGTGATTACCGTAGGTTAAATATGGTTACCACTCCTGATAGGTATCCAATTGCACATATTCATAATTTTTCAATGAATTTAAATGGTTGTACAATTTTTTCATAAATTGATCTTGTAAGGGCTTATTATCTAATCCCTATCGCTGAAGAAGATATTTATAAAACGGCAATTACCACTCCGTTTAGCCTCTACGAATTTACTCGTATGCCATTTGGTTTGCGCAATGCAGCGCAAACATTCCAGCGATTTATGAATGAAGTGGTCCGAGGACTTGACTTCGTTTTCGTCTATATTGATGATATTTTAGTTTTTTCTAAATCCGAGGAACAGCATTTGCTTCATCTCGAAGAATTATTTTGTAGATTAGCGGAGTATGATGTTCATATTAAGAATCCTAAGTGTATATTTGGTGTTTCCTCATTAGATTTTTTAAGCCATAAGATTACTGCTGATAGAATTTATCCTTCTGAGGATAGAATTAAGGCCATCAGGGAATTTCCCGTTCCGTGCTCAATTAAGCACATTCAACGCTATATCGGGATGATTAATTATTATCACCGATTTATTCCGAAGCTAGCGGAATTATTAGCTCCAATACATAGCCACTTGTCTGCACTTAATATAAGTTGCCCAAGACATCCAAGAATTTTTCTTGGCCAGATGAATGCCAATTAGCATTCATTAATTTAAATAATTGTTTGGCTAATATTACACTACTTATGCGCACCCATTAAGTGATGCGCCTATTAGTTTTACTACTGATGCCTCTAGCACCGTTGTTGGCGCTGTTATGCAGCAATTAAATAAAAATAAATGGGAGCCTTTAGCGTTTTACTCTAAGAAATAAACAAATCCTGAGTTGAAATACTCAGCATTTGATCGGGAACTTCTTGCGATATATCAAGATATTAAACACTTTAGATATTTCGTTGAAGGCCGTGAATTTACCATATTCACCGATCATAAACCTTTAGTTAGAGCGATTCAGTCTAAGAACGAACGCAATTCAAGGCAATCACGTCAACTGGATTATATTATTCAATTTACAACGGATATTCAGCATGTGAAAGGTTCCGCGTACTACTAATATAGATTCCTCAGTAATCGATACTGTAATCAACTATGAGTCTATTATTTTGGCACAGCAATCTGATGAAGAACTCCCAGGATTGTTTGACGGCACTGTTTGCCTTGATTTGGATTGATTCCTCCTTGATAGTCACCGACAATTTCCTCCGCCAGAGAAGTAATTCTTCCCAAGATGATGTATGACAGTATCTTGTATGCTGTGATACATATCAAAGAAAAGCTATACCGCGATAATTCTCGCACTTCAAGCGATCACCCTTCTTGAAAATTGGGCATAACGCGGCCACTTTCCATTCTTCGGGCATAACTTCATTTCGCCATACCAATCGAATAAGGTTGAAAAGACAGTTCCACAAAGTTCGCCCTCCGAATATCAAGAGCTCTGAATTAATGCAATCAACTCCTGTTAAACGATCTTTTTTGAATCTCTGCATGGCCATGGTGGATTCCTCAGATAGGATGGATCCTCAATGGACATCTCTGCGGTTTGTATTTAAAGGTATTCAAATTGCGCTAATTGCTGAATTAGACCAATAGCCTTCCACCATTCGTGCTTCTTCTGTCTACAAATGCGACTAGTCGTCCTCCTCACAAAGGCTTTTTCTTTTTTTTATTTTACTCACAAAGGCTTTTTCTATAATTTTATTATATTTTCAGCTGACCCAGGTTGGATCTATTAGATCAAGTGGTATCTTCCTTCGCAGCCTTCTCACTGGATTTGTGTCATCCAATATTCGGCGAATTTCAACATTTTTATGTTGACTAATCCATTGCATGTGTTGTCTTGCGTATTTATTTATTTCTACGCTAACGAAATCCATCTTCAAATCTCTATGGAGGTTGTCATTTCTCACGTACTTTGCTTTGGAACGACTGGATGATGTTGATGTTTGTTTGCTTTGTGCAGCCCACAGAGCTGAATACTGTAAGTCCAAACAGGCTTAAGAATTTGCCAGTACAGTAGTAATTTTTTGTGTAAGGAAGCTCAGAACTTCTCCCTAAGAGCCAATTCATCTTTCCATTTAAGTTTCGCGTCAAGAGTCATGCCTATAGGTATTTTGCTGTGTATGCATATGGAATTTGCTGAGAGTTAAGTTTTACTGGTATCCGCAATCAATCTTTTTATTGGTGAAATTTACATGAACAGATTTTGCTTCGACAGAATTCGCCAGCTTTAAGTCCAAGTGTTAACCATATTAGTCTCTCTTTGCAATTTGCTTGTAGATTCTTTTATGTTATCAGCAACAGCTAATATGGCCGTATTATCTGCAAACATTGCTTTAGTTGTCTCTTCTATTGTTGGCAGATCAGAGGTATATAGTACATATTAAGTTGGTCTCAGAACTCTACCTTGTGGTACTCCGGCTGGTATTTACTTTATTTTCGAGTATTCACCATCTAGTTTAACATGGAAGTGCCGCTTAGCTATGTCAGATTTAAGTATTTCATAGAATTGCTTTGGTAAATCTCGTTTTAATTTGTATTCTAAGCCTTTATGCCAAACTTTATCGAAAGCTTGTGCTACATCCAAAAAAATATAATACTTGAACAAACTTTCTTTTCAAGTACATCTTCAATTGTGTTTGTAATCCGATGCACTTGCTCGATTGTTGAATAATTTTCTCTAAGGCCAAATTGATGAGGTGGAATCAGATTTCATTCTTCAGTTATTGGCTTGAGTCGCTTAAGCAGTAATTTCTCGTATATTTTTGAAATTATTGGGAGTAAGGAAATCGGTCTATACGAATTTTTGTCATTTAATGGTTTGTTTGGTTAGGGCAAAATGATTACTTCAGCGACTTTCCATTGATTTGGAAGTATTTAAGTCTGAATACTGCGTTAATTATTATAGGCGCTTATAGGCCAAGTTCCATCGTCGTTTCTAACTGGAAGCATTTGAAATTTAGGTCGTTTTAACCTTTTGTTGCTTTCCAAAGGGAGTACTCGGTATCTTTCTCCCCAGACAGGCTACCTACTTAGGTATTTATGAATGGATTCATTTTTGATTTATTTATTTAGCAGCTTTAGTTTGTTGAACAAAAAGTTTAGATTAGTTTTATATTCAGGCTCTCGGTTCCTTTGCTAAGCTTTTCTTGCTTTTCGTTTTGCTGCTACCAATTTCCTAACTTCCAAACAATAAATAACAATCTTGCGTGTTTTTTGTTGCGTCCACGCCGCTTTTTGTATGACGCAGGCTTTGTTTTCTGTTAGTCATGGTGGACTGGTTTTCTTAACAATCGTTGGACTGATTGTCATAATAACAGGTGTGTGATCTGACATAATTTCGTCGCTGCTCTCTAGGTATATGTAATTATCGTCTATACCTTTGATGACAATGAAGTCTATTAGATCGGGTAATTTGTTTCTATCCGTAGGCCAATATGTTGGCTGATCTCCGGAGTGAAAATCGCAGCTGCATTGTTGTCCTGCTGCAAATAACTCTCTTCCTTTTTTAGAGGTTACTCTTGATCCCCAGTATGTGTTCTTTGTGTTAAAATCACCTCCGATTATGAAACAACATCCAAGTGATTTAAATAATGTGCAATAGTCTTCCTTTAGCAGATTACATCTTGAAGGGCTATATATTAACTTTTATTGTGAGTGTGACTACTTGCATAAATTGTTCTTCAATTTTAAGATCTATATAATGTTTGATGTTATCTTTAATTACCACTGATGATCCTCCTCTTGTTCTTCGTGCTGGATGAATGATATGCATATGAAGTTGTCTATTGTCTGTCTATTTTCTCGGAATTTAGAAAAATTTCTATGTTCTGGATGATGTTGCATTTCGGCATTACCTTTTGCGAGTAAAGTTTCCGTTCTCCCGTTTTATTTGGTTCCTCTTTGGTGAAAGCTTGATTAGTTTTCTTCGGTATTACCTAGCAAAGACTGATAATGGTTACTATCTACCTATTGTGGTCAACCCGTGCCCACCCTTTGCAACGTGGGACACATCCACTTTCAAATTGGATGTTTTTATGAGGAAATAATATACTTGCCACTTTGAGATTTTCGTTCGCAGTTTCGTGTTGGGAGTACGGAACTATATTATAACAAAAGTCGGTCTGATTTCTGCCAGCTCTAACATTAAACCCACCAATCACCAATCTGTCATTGTGCTCAGGTATAGATCTCATCAGATTATACAAATTATTGTAAAATAATTCTTGGGGTTGTCTTACATCAGTGGGCGCATGTACGCAGACAATTGACCGGTTAGCCAATCTCATTTGAGCAAGCGAAGCTTACACATTCGATTATCGACTGCTTGGAAGTCCAACACCGCTTTTACCTGTTGCCTAATAAGAAATCCAACTGTTAGATTTCCGAGGTCAGCTCTACTGTGTAGCAATGTATAATAGTCATGGGACACATGGTTTCCACTACGTTCGAAATATTTATGAAATTTGGATGTCCCCACAGGGCTTAGGTAATAAATACCTTTATCTTAATTTGATTTAAAATGGACAATCAACCTGCAATTGTGATTATCTCGTAACACCTGTTAGAATAAAGTAATAACAATATAGAATCAACCCACTTTATGTATCAATTGAAGAGTCTGATGAACACCACAAGAGCTATCAATAATTCAAGCTAAACTTTACTATACAAACAATAAAGGTCAATGTCAACATTAAATATTTAATCACCATTTGCCGATTTTCTTTTTATTTCATTCGAAAAGGCTGTCCAAAACTGCCCACTTATATTTTATTTCTCAATATATACGAGTACAATAAAAGGTATTATATTGTATAAATAAATAATTTCGGTTAGCCGCAAAAAAAAGCTCTAAAGCTTTTAGGAAATTGATATCCTTTCAATAAATCTATACTTGCGGTAATGTAATTATTACGGTCAAATTAACGGACGTATTCATCAATGAAATAAAGATTTGGATCCAATCAATCAAATTACGTATTTATTGTTTGAGTGAAAATATCAAAGAAGCTGATTTATGTCGAACGATGTATGATGATGATCCATCTTCTTCTTACCCGTTCGACATTCTTTATGTGTTGAACATAAAATGAAAATCATGTCAAGAAAAAGATTTTTTTTTTCTCTCCCAAATATCGTTCGTCGACAAAATGATGGCATACACAAGCCTCGAATTCTTCAAGGAACACCGAACAACTTTTTTTTTTACTACTCTTAAGAAAGATAAATTGATTTATTGTCTTGTTTGTGTATATAACGTATAAAGCTAGTTTTTGTCCTCAATCTCTAACTCTCTCCTCTCACTCTATATATATATACTCGTTTGTAAAGAGTGATCCAATAGGAGGTACCTTTTTCAAATGGGATTCTAGAGTGCGTACAAGTCGATCTAATGTGAATATTGCTGCTGTACCTGAAAGTGTACTTGAAGGCCACAATCAATCAACTCGTTGACGTTCTCAAGCTCTGGCTCTCATATGGCACATTATAGCGTATTTTGATTAGAGATTTTGGATTGAACGTATCAACGTGTTCAAGAATTGAAACCGGTTGACCTTCATATATGTCATCGATTTGGTTTATAGGTATTGGAACAGTTCCAAATTTTATCGATCCGTTTTTTATCGAAAAATTGTGTTCAGCGATGACGCACATTTTTGGCTGAATGGATACGATAACAAATAAAATTGTCGTATTTAGCCAGAAAGCTTCAGGGCATCATTGCAGCGTGTAATAGGCAATGGCGCAAACTACAGAGCATTGATCAATGAATTGTTACTGCCGCAAAATTCAAGATAATGGTGTAGCCAATTTGTGGTTTCAACAGGATGGTACAACATGCCACAAAGGAGGCCAAACCATCGACTTATTATAAAGAAACCCGTGAGTTGGCCTCCAAGATCTTGTGATCTTGTTATATTACTTTTCCCCTATATATATATATATATATATATATATATATATATATATATATATATATATATATATATATATATATATATATATATATATATGTATATATATATATATATATATATATATATATATATATACATATATATATATATATATATATATATATATATATATATATATATATGTATATTTATATATATATATATATATATATATATATATATATATATATATATATATATATATATGTATATATATATATGTATATATATATATATATATATATATATATATATATAAAATGGAAAATTGAACCTATAGAATGGATCATCTAAGAGCCAGTCGCGGACAACATTTAAAAAAATTATTTTCAAACAAAACCGAGCTACGTCACTAACCTCAATTTTTGTAAAACTTCCGAAAGCTCTTATTGGATCACCCTTTATAAAAATTTTGCTTCAAATAGATCCTGAAAGATTGAAATAAAAATAGAAAAATTCAATCATAAAAATAAAAAAGTTTCGTAAAGTTTTGTCAGAACAAACTTTTCCATTTCATCTCATATAATATATATATAGAGATACAGACTCGTATGTACTCGTATGATAACTCGACTATAGAGGATATAAAAAAACCCGTATACGGATGATGTTATCAAAATATGACGATAAGATTTTAATTAAAGTTCTATAGAAGAAAGTTTTCTCTGATCTACACCTATTCGTGCCACTGTACTACTGTATCGTTCATGTGTGGCACGTTTTCGCCGGAATATATACTATTTATAAACTCATTGCGTTATACAAAAAAACCAATTCGGCATAAACAATGCGGTACAGACCACTCGGACATTTATAAAACCAGGTGTTTGCATACATTAGATTATATGAAAATGTTTTATTGATAATTGACCTTGGCTCGTCTGGAATTGATATACATTCATAGTTAATATTTGAGATGACCGAGTATCGCACATATGCGCGGAAGAAGTAGCAGATGATATTCCGTCATTTAGATCGTTAAAAAATTAGACAACATGATGGGTGGTATAAAATGAGCTACGCAGTGTGTTATCAATATAAGTCACATGGGTCAGGGTCTACTACAAAGAGAACATTAAGAAGAAGCAGTGATACATATACAAGAGCTGAGTATCTCTTTATAGAAACCAACCAACTTGTCTAAGTGTGTCAATAGGTGTGTTGGCCTACACAGTGGAGATGATCTCAGAAATCTTGGAGTTGGATTTGAATTGGGCAACAGGTAAAAGAGGTTGATACCTGAGCACGATGTCAGATTGGTGATTGGTGACTTTAATGCAAGAGCTGATAGAAATCAGATCGACTTATGTAATAAGTCTGTACTCCCGACACGAAACTGTGACCGAAAATGGGGAAAGAATTATGTACTTTGCGATCGCTCCTCACATCACAAAGTGGATTAGCCTCACAGCCGGATTACTCTCATATAATGGCTGGAATATGTTGAAACTTTTAGCCTTTTTTGCGGCTTCAATTTACGGTTTTAATTTCGTTATAACAACTGAAACAGCGTTTTCTGGTTTTCCTATTGCTGTTATCTCTAGTTGCATACTCCTTCAGGATATGTTTTGTATATGAAGAACCATGTAACTCCAGTTGCAAACCGTAAAGGTTTTCACAAATCGACTTTCTAAAATCTAGAATTTGGTTGGAATTCCTTGTGAATAACCAAAGCATTGACCACAGATTTACTCAATAGGGACTCAAACACAGTTTTGCGTTTGACGTTCAGTCAATAATCTGGCCAGTGAGGTAGTAATAGTTATCAGTCGCTATGGTTCTTCCCTTATCCAAATACCGATCAGCCAGATCTAATACAATTTGTAAAATTGAAGTCGCTCGCGCCATGGAATCATGGATTCATCTACTGCTAAAAATTCACCTGGATTGTTTTCTATCAGTTCCAGTAAGCCGCTAACTTTTCCTAATCGATTTTTTTCAGCAAATTGAATAAATTTTAGCATCAATTGGAATCTGATGCGCGACATAATTTTGGGAACAAACTTATTTTTGTAAAAATTATCATTCCTCCAGTATAATGAAATTGATAGATATTTTACAATTCCCATGTGCAATACAACACCTAAAAAATTTTAAATTTTTATGTGAGCCTTTATGTGAGATCCGCAGATTATAGTTTTGTTGGCTAGATATTGATTGGCATTCAAATTTGTCTGGTAAACTATTAGTTCATAAACTTCGTTAGTCACTATAGTTAGGAAGTTTTTCTTATGTAGGCTCAGTAAATCACTTTGATATAGCTTGTCATATAGTTTTCAGGCAACATTTATCATATTTGGGGTACAAGATGTCAAATCATATACTATTGGGTGTTATACTAAGTTGTGAAGTGTTTGATAGTCATGACTCAATATTAAAGGCTAGGGCGCCAATATTTCTACATTATTCAGAAATGTTGGAACTCAACTTTTCAATTGAATACCATTCACCTGTTTTAATACTAAATGTCTGCATCAATGATCCATGTTTTCTGTTAACTAAGAGGTAAGCTTTATGTCTACCAGATGTTCCAATAAGCGCACCAATGAATTTACTCTAACTAGTGGCAGTTCAGTTAAATTATCATACACTAATACATTGATACCGACCGAATTTCCAACAAGCAATCATTGATACTGTGTCAAAGAACTGGGACTCAATCTCCTTCCATTGCTGTCTCATTACTATCTAGTAAAGTTCTCGTCAGACATATTTATTAGTATTTCGTCCTTCTGAACCCAACTTTAGGTTATGCTTCATCGATTTCAGTCATGTGCACTTTACATGTAAAAAACGTTATTTACATTTTTATGTAAATAACGTAAATTATAGTAAAAAACGTGTAATTTACATAAAATATGTAAAAAACGGGAAAACTCTGAAAAATAACTGGAAATAGTGTATAAATGGTTGGAAATAGTTATAAAACAGTACAGAGCTAAAAAACGAGTACAGTAAAATTTACGTATAAACTTAAATATCTACGTATAAACTTAAGTTACTTAAGTATAAACTTAAGTAGATTAATCAGACTTATACTCACTTAAAACCATTACTGCTTTCTCGGATACCGTGCTAAAATACTTTATGGAAACAGACTCGATACATTGATTCCATTCCACGACTAAAGTTGTAGCTATTCTTTAAGTATGGAGTCTAGTATACGCTTTAGTCATCACTTCTCGTTCTTTTCTGCTACACTCGGTCATCCCACTCGAGATACGATCGCGAAAACATTTCACAGCAATGGAGTAGCATAATAAAACAAGATCCATATTTACAATCGTGCTTTAGTTTCTTTCTTAATGTTGGTTTTATATTCTTATATTCTTCAGTTGCCCCGATTTAATAAGTGATAATCGTGTCCGTGAGTTTGCTCGTCTCGTGTAGAAAACGTGAAACGTCGAAATATAATTTTTAAAATATTAAATTAAATAATAAGAGAGTTTTTCTTCAGGAGGAATATTTGATACACTACTGGTCGGCACTCCTGAAAGAGACGACCTGCACACTCCTACATCCACGCGATCCTGTCGAGTAGTTTATTCTATGGGTGTGAGTTTTGAGGACCGATCTTCGTTTTTCATTCCAATTATTTTATTCTGCCAAAGATGCTTTTCCAACTACCAAAATGCGCAGCACATCTGGTTATAATTTCTCACAGTTGTGTTCCAATACATCCGTTTTTTGTATTAGTGTGATTTCCGCCTACTCTTCTTGTAAAGACCAAAAAATAAGAGAACGTTCAATCACTCCATTTTGCTTCCTTACAAGAGATCAACAGATTTGTTGGAATTTTAGAATGCTTGTAAGATTTTAGTATAAAAGTAAATATATTGGCGAATTTTGCCGCTTATTCATATTATCTGCCGAATATTTTGGTGTGACCGAATAATTATGGAATCATTCTTTGAAATGAGCAATTATTTTTACTGCTACCTCGGGACTATTGGTTGCTTTCAAAGAAATTTCCGCCCAATACATGGCTCTGGTTATCGCATCATAAATACCAATCAAACCGTTCATTTAGACGGTCAATCATAATTATTTAAGACTTTTAGTTATCTACAAATTCTAGGTACAGTTTATTTATGTATCAACACTGCCTTCTGTGTTCAAATTAAAATACAGATATTATCATTGCTAATACATACTCTTGTTTTTTTTACCAAAACAATATCAAAATTTTTTGACATATTAATTTGTTTTTGTTTTATTTGTAACGTTACACAGTAAATTTTTACAATAATTAAATTATATGTTATTAGTTGTTAAATTATATAAAAGATAAGCGCCCTTGTCACGAAAAAGTCATTATTTACATTACGTATTGTAAAAAATAACTTGTGTATTTTACATGTAAATTACATGTAAATAACTGTGTAAACTACATCGTGTAATTTACGCGCCCAACACTGATCGATTTACCAAATCAAATGTAACCGATGTATCACAATATCTAACATGTATTGAGGGTCATATTGAGATATTTAGCAGGTTTGCAGGGAGTCGTCATACTATTCTGAATCCGGTTTGTGTGTTTTCAAATTTGTTAAATATTTTGCTATGCATCGATCATGCTACATGTATTGCTTCGATATAGTATGGGATTGGAAGAGATTGTTCCATTATGAGCCGCATGAATAATTCAATTCTCGACTGTCATCAGGTATTGAGATTAAAGGAGCTAGAATAAATCAATAGGAAAAGCATGCTGTTAAAGTAAGCCGAAAGTTTCCAGCCGAAAAATAAAAAAATCGATAATGCAGATTGTGAGTTTGCTATTCCAGCCGAAAGTTAAAAATTATATGTTTTTTGATTGATTCCCAACCCAAAATTTTTCTCAATCATTTTCCAACCAAAATAAAATTAATACTTCGAAAAATAACCAAACTAACGGAAAAACACTTATATTAAAACTAATTAAAATAACTCATGTGTAATATTGCAAAAATTCAGAAATCCAGGAAAATTTTAGAAGTTTGCACTACGGGTTCAGTGAATCGAATTTTCTCGGACTCCGCACATGAAACTTGACCCAAACTTTTTTCCAGTGATAGCCATTGACAAACCGCTTAAAATAAACTTATATCCAGCCATAACACTCCAGAGGTTGATTTTATAGAGATTTTAGAAGTTTGCACTACGGGTTCAATGAATCGAATTTTCCCAGACTCCCCACATGAAACTTGACCCAATTTTTTTTCCAGTGATAGCCATTGATAAACCGCTTAAAATAAACTTAAATCCAGCCATAACACTTTAAAGGTTGATTTTATAGAGATTTTAGAAGTTTGCACTACGGGTTCAATGAATCGAATTTTCTCGGACTCCCCACATGAAACTTGACCCAAATTGTTTTCCAGTGATAGCCATTGGCAAACCGCTTAAAATAAACTTATATCCAGTAATAATACTCTAGAGGTTGGTTTTATATAGATTTTTCAATTTATTCAATATTAATAAGTTATTTTAATTTGTTTTAATATAAGTGTTTTTCCATTAGTTTGGTAATTTTTAGAAGCATTCAATTTTTTTGATCTGGAAAATGGTTGAGAAAAATTTTTGGTTGGGAATTAATCAAAAAATATAAAATTTTTAACTTTCGGCTGGAATAGCAAAGACACTATCTGCATTATCGATTTTTTATTTTTTAGGCTGGAAACTTTCGGCTAACTTTAACAGCATAGGAAAAGCGCCATTTTCCATCACAACATTATCAGTCTACATACATATTCATGCATGTGAAGTTATTCAAGAATTCCATCCCAGAAAATAAAACAAAAATCCTATGGCAACACTAATAAAATAAAAGCCCACTTGCACAAAGGTGAAATTAACCCAGCCTAGGTTTTGATTATTTTATCGATTAAAATTATATCTGAAGTTAGCCCAGAAATAATTGAATAATGTGTATGCAAGACAATATATTAGGTGGGCAACTAAGTAGGATTTCACGCATAGATGGCTTCAGTTGAATTTTTAGGTTTGCATACGTGGTACAAATGTAAAACAAATTTTGTTATTTGACAGTTGGCAATTCAGCTGATCAGTAAAAACGAATTGTTTGATCCGTTTCGTAGTTTTCGTTTGGCGTTCGTTGAAAAATGGAAAATCAAAAGGAGCTGTTTATAGTGACGAAGCCTTAAAAGTAGTTGGTGACAACCTAATCAAAGCAATAATCGATTCGGATCGTTACAGTACAGCGAGATTGCAGAGAAGCTTCATATATCACATACATGCATTGAAAATCACTTAAAACAACTTGGCTATGTTCAAAAACTCGTTACATAGGTTCCTCACGAACTGAAAGAAACGCATGCAATGCCACACACATTTTTGGCCACTCGGCAAAAATTATTGAAGCTTGGTTGGGATGTTTTGCCACACCCACCATACAGTCCTGACCTTGTACCATCTGATTACTTTTTGTTTCGATCTTTACAAAACTCCTTGAATGGTAATAATTTCAATAATAATGATGATGTCAAATCGTACCTGAATCAGTTTTTTGCTATAATAAAAACCAGAAGTTTTATGAACGTGGGATTATGATGCTGCCTGAGAGAAGGCAAAAGGTCATTGATCAAAATGAGCAATACATTACAGAATAAAATTATTTAGTTCCATGAAAAAATTGTCTTTGACTTTCTAAAAAAAAACCTCAATTATACTTAGTTGCCAACCTATTATAATATCCGAACAAATTTTCATTTATACATATCATAAACAGACTAAATGGTAGCTCGCCCGTAAAGCCCAAAAATCTATTCGATAAGTGGTATATGGTTTTGAGATAGGTAAGTAAAGAATGGAAGATCCATTGATAACCATACCATAAGTAAAGAATGGAAGATCCATTGATAAATGTTTTATTTTATGTCGGCAATGCTCAAACGTTTCTGGTTTGTTTGCATACGCCTTGATTTTCAGATATCCCCACAAAAGTACGTCTGAAGCAGTCAAATCAGGCGACCGTGGTGGCCGATCAACATCACAATTTTTTGAAATAACTTGTTGTGTAATTCCATTGTAATCCTGGCTGTATGCGATGTGGCACCGTCTTGTTGATACCACATGTTAATCAAGCCCAAATCATGCAGTTGTGGCATTAAAAAAAATTCAATCATATCACTATCATTTAATGGATGTAAGGGTGACTGATGAATAAATTGAGGGTTTTCCATTGCCCAGAACCGACTATTCTGTTCTATGGATATTCACATATCCATTCAAATGAAAATGTGCCTCGGTTGTCATGGGTGAGCTGTAACATCCTAATGACATATGTACGGTGGCGTAAATGGTCTTGTGGAAGAAGCTCTTGTGTCAACTGAATCTTAAATGGTAACAAATGGAAATCCTTGTGCAAAATTGTGGCCAAACTTGTTCTTTGAAGACCAAGCTCCTAAGCACGGCGTCGAGTTGAGGTTGACGGATTGTTTTGAACACTTTCTTGAGCAGCAGTAATGTTTTCAGCTGATCTTGCAGTACGTTGTAGCCCAAGCTTGGGCCTATCGCCTACAGACCCTCTTTTTTCGAAATCATTCACTACACAATAAATAGTACGTTTTGTTGGCGTTTTATTGATAAAATGTTTTAACGATTAAAAATCGTTGGTTTATTGAATATTTTTCCATAATAAATTTGCCACGTGTCTACTTCACGACTGCTTAATATGAACTGTCAAGACTAACGTTTACCAAAATGGCGGCAAAACAAAATAGTATACCTTCAATGTCAATGTATCAATGTTCAATAAATCAATGTACAGTGGAGATATATCATAATCTCTTGTAAACCAATTAGACCATCAGATAAACCAAATGAATCCTTTAAATTGTCATAAAACTATCATTTGACATAAAAAAACTATTTTAAAATTCCAACAACAATACACCAAACTAATTACTAAACTTAACTTTCCGGATTAAATTAATTTAATACAAAATGAAAATTTCTTTATACTTTTCTTCTACGTCGTACTTGATGGTGTGGTGCGGTGTACGAGTCCTTCGTTTGAGAATCCTATTTTCCTTAAGACACAACAACAATAAAATAACATTGATTTAGATTAATTTAAATGGCTTTTGTGTTGATTTTTCCAACTTTTAAAGTTTTTTTTGTAAAAGCTCATAAAAAGCTTTATACATAGGAATGTAGTGGTTCGGGTTTTGTAGCGATGATTCTCTCGCTTTAATTTTTCGAGAACACAACGTTATGGGTACACACATATATGTACATGACCAACATAACGATAACATATATTATATTTCACCACTGGGAACAATTATTTAGTTTTATTGTTCAGCATCTTGTTGATGTATGTTAAATGCCTTATATACTCGTAGCCCTCTCTTATTTTCGTCTATATACTCGTACGTTGCCATATTTTAATTTACTAAATTGATTGTTAATTAATCAATCAAAATTATTAATTTATACAATTGTCGTTTTAATCAAATAATCCGTCCGCAATTATAATTTATTAAAATCCATTGTATGAGGTCGTCCACAACGAGGCCACAGCAAATACGAATTTTCAGTTTATATACAAACAAACCCTTCGAAAAAATTGAAACAAAAGAAAATCGAACAAAAAAAAAAAACTGAAACCAAACAAATCCCATCCATTGTTTTGATGGCATTACGACGAGGGGTAACCCATTAACCCTAACTCAGAACCCCTTTTATTTATATTATCAATCTATATATTGTGAATTATATCATTTCGGAACCGCATGGGTTATATCCGACGACGAAAGTCAAACATTAAATATTATGATGAACAAAACTTAAACAAAAAAAAAAATTAAAGGATTACCAATTGGAGGTTGGGAACAATGTTTCGGATTGGATCGTCAGCATACATATGCTCGTTTATGTTATGGTTGTTGACTATATGGTATTGTATGCTGTATTCGTATACCGTATAGTTCTTTCTTTTAATTGAAATTAAAAATGCATTAAGTAATTAGCTGTACGAATCGGTCTATCGTTGGTTGGATCAATAATGTCCAACTAATTGATTATGTTATGTTGTACCTCGTATGTACATACGAGTATATAACGAAATAAATAGAGTAGATAAGGGATCTTGTAAACTTTTGGAGCACAGTATTATAACAAATCAATAATGTTTATACAAATTGACTATTTGGATAATAAGACAAGTGTATCTAGTTGGTCACATAAGAGGTTAAGTGTTATAACTTGTTAGTACGAGGCTTAAAGTATAAATATTCTCCTTGATGCTCAACGGTTCCAACACCTCGAACTACTTTTCGCAATGTAGACGTAATTAGAATCCAGTCCCTATCGAATCCTTTTTGATATCCTAGTTCCTACAGTTACTTGCTTACTCATTTATGCAGACCTATCTTCTCTGACTTGAACTGAAAAAGCGAGATCGCATTTCGAATTAATATTAAAGCAGCGATATAGAGGTATCAAAACCAGGTTTAAGCAAAATCAGTACAACTATAGATTAGATGGTGAAGAAGTTGATTGCAGGTTGGATCTGTCACTTGGGCTAGGAAAACTATGAATAACTCACCAAGTGTATAAATCTTCAAGGTTGGCGAACAAGATGGGCCAGTAAATGTGGATTGGGAGTCAATCCATCTAAGACAGAGCTGGTACTCTTCACTAAGAAATATAAAATTCCGGTAGTTGACCCACCTACCGTAAATGACACTAAACTGGTCTTTACTGATAAAGCGAGATTTCTGGGTGTAATCTTAGACAGTAAACTAAGCTGGAAGCCAAACATCTTGGAGAGAATCAGCAAAGCTGCGACGGCGATGTATTCGTGTAGGAATACAATAGTCAGACGTTGGGGTATCAGACCGGAGCTGGTACACTGACTCTACACTGCCGTAGTAAGACCCGTTCTTATGTATGGAGTGAGTGTTTGGTGGCCGGCACTGGATAGAGTAACCTATAGAAAGAAGTTAGAGAAGGTGCAAAGGATGGCCTGTTTGCTCATAAGTGGGGCACTGAGAACAACACCTACTCAGGCCTTAGAGGTCATGTTACACCTTCTTCCAGTGGATATCTGTGGCTAACAGATGGCGGGTAACATAGCAACAAGACTAACGGCCGTGTCTCAGTGGAAACAGCTTCAGGCAGGTTACTCGACAATAATTGGTTCGCTAAAGAAGGACGTGGCGAACCTTGACTATATTACGCCGATATTATGCTTCGAAAAGGGTTTTCAAACCTTAATCCCTTCAAGAGAATTCTGGGGGAATAAGCTAGCACTGGAAACCGAAGCTATACAATGCTACACGGACGGCTCGAAGCTAGATGATAAGGTCGGAGCTGGGCTGTTCTGTGGAGCATTTAATATAAGCACTTCCGTTCATCTCCCTGACCACTGCAGCGTGTAGCAGACGGAGATAATAACGATTGAGGAAACCTTGAGCTGGTTGAGGCATAACGTGATATCCAAGAGGGATATCATGATTTATGTGGACAGTCAGGTGACTATCAAGCCGCTGGAAGCAGTGCTGTTGAAGTCTAGGGTGGCATTGGGCTGTCACTCGTCTCTTAACGAGATGAGTGAGCATCTCAATATTCAGATTAACTGGGTCCCCGGCTACTCTGACGTCGAGGGTAACTGCAGGGCAGACAAACTAGCTAGGCTAGGTACAACTCTTCAGCTGAAGCCTGAAAAGGTCAATGTAGGAAAGCCTAAAGCGGAGCTTAGACTGGCTTTGAGGAAAAGGGCAGAAACTGTAGCACTGGAGAGGTGGTCTAACACCCTCACATGCAAGAGAGTGAGACAAATGTGGCCAAGGCTGGATTTGAATCGCCCTAGGACCTTAATCTCTCTGGGGAGGAGAGATCTAAGAAGGATAGTAGGAATATTAACGAGAAGGATGGGTCTAGAAACAAATGACTTCTGTAGAAGCTGCATGGACGAGGAGGAGGGAGAGACGCTTGTTCACTTCCTGTGCTCTTGTCCTGCACTGGCACTAAGCAGACATTTACACTTGGGTAGGTATGTAATGCACAACCTTTCAGATCTTGCAGATATTAAGGTGCGGGACATTTTATGCTACATTAGTAGCTCAGGATGGTTCCAATAGAGTGTTAGGGGTATTAGGGGACTAAGATCCTGTGGTATCAGAACGGACTGGCAACGGTCTAAGTGTGCGTTAGCAGCCATTCTAACCTAACCTAACCTAAGATTGACGAACATCAATTCTGAAAAATGGAAGATACTGCGACAGGCATCAAATTCAGAAAGTATGGAGGATAATTCTATCCCTGCTCCAACATGCAAGCATGTTAGATGGTATCAAGAATTGATGAGTTTACTTCGTTTTTTGACTAGAGATCGGTACACCTATATTAAAAGGCCATTGTGGTACTAAGTGAAGTTTTTCCGGGAGTAAAGCTTGTGGCAGTGAACAGGAAGTTCTTTCACTAGCATACCAGAGATCAAGTCTGAAAACTACAGAACTATAGACTAGATTCTTAAGAAAGTAAAAGAATATTCATCATCAATTCTATTCCTTATCCAACTTACAGGAATTCCGGATGGTATCAAAAGAAAAACCGTCAAACTTAATACGTTTTCTGGCCAGAGATCGGTATACCCATATAAATACGCCTTAGTGGTACTAGGCAAAGCTTCTGGATATGAACAGAGAGAATATGCCTAGCAGCCCGAGTGATCGAGTTTGAATGCATATGCATTCGGCTAGCCTAGAAGACACCCGGAAGCTGACAGAAAGTTGAAAAATCATTTTGATCAACAAGAAATCCTTTGCTTCCTTTACTGACGCTAATACAAATGGAGATATCAACTTTGATTTCAAATCGAAAACTCCAAAAGTCTATAAAAATCAAAAAACCTACAGTGAAACAAACCCCAAGAAACGAAAAGCCGTTCTATTACGGACGGTCGTTTCAGTATAGAGTCCGGCCTGTTAAATGGGTATACATTTCCACATCCAGTCCACTAGATCCCTGTTCGTCCAGTATAGCGAACCAGTTTGGAAAAAACTAGACTCAAAACGCTAATTTCACTTCATAGACGATTTTTACTAATGATTATAGCAGAACTCTTCTGTAACTGTGAGGGTGTGGAGGAAGGAGTGTACAGTGCATGATGAAGTGTCTCTAAGCACAGAAACAGGAATGTAAAGCATATTTTGGGCTTTATCAAAAGCTTCAAATGTCTTAATGATGCACAAGGAATGTTAATGTGAATGTTAATAGGCTATCACTTCAACCTAATCAAATCTAACCTTAGCTCTGTTGTTAAGAACATGCATATTTCGTAACAAATTCCAACGAACCTCAAATGTTATGAACAAAATAAGTTGAAGGTGGAACACACATTTTCTTAGACTGGCGCGTTTGTCACTCGTTTCTTGAAGAAGAGTTTTTATTGGCTGGTTTCTAGTCCATATAATCTGCTGAGCTCTCTATCAGAATCCGTTTTTAGTTCGGTTTATGTTATATCGTACTCTTGACACGAAAGGGCAAACCGAAAATGGTTGAACACGCTCATCCGATTGAAGGTATAATAAATGAACACTCTTAAGGCTTGTCAATAACTTAACGAGAGTACTTTGAGAATTGAAACCAAACATAATCTGCTGGTTATATTTAACCGTTATCAGGCCTATGGTCATGTACATCTCTATGGTTTATATCATTGGAATCACTAGATCAATCCTAATATGCTCGACTCCAGCTATAGATTACTTGTTATGGATCCCTACACATGACTATCAAAAGGTATCATTGACAGCACTGAAGATAAATCGGGGAAACTGAAAAATGTTAAACTAGTGGGTCATTTAAAATCTCCTATTTTCCCTGGAGATAAACTGCATAGTATTTGAAGTAGAAATGCATGTGATATATATATATATATATATATATATATATATATATATATATATATTATATATATATATATATATATATATAATATATATATATATATATATATATATATATATATATATATATATATATATATATATATATATATATGAGGAAGGCTTTCATCATAGACCATAATAGTGCATGCATCTTTATTTTAACCTATAAAGCAGCTTAAAAAGCACTCAGGTCAAACACTAGTAGATCTAAGCTTTTTGGGATTGCTCAAACACAAAGAAAATGGCAACCATCAATAAAGTAACTCTAATGCGGGAGTGGTGGGACACTGGAATTGAAACTGGTAGTGGTTTGGCTCATGATGATGCGACATAGCCTTTTGAGCTTCAAGAACACTTCAGTGGAATCACTAGAGGACACTCCTATTACAGTAAAACAGACTAAATCTTGACGCATAACGTTCGGGGTCGTAAGCAATTTAGTAAGCGATAGATCTCCGCCTTGGTATCAAGAAGCTAAAATGCAGCAAAACTAGGAGTGATTCAGAATTGGATTCTGCAGAACATGTATGATGTCGTTGTGCAGTTATTGTCTGGCTTTACCATAAAATTACCTTGGAAGCGACCAATAAGTCCAAATATATTGATGTCTATCCCGGAGACAGACACAGCCAGGCGCATTAAAAGCTACTACCACTGCCTTCGATGCGATTTTGGTAAAAATTTTGACAGTTCTTCTCCACAGTGACCTCTTCATCTGTTTAAGGTGTACCTGACGCGTTTAGAGAATGCTATATTCCCTGGGATCATCAACTCTTTATTGAATAGCACTCATGTATACAATCATAGTGATGACTATACTCAGATATGATTATTATAAAAGTCTAGAAGTCAATATATAACATGTAAAACTCCTTGAATTTTCCTGGAAGATAAAAAAAGGTTGCATCCTGCCAACAAAAGGGATTTTTAACCATCTGATTACGATCGGTGGTATCAATGATCACATCTATGACCTCCTGTTGGGATGCAGAATTCATGGGCCAACCCATAATCCAGATTGTTCTATGTAGATCGGACCTCAGCTGGACGTCCTCCATTTAGTATTAACACCTGGTCAGTAAAGCTTAATGAAGTTCTTATGTTGCTCTACTTTTTAAATTTATGCCAAATTGAACTGAAAACCGATAGGAACTAACTATTGTTGAAGCCATACACGTCATATATAAACTCATCACCTTTTTGTTCTTCCTGTAGGGCAAACATCTTACACACACTAAAGATTGAGCGAACCCAAAATAAAGACATATAGAAGCAATGTAATGATACACTAAAATTAATCACAAAGAAACTATATAAAAAAAAACAGGTTTGGAACTTTCTTGATTCTCTGCACCACTATATTCTTGTTATTATTGTATAATTTACCGATCTTTACACCTCAACATCTTTTATTATTGAATTCACAAAGAAAACAATTTTCGAAACGAGGAGAAATTTATTCAGCAACACAGCACATTTCCCCAATTTATTTAACAAAATTAAATACAAATATCTATCTCTTTCGTGTTTGCGGCGAATAACATGTGTTTCGTTTAGCATGCAATCTCTTTTCAATTTACAACTTTACCGCATGTCATCGCATCGTAACGCATTCATAAATTTCATTCATACTCGTTCTTTCTCAAATTATATTCTCTTTTTTGTTATACATTAAATCCAGCTGTTTTGTTGAAAAGAGAGGGAGTGTCAGACAAACTCAACCTTATTTTATTATGGGAATCGTACTTCAGTATATGAATGATTCCAATACTGTGTTTCGCATTGAATAGGTTCGTCTCAGCTGGAGAGTACGAAATAAAGTGCAGACATCGTAAAGAGAATATTGGTGTGCATTTGTTCGAATTTTTTGTTTTTTCCAGTCAGTCTCTTTTGAAACGTCGTCGATAGTAGTTCGAGTCGTAACTTGTATAAAAAATAAATTAGGAAAAATTGAAAAACAAATTTTCTTTTGATTTCATCCCAATTTAATTTTGTGTTCAAATCTAATTAATTTCAATTATTGTTATGTATTTTAAGGAAATTAATTAAGAATTTAGTGTTTATATATTGTGTGCAATTATTATTGTTGTTTTATATCAAAAAATATAATTTTTGGTGTGTGCGCTTAATTAATTAAAGGCAATTACAAATTAATTAAGAAATTATTAGTATTGTAAATATTACAATAGTAGTGTATATAGTCAATGTGTTTGGAAAAATTACAGTGAATCGTAATTCGTCTGACGACACGATAAAAAAAAATTTGTATGTGCGAATTATATTATATCGCATACTATTGTGTTAAAGTGCGGTCACTTCGTTTCAGTAAAATTCGCCAAAATTAACGGGAATAAAGAAATAATGTTGGTTACTTCGGAATCAAATCCGGCTACACCTAGTCGGGCGCCCTCGATTTTGGATAGTCCAACGCTGGCCCGCGTTGAACGGGCCCGTTTACGTTTGGAGGCGGCCAGTGGACAGCGTGAGGATAGTCTCGAACGGAGTATTCTAACACAAAAGGTAAGAGTGCACATGGTTTAATACATTGTTTTGCACAATTCTTGGAATATTTACTTTCTTCAAACAAAAATACAAAACAATAACACAAGTATTTGGGTGATGAAACCAGTATATAACGATGATGAACATCTGTTTCTATATGTTGTGTATGCCTTCTAAGACATTTTGTGATTTTCGTATTTGTTTTGTCTATATACATATCGTTCGAACCTATTTATTTCATCATCGTCGTCTTTATTCATCTCCGACTTGTTGTTTCGATGAGTTATGATGTACAAATATTTTTCTAATTGAGACAAGTGAATAATTGACAGCGATATAAAATCACTGTTAAGTCGTCAGTAAAATCTTCTTATCCAAATGCTTTTGACGACGAGGTCTTGGCTATGATGAGGAACACCTGAAATTCGTGCGAAATACATTCTGATTTATTATACCATTGAATTATACAACTGGCACATTTTATGCAACAATTACTTAAGTCTGTTTACTTAGTAGCACTTACTTGATTGAAATTTAACAAAAGAAAATGTTACTTAAACATTGTTTATGTAATGTGGCATTTGTTTAGTGTTTCTATTCGGAATTTTATTACCTGCGTGCTTTATTTGTTTATATTTTAATTATTTGCATTGTTTTGAAATGACTACTATATATTGCACTTCAAGGTCTTGTTACTTTTGTCTTAAATGTAGTATATTGTGGTAAGTGGAATGGAGTTAAATCGTGTAGATGCAAATTCGTGTTTTGTTCATTTTTAACAAAATTTATGATCTCAAATTTTAATTAGTTTGATCTCGTAATAGTTGTTGGGCAAATTTAAGCTTGATTGTCTCAATAGTGAAACTGAATTATCTAGTTCATTATTTTGGGAATGTAGCAGAGTGGTAGTACCTTAGTCTTGCGTTTATAAAAAAAACAGAGACTTTGGACAACCGAGTTAAATTCTGTCGAGTTTCTGTTCGTGGAAGTGATATTTTGTAATGTATTTGTTGAGCAATTGCACCACTTACGCAATTCATCGGTGATTTGTATAGAAATATTGTTAAATATGTTTTTAATCTATACATGCTTTGCTTTAGGCCCAAACCACTTTGAAGCTTTGTTCGCATACTAAAGCGACCGCGAACCAATTAGTAATAATTGGACTTTTTCAACTCGATGTTGTATGTCATTAATATAGGTTGCATAGCTTCCTGCCAGTATATAATGGTTTTAGAAAAATGAGTTTATTTACTGTCCCATCTAACATAACTACTGTTTCATTTGTTGGTTGGTATCAAAATAGAAATGGTGCAAAGTAGGACTTAACAGTGAACACAGTCTATAGTCTGGTTCCAAAGTTTAATTTAATTACTTTTAGAAGCTATACAATTATTATACCACTTGAGAAATTAAGTGTTCTTCCAAACCTTGAATGCACTTTTTGGTCGTCTGAAAAATGTTTCGAAAAGCTTGTTAGAGTCTGGTGTTATAAATTATTTTGAACTTATACGTATAAGTATGTGGCTGATTCTGAAATATTTATATGTGTGTCTTAATAGTATCTTTGAATGGAAGCTAAACTTTCAACTTCTTATTGGGACTTGTAATAAATTGAGGTAAATTGAGAGGGTTAGCTTCGCTATCAATTAATTTTGAATGTTAATCTGATCAATTCGTTTGCAGTGACTGGTATAGATAAGACTGTGGTAAGACTGTGTTACCTAAACTGATCTATAGAAAATAATCTAAAGCTAAACGCATGGTATATAAAGTAGGGAGTCATTTGCAATGCCTTTTTTCAATCCCGAGATCCAGATTCAGAACGAGAGAAAATCTCAGGATTCTGGCATTCGTGAGTTCTTAGATAATGTGGTGTTTTACTTATAACTGACCTGTGATTCCCTATCATAATATCGAAATATTTTTGATATAAAAGACTAATCAGTGAATGAAAACTTTATTGATTTTATAGCGGACAACTCGTTAAAGTGCATTCGTTAATGTTTAACTCTTTTCAGATTGATTTGCCATCATTTCTGACGGTCATTAATAGCTTGATTGTATCAATTTCATTCTGTAATATTGTTGATTTGAATGACGTGTCTGTCCATTATAGTTTTGACTAGATTGGCTATTGTATATTTTGAAGATATCGCTAAACCAACATCGCAGTTTTGCCATTACTCGAGACAAGAATAACGTCTCATCTTCTCGCAGCATCAATCGTGTTATATGAGTTGGAATATGCTTAATATTTATTGTATTTCCCCTTATCCTCCTGCTTGTAAAGAGTTTTCCAATGAGGACATAAATAGAATTCGATATCGTTTGGCCACCATCGGCACGTTTGAAGGTGTCGATTCTTTCAGCCCAATTTTCGATGACATTTAGGCAGAAATGGTCGCTATCTCTCGTTCAATATCGGGTTTGAGCTCATCTGATTTTCATCTAACGACACCGGCTTGTTTGTTTAGACCAATGATTTAACATAGCCCCATATATACAAAAATCCAGAAGTGTTAAATTACATGATTCAGGCGGCCAATCAACAGAACCATTTCTAGCTAAAACACGCCCATCGAATTTAAATTTTGATAATTTGATTGTTAGACCCGCTCTTTGACTTGTCGCACCGTCTTGTTGAAACATGTAAATCACATTTATATTTGCTAATTCAATTTATCAAAGAAATAACGTTGCAACATGTCCCTGTAGCGATGATATTCATTGGCTGTAACGAGATGGTCCAACGACACTACCAGCATGAAAACCACATCATACTGTAATTTTTTGTGCCTGAAGTGGTGTTTTTGTGTATGAAATGATCTGTGAGCCATGAGGATTTTCATCTGCCCAATAAATCACATTCTGTTTGTTAACGAAGTTGTTTAACCAAAAATGCGCTTCATCACTGAATATGATCTTGTGGTGAAATAAGTTATCTTCTTCCAACATTTCCAGAAGTCAATTCGAGCACGTAAGTCGCTCCATATGATCGAGTGACTTTAGTTTTTATGGTAACTGGATCTTATAAAGGTGCAAGACAAGATCCTTTCGCCAAATTCACCAAAGTGTGGTCTAAGCGATGCCCAATTCTTGAGAATGCCGTTAAATTAACTGTATGGATTCGTGTCACGATAGTTACGACTAAAAATTGGAATTAGCGGTCTTGAAGTTCTGTGTCACCGACTCGCAATTTTTGTCATAAATTTAAATTATTTGTAAAAGTTGTTCGTTCGTCTACTTTACCATGATAAAAATGTTGTCTTTACTGAACGTTTTGACACTGACAGTTTGGTTATTTGTTTAAGGGTGTGTTCACAGTGAAAGTTGAAGGTTGTCTAAAAAGAAAACTTGCTATTACTCCGTAGTTGTAAATCATTTAAAGCGTGTACTAAGCTGTTGTTTACCATAAGTACTGTTTCTAGCATTGATCCAATTGTATTCCAACACGTTTTACACGTTTTAATTTTTTTTTTTCAAATTTTATTATCACCGATGCTAGGTCTATGGTTGACTAATTTGGTTATCACCGATGCTCGGTCTATGGTTGTCTGTATCGTTGTTTTTTTGAATTTAACTCTTTGCTTGCAATTTCGAAGCAGTGAATTTATTTATTTATAAACAATGATTTTGAGAACTGCACATCTCATTTTGAGCTTTAAGCTCATTAATAGTATATTCGTATTGGTGTGTCACAATATAACAGTAATATCGCCTTCGTGTACACCAAAATAAACTATTGAAATTTAATGTACTCTCAGTTCTTGTGTTTGTTGGTCGAGCCGACTGGGTGTTGATCCATTCTTAAAGAATTAGAACAAAAATTGGTATGCTGTACAAAAGATAGCTCTCACCTTAAAGTTATGAAAAAATTTGGTCACTTTTCGATTCTTTAGCCAAGCAAATGACATTTTAAGAATGTTAAAATAGAGTCTCACACTAGAACTTTTAAACAATAAGAAGATTAGAAAAATCAAGATTCCTAATAGACTTGTTCACTAAAAGCTCAACCATCCACGATGTATCTTTTTAACGTCTAAAGTTCAAATATGTCAAAACGATAAAATGAAAACATAAAAAGTCAATCAAATCGTCAGTTCTAGTACAGAATTGCGGCTGTAATTTATTTGGTCCTTGACACACCTTAAGGACAGCCATCAGTTATCCGCACATATTGTTTATATCCTGACTGTTGAAAGCATCATAAAAACTATACGAAATATTCTATAAAAACAACATTATACCATTAACAAGTTCGCTATATATTACATTGACATAATGAAGAAATTAGACGAGAGATGTTATCAAGAATCCAATATAATTTTATTAAACCAAAAAAAAAAAAAATGATTCGAGTGTAAAATTTAAAATACAAAATAGAAAAAACAGCCAAGATAATTCGGTAATACAATAAAAACCTTTTTTTTTGTGAGTGCTATGTGTGTGCTTTCATTGTAATCAAGAAATGTGAAAACAGAATCATCAACCGTCTTCATGTATATAGCGAATTTTTGCTGTTATATATACTTTACACAGATGACTGTGGGGGATAAGAACATCTAACGAAATAAAAACTGAAAATATTTGTTTTTATACGACATAGAAGTCTAACAAGATCATGGTTATATACTCGTACGTCTACACATAAAAGTTTGTTTTTTTTTCTTCAGTTGGTTTTACAACAACTGTTTGTCGTGCGAATTTTTGGTTTTATTTCACTTGAACTGAACTTAAAACCAAATTTAAGCGAGTGGCTATAAAAAATTACTACTTTATACATTTACGTAAATTCACTGTGAGTGCATTTTATTACACATTATACAAAACTTTATTTGGTATATATTTATTGTGAAAGCTTTAAGCTTTAATATTCACTTAAGTTAATAGTATTGATGGTGTATCACACATTGTGTTCCGACTGTATGCATGGCTATTGGTCGTCGAGAACAAGATCCGAGTGGAATTACATCATGGTCTCGACTTCAGTGAAAAAATATATCAGTTAGTAGGTAATCTTGGAATTCTTGTTTGGATTGAGCGACTGCTTCAAGCCATTTTTAACTTACAGTCTAAACTCGATTTACGCAACTCAATTAAAACCAGGCCAGTTGCTATTACTGAATATGTCTCATGAACCGAGCACTTGATTACTTGATTTCATGGTATACATACAAAAAATATGGTCACTGCACTCACTCCAAGCATATAGTGAAGCTTTTAATAACAACCCTACGTTTCATTTGTGATTTGAAGATGGACTCTGCCATATACTGTCCCAATACTCTACAACATCTTCTTTGTCAAAAGCTGGTCTACCAATGGAATTTGTCCTAACATGCTTTGTAGATGATTGTCTAATTCTCTAAGGGATATTTCGGCCTCAGAATGAAAATCGACGAATTGTGTCTTGCATTAAATGATTTCCAGCAATTTTTATTTGGTCCCAAAATAGGCCAAAAACTTTCCATAAAGATAAAACTAGTGTTTTATCTAGTAAAAGCTTTTAGAACAACCCACTTTCACCGCCGATGTACACTAAGACGGGAGTAACGTCAAGATCCTATATATTTTCCTTATAAGTCCCAGTGTATACAAACAACTTTTCAAATGCTATAGGCACTTTTTACTGAATGTTAAGTATTTTTTGCTTACATCGAAGTCGCAATTATTAAGTGTTACGTTCGAGCTTGAGCAATATTTCGATTTCAGTGATTGAATGTGATGATTGGGAGCTGTCCGAAATGTATATAAACTAGGCTAAGCAACGTATAAGGAATTGAAATAAAACAGATCGTTAGTTGCGATGACATGGTTAAGTACGGCCATGCCAAGAACAAGAGTTTATGAAATATACAAACCGATTCCAGAAAACTTTCTAGTTCTAAAGTTTTCTTAACATAATTATGATTAAAGCTCATGGCCGAATCTTGATCATATTAATTATAAATTGGAGATTTTATCTTAAGTTCACCAACCACATAGCGCACTGGTTAAAGTTGCGCAATTGGAGCGTGAGGTATTGGGTTCGAATCCTAAGAGGGGAATGATTTACACATCTATAACCTCCTGTTGAAGAGCAGAATTCAAGGGCCAACCCATCTTCCATGCCACTCAATCGGACCTATAGCAGTTCGTCCTCGATTTGGCTATGCAATGGCGTCAAGTATAGGACATAAATAAGCGAACCCCGAAAGAGTAGGGGTAAGCCTTGATCCTGAAAACCGATTACAAAAAGAGAAACATACAAGACAGACCTTATACTCTTGTAAAGGTCTGAGAAGTAAATTGAGAAGCACTCTCCCCATAGTAAATATAGAAATTTCAAAATTGAAATTTAAAAATGAGAAGCTAAAAATGTCAACTAAAATTAGGTTACTGACAAACCTCTAACCACCCAAAACACTTAGTATTACAAAACCAGGAAAGCTTAATGTTATCCTAAACTAAAGGTTTCTGTTCAGTAAAGAAACTGAAAAACCAGATACTATAGAGAAAGTTGCACGAACGTGTAATTGTGACTTCCATTCTGACCGAAAACTGACTTAATAACTCACAAATAGTTACAAAATCCCGGTACCAATCAATTTTTATGTGACAAAAGGTATGTCACCACTATAGACTCTTTAAAAATCGTGATGACCTTTATCATTTGATCATTCACCAGTGATACCGACTTTGAGTAACAATAATCAAAATTGCATACAGGGAGAGATTACCAAACAACCTAACTACATAATTGAGAGCTCCTTAGTACTTTTAAAAGCTCAGCCTTCAAAATGGAACCAGTGGACGTTTGTTTTGTCTGCAAATTTGTTTAGATGTGCTAGCCGAGTTCTTGGTTCATTAAAAGCCTAAAGACTATACTCCTCAGCCAACCAATTTTTGTTTCTCCATACCAAGAGTCTACATGACGACTTATGTAGATGTATCCAAGTTTGAAAGTGGAGGAAATGTAGTTTTAACTTAGTTATAAGTCTTTATCTTTGTTTTGGGTCATATCCGATTGGTTCGATTTAGATGTACCATCTGCACCTTGCCTTCTTTCTCGATTGAATCATAAAACACAAATTACACTATAACCAGCTTTCAATTTTAAGTTTAGTCTTTTCTTGCATCTTGACAAATAGAAAATCCATAAAATTATAATTATACGAGTTGAAGATATTGTTTGAATGACGATTATAGTTTTTCATTGATTTTCTCTTCAAGACGTATGTCGTCAAACAAGTTTGTTTTTTATCACTTTATTATATTACGTTAAAATATAAATTAAACATAAATAAAATGTTTAATAAATTCCATTTTAAGTAAAGTCGACTATCCACATTTTGATTTAATGTGTATGCAGTGAAAGTGATCGAAGGAATTTATGTCTATATACTTTGGACTGAGATGCCAACATAAATCTCGTTTTGTGATCTTTTCGTGTCGAAAGGGCATTGATTTGTTTCGGTTAATTAACAATATATTTTAGTCTATAATTACTGTGTCACGAGTTTCATTAAACCATCACTAATGAATGGTTACATCATTTAACGTGTGCTGGTTCATTGTCCTCAACAATATCTCTCTATATATACAAGTATATATATATATACCAGCATATCACGAATCTCGGCTCTGTATATACATATACTCGTATAAGATAATCGTCTTTAATATTAAAGCCTCTAAGTATAAATAATAAACAATTTGGTGTTGTTGTTTTGTATGCGTGTAAGTATATATCTAAATCGGCAAGTAAATATATCGCCTACAAGGAATTTTGTTGTTTGTGTATGTATTTATGTTACCAAAATATTTCAAAGATAACGATATACACCTACATTCAATTTAACGTTCGAAAAGATTTTGCTCAAAGCTAACGATAAAATTCGCGGAAGTTGATTATATCGCGCATAAAATTGATGAAAATATGATTACTATACTCGAATGTACGGGTTTATGTTTGTCTATATATGTAGAGCCGAGTTAAATGTTCTACTAAGCTCCTTTTGTACTGAGCTTCTTTTGAAAATGTGAAAGACGATATAGCGTTAAAAATTATAATATCAACGTACGGATAGTACACTATATTGTCAGTCCATGTATTTTAAAAATCCTACAGATGGTCGTTTGAGTGTTCATTCATATATCATCAATCGTAATCAATTGATAAAAAATCCTTTTTCGTCCCTTGCGTATTCAAATTTATGCCCTTTAACTAAAGTGTCATTCGGCAGATCGTAACCGACGTTTGACAGTTACAAACAGTCTCTACTCCTAACAAGGGAACTTGTTTGTTTATGAGACGACTGTTTGTAACTGTCGTTTTTAAAAAAAAATCCTTTCGAGCTTGACAAAAGCTTTTACTTGGATTCTGTTAACAAAAGCTTCTTGATCGTTCTGCTCAAATCAAATGGATAAATAATTTCCAAAACCCCATTTTTGTCACTGCTTATGGCTTTTATTCTTGATTCTTTCCTACATAGGACTAACAAAATTTAATCCCTTTTTTTTAGCCGCTATCTTTTTTTCTCTATGGCTTAAATACCGTAAACGCCTCCAGCTGCGTCTCATCTGAAACCATTTCGCTCGATGAGTAAATCTCGACGTAGCCGATGTTAGTTTCGATGAGTAAGTCTCGACGTAGGTCTGCATTGCGTTCATACATGCAACATTGCTCTCTTCATTTCAATCGAGGTCGAGACTTCTCCTTCATAGTTAAACGGTAAACGGCTGGTAGTTGTCACTTCGCTTAATTCCGATTTGAGTACAATATTTTAATTGGGAGTCAAAAATCAGGTCAAATTTACCGAGAAAAACACAAATATGCACGTTCTCGCGTAAAAGTGGGCTGTGACTCACTTCGTTTGCTTGGTGTTCAGATTAGCAACAATTTAAAATAGAATGAACACATAATTGCATTGGCCAAATCAGCTTCACGTAAACTCGAGTCCCTCAATAGATGCAGATAGTTTTTTTAGATCGCATTAGGTTTTCCAGATATATAAAACCTTTATTAGACGTGCTCTCCAGTTGCTGGATAGAGTTCAGCGGCTTACCGACTAATACGAAACTCCAGACTTACGAAAGATCTAGGCATTCTATAGCACCGCAGAGATGTTGCAGAACTCTGCGTGTTCTAGATTTATAAATGGCAAATGTTCTGCAGAATTAAAGAAGAAAATATCACCATTTGTTACGTCAAGACGGGTAACACAAGGAACGGTCAATGCGCATAGGTTTCTGGTGAAGCCGCCGAAACCTCGAACTGGAGGTGCAAAGCGCGAATTCAATTATCGAACATCCAGGAAGTGGATTTCGTTATCTGGCTTTCAGTTTCCGTTTGAGTATAAAATGCACAAGTTTAAGGCAGCTATCAACCTTTACTTGAAGGACCGCGCGTTGGGTGCTGGAGCTCTGACAGTTACAAGGAGCTAGGACTGTTTAAAAGTCCGCCCTGCTCCCAATTAAAGCTTAACTTAAAAAAAAGAGCAGTATTTCGAACAGTTTTGAGAGAGTGAGTAATAAGCTGATTGGGCGATATGAGTTTAATTTTGTTTCATTTTTCTCAGCTTTTGGATTCATTATAATAATTTTAGATTTTCAGATTTCGGGATAGTGACCTGTTTTCGTTATAGCGTTGAATATATAAATTATTAATTTGATATATTTGTCCGGTAGATTTGACTGCATTTTACCACTTATCAGATCATGGTCCGGGTGTCTTTTTTACATCGATGTTGTTCTTGATCGTTTATTTGCCATTGCGTCACTTGTGTTAGATAAGCTTGCTTACATACGTATCTACAAATTTCATTAGAAATTCTTGACTTCCAGTGGCTCGGGAGGAGCCATATGTCAGTGAGCCATATTGGAGGGAATGAAATTGTTGGTCGGTCGAGTTTTCCATAACGAGAAATCCGTTGATTCAGTAACTGTGGTCCATTGAGGTAATATTGAAGCCCTTCGACACGTTCTTATAGAAAAGCGGGTTTAAGATATTAATCGCAACGCAAGGTGTTAAACCTTGATTTAAGTGATTTAAGATTTCTCTAGGAGCTGTAAAATGGCTCTCTACAGGGTTGAGATTGAAAATAAGTTTCTTGACTATGAGTTAATTTTTGTTATCCACACCGTAGGAAGAATTCATAGTGTTTGCCTATTACTAACCATTTATACAAACTAGAAGATGGACCATAACAATACAATTTTTGATTATCTCGGTTCAATCTCTTTAAAACTATGAAGAAGCTCTATATATTTTGTCCTTAAGCACCACCATAAGATATGATATTTTGTTTTTGGTTTTTCATACAATCTGTTTGGGGAGAAGCACTCCAAATTCTTTTGCAGTTAACGTTTTAAGTTACCCAGAAGTAAAATCGAGATTGTTGATCTATCATAGCCATGATCCTGTCGGTACATGAGTTCTGCAATTCAATTAGGGGTCGTAGATGTGTTCATTCTCATCATCTATCGTCATCGAATGATGAAAGCTCACTTTTGAATGTAGCCTAAAACTGTCGAAGCTTTAACTTCTGCGCCATTTGGTGTGTAGAAATTAATTTTTCAAAAATTAATTCCAGAATCAGCAATTATAATAAGCTATCGCCTTATTAGTCGAACATTATACTATACGAAAATAAGCCAGGTTTCTATAGGCCAATACGGGAAATTATTCCGAGTTCTTACTTAAAAGTTTTATTTTAAAAAGTATACGGTGTTAGTAAGTCGCCCGAATCGTGATTGTATGAATTCTTACATGATCATATATAGATGAATCGATTGACCGCAGATTGTGTACTACAATATGTGAAATACTCGGGTTGCATGACATATGTCTGCACTCTTTTTAGTCACGAATATTAAAATTGAGTTTTAGTCTAGTGCAACAACAAAGTTTAAAAGCGAAGGTGAAATCAGCACTGCGGTCACAAACAAAATAATAACAAATTTCTCTAAAGACATCCTCTAGGCTATTTGTTTCCGTCATCAAGTCATTGACGTAAAACTAGCGTTTTAATATTGTGGCAGTCTCTTAACTTTGTTTTGATAATTAAACAGTACAGAATCATTTTAATCAACAGTAAAGAATCATGATCATTGTAGGTGGCCAAGAATCGATCTCGAGATTGCCGCATAATGAGACATTGTCTTAACTATTAATGTGCAACCGGCGACATTAAGTAAATACTCATCAGATGACGATCGAAAATGACCCGCCAGTTTTTTTGTAGTATGATCAATTAACTTATTCTATTACTTCATATGGTCTGATTTTAGCACTCTAATTTGTTCAAAGTAATTGTATTGTTTTACACCAGTGCTCGGTAAACAAAGATGTGCCCTTATTACACAAAGTTTCACAATTTAGCAAATCGGAGTCGCATATCAATCGTAGTCGTGCGTCACTTTAATAAAACTTGGCTGGCTTCCACTTTTTACTTTAAATTGCTTAATTTGCTTAGTGAGCAGTTTAGCCCAACAAACTGATGCCAATCTCTCGAATGGTGAACTTTTACTATGGTATTCTGTTCGATCTTGGAACCACACATTTACTGTTTCATCGTTTTAATTTACGATTTAATTTCAAAATATACTAACAAATACTCAAATGAAGCCTAGTTTGAAATTTTTCAATTTAATGTTAGTTTCGATTGAGAGCAATAGTTTGAAGAGACGGATTGATTCTTCCTCTTCAAGCCTGGCTTTCAAAGAATGAGTAAATTAAAAAAGGTTAGTTAAGGATAGCTGTCACGATTAACCGATATTTTGTCAATAGAAATACTTTTACACAGACCATTCTGATCTTTTGGTGGTGTTGAATATTTCTGACGTCGCTTTTTATCAGATCGATTGAAATCCATCAGGTCATTTAAGTGAGGTGTACTGGTTCCGTGGTTTAAAAAAATTATGACATCAGAACGAAAAGGGAGCCAGTAAAGTTTGAAGCATAAAACACATCTAAACATGACCTATTATGCATTAACTTCATCGGCCAAACTGACTATTTATGGCAAAAAGCTAATGCTGTGCATCTGGCAGTATCAGTTTGGAGCTACTCGAGCCTATTTTTTGTAACCCGATATAAGCCAGAGAATATCAATAAGTATGGAAATAATAACAACGGTCTTTAATGAAAGCTTACTTGAAGATGTAAACTATTTATATTCTAATTAAAACTGTCATTGAACATCAATACTTTCTATTGGTTCGAACTAACCATATGGTAAGTATGATGAAGAAATGATGAGTGTAAACTGTATGAGTGAAGGAATGTTTCATCATCTAACTACAATACATCGAACATGTTTATGTTGGCCTGCAGAAAACATGGCCCGACCCATCCTTTTTGTCAGCAGCTCTCCTAAGTCATACTTCCAGTACGTCTTCGATTTAGCTAGCAACGGCGTAAGGCAAAAATCAAAGCAAACTACGAAAGAGTTAGGAGTGCGTTTGCAATAGTGAGATTTATATTTTGTTTTGTTGAAAAAGGGCATCCAAAATATCGCTCTCTATATTGCCCTATATGACATCACCACTGTAATTGAGTTGATGCTTTATATATATATATATATATATATATATATATATATATATATATATATATATATATATATATATATATATATAATAACGAGTCTGGGCAGGTTTAAACCACTTCTCAAAATAAAACTGCCAATAAAAGGAAAAATAGGATTGATAATCAGTTCTCTAGGTTCTGTAATCAACGTAACTAGTTTTAACCAATTAACAAATTGGGACAGCTGAAGATAGCTTTCTTATCATATAATTACTCTAAACAGTCACTAGAATACGATAATGAACAACTGGCGCCTCAAATTAGTCACGTTCTTGTTATCTCGGATGCTCGTGAATTTTGTTTGCAGTTAATTTTATTTACTGTGCAGATTAACACATTTCATCCGACTATTGATCATTATTGGTGTCAATGATTACATCAACTGTGTTTTTCGATTTGTTGATGGGTTTATGTAAACGAGCTTATCAACATTTATGACTAGGCCTATTTATTTTCAAATCGACACATAACCCAATTCTGATTGACTCATAAGCATGTATACGTAATATATTAAGCATTTCCTTTATAGCTCTTTCGAGGATGTATGTTAGTAACCATCTGTTAAGATAGAAGCACCCACGAAATGAAAAGAAAAAACAAAAACCAATCATGTTACCAACTCCCGCAAATTTGAAACTGTCAACTTAAAATATGTTAATTTTGTTTAGTACAAAAACCAAAAAAAAAAAAAATCGCGTGTGGTATTAATGGAATTCTTGTGTCTTTCGAATTTTATTATGCCAAAAACATTTCGATTCTGCTGGTAGTATATGTTCGTACGCGCATTGTATATATCGTACATACATGTTGGCGCCATAATTTCAATGATGTGTGACTTCCGATTATTAAAATGACATCATATGCTTTATTCAAATTAAACTTTACAATAATCTTACATATGAGTGTTATTCTATCTATGACGAATTGGGCTAAGTACATTTGTTCATTTCAAATACTTAAGTCTAACTTGGATTACATTATCTATAAGGCAAATCAATTTCGGTCATTTCTTATCGAAACTTGAATGTATATACAATTATGCATGTCCGCATGCGGGATGATTCATCCAGTCAATTTTTATCCTTGATCAAGAAACTATCCGATTTAAGTCAACCTCAAAATATATAATATATAGTCTAAAACAACAAAACGGAACACTGGTTTCGCGCGACAACTATTTTATATGTTGCGAGGCAAAAAGTGGTCTCGCGACAATTTTTTATTTATTAATTTAAGATAAATAAAATTTATAACTTTCAATTCTCCTTCAAATTAAATTTAATTTTAAATGTTAATTTCAATTTTCGGTCTTTTTGTTACGTGCGTGTTTGTATAGTGCGGAAAGTGTTTGGCCGCCTCACCATTTGTTTGGTCTCGTTTCTACGTTGTAACATATAATGTTGTGGTGTGGGTGGGTGGAGTCATACAATTATTGTTTAATATTTTCTAATTAAAACATGTGTTAATTTCTAAATATATAATTTTAATTATTTTAATTTATATATATTTGCTCGAATTGTATATGTTTGTGTATATGGGATGCGATGCGATGCGGTTGTGTCATCGAAATGTGGTGGATTAATCATTCTTATCTTGCGTTCTGCTATATATGCGATCTTATAACATAAATTAAATTAGATTTTTATTGAAATGCTAATTTGATTTGGTCATTTGTTTGTAATATTTATAGCTAGAAATGATCTAATTAGATGTATTCATATTTTTATCTTTCCGTACATAAAATTGAATAGTAAAGCTGGTGCGGACCAAAATAATGAATTGAAGATATAATTGACAGTCTTCTCGAGTGATCGCTAAAAGTTCTAGGACTAACATCAAAATTGTTCCCTCTGTGATCTTAGTTTTTGCTACGTTTTTACTTAGTTTTTGCTTCACATGCGTATCTGATACGACCCTCAATCGTGGGATTCTATATTGAGCACTAAAAGAGAGATACCTGTCTGCATTCTGAGTTCAAATTCAGAAATGGTTATTTTACAGCTAATTATGATGATACACTTGTTTAAGAGATGAATTATAGTGGTTCAAACTATACTCGTTTAAACGCAAAGAACCACAATATATGAGGCATGAAACATGAATTTTATACCAATCGATTTTCGTTTTGATAACACATCTACTATATTTGATACTGAGGGCTATTCAACCTTTTGAAAATGTGTAGATAAAATTTAAAATTTATGCTGCTAAATAATTCACGTCGCACCTTGCATTTGGTTTTAACCGGTTTGGGGTTCAAGAAACTTCCAACTCTTACGCGGTTTTCTTATTTATGTTCTACTTTACGCCATTACATACTTAATCGAAGTCGAACGACTATAGGTCCGAGATACGTAGAACCATCTGCACATTACATAGCTCCATGCCAGTCTATATGGTACTGACTATACAGGGGATCATAGATGGGTCAATTATACCACCATTGGTCGTAATCACATGGTGAAAAATACTTCCTGCCTCTATCAGGTTGCGAATCTCCCGCTCCAAATACCACAGCTTAAACCAAAATTCAATACGGGTGATTCTGTAGTTTTAATCGAATAAATCATTGAGTACGCGACACTTCCAAGTTTCGTTCCCCCATGCTTACCCATGAGTCAGATTTCAAGTTCCCAGCTTACTCATGAGCTAGTGTTACTTAGCAATCTTCTCGATTCAGAATAATGGCCAAAGCGATATCAGCCAATTTTACCCAGATTAGTCTATAGTTATTAGATACAAATTAATTCATTCATTTCCTAGCTTCTCCTTGAAGCAAAATCGTAGTGCTAAAAAAGTCTTGATTGCCCCATAAAATTGCAGATATCTGTAACGTAAGTTCATTCGGACACGGCCTTGACGCTCAAGGTAGTGCTCGTTTTTATTGATTTGCCTATATGCTATCTAATGGGAGTAAGATAAATAAAAATCTCCAAATCCCTTTAGTAGGCAAACTTATACATGCCTTGGGTGCACCACTGATACGCAAAAAGAAAATTCTATGAATTTTCATCATAGACTTAAGGCTAGTATTTATGTCTAGATTCTATTCAAATGAAAGTTTCAAAAGAACGAAGATATGTGCCTTCTTCTCTTAATGGTGTTCTCACAAGAGTATAATGAGCTATAATAGTCGTCTTTATTTTTCTATATGCTAGGTGTCCGTCTTAATTTGTACGCGCTAGAGATAATGTAAAATGCGCATTGTATCTGTTCAGCTGGTGGCGCAGTGGTTAAAGCTGCGGCAGTTGGAGCGGGAGGTACCGGGTTCGAATCCCGATAGGGGCAGGATGCAAAAGGAATTGTTCACCATGAGATTACGATCTGTAGTGTGAATGAACACACAACTATGACCCGCAGTTGGAGTGCAGAACTTATGGGTCAACCCATCACTATGGGCTGGCATGGAGCTATGCAATGAGCAGATGGTTAGGAACTAGAGTTACGAACAAGTTCTAGAGAAAGAGTGACAGAAATCTACACTTTTTACTCATAAATAGGCAGATGTTATAAGTTTTAGTATTTACACTATCCAGCCCCGAAGTGACTCATCCTTCCATTTATGACTGATATTGTGAAATACATACTCTATATCTAGACGATATACTATCTAGTACATCTGTCAATTCAAACAAATCAACATAAGTATAAGCTGTGATGTTTTTTATTACGAATCTCAATAAAAAATTTCTTTAAACAGAGAGCTTATTAAGCCTGATTGCACCATCAAGATGAATCTTGCACCATAATCACTTACCTCGTATAAACTACATCAATCTTTTGATATGAGGGGCGTTTAAGTCTTCATTCATGTTTATACATGAGTCATAATTATCGCCGAAGCGATATCAGCCATTTAGACCTGAATTAATCTAGATTAGTCTATAATTATTGGCCCAAACTCGTCTTGAAGCAAAAGTGAAGGAAATCCGTTAATAAGTTTAAAATCTAAACCTCACTGGAGGTTATGTCAACCATAAACGATAGTATTGGAATATCATAGTCGATGCTAGTATATAGGTATTCACTGGTTGCACAAAATTGATTATTGTCCAATATTATTCCAAATTCACTAGGGCTTTGACGCTTAAGGCAGTAATCACTGCTATGTTCTGCCTTTAGGGGAGTGAGATAAATAAAAAATATCCAGTGCTTAAGTAGGCTAGCTTATCACTTGTGGAAGGCGATTATCCGTACTTTCATCATCGACTTGAGGTAAGTCATTAAGTCTAGAACTGGTGACCACCCAGCGATTTCATTTATGTAAATGAATGTGTAGAAAAATTAAAGATATGTACTGTGTATGGCCCAAGCCTCATTTTTTCTCCACTATCCTGCTCCTTCTTTATGTTAGGTTTCTAATTGGTCGTACAATATAACATCCAGAGAGAATGTTTATTGCGTATTGTTTGTGCTTAGTCAAGATGCTGGTATATGTACGAGATATATTAAGATCATTAGGCGTAAGGCATATATGAAGTTGATAACATACGTTATCATATGCCTTACCTCTTCAGTTGCATTAACCAATCTTTAATAACCAGTTCTAGTGAAATAGTGACAAAGAACACCATCTTAATCATTCGGCGACTCTCAAATCTGCACGTATATAAATCTTTTCTCAGTACTTGAGTGGCCCATCCTCCCTCATAAGCGCAACTGGTCAAATGACTACTTCTTGACTAATGTTGTGAAAGGACTCTCTATATCGAGAAACAATACCATTAAGTATCCCCTATTCTCAAGAGACTTCTCAATAAGAATGTTTCTTCTGTATCTTTACCTGGAGCCATTCTACATCTTCGATGTAACTTCTTCAAAAATTTGAACACAAAGTTTGGCTAGCTTATAGGTTAAAGGTCTTTAACTGCAGACAGCACTGTTTTTACATTTACTACATTTTGATTAATTCGAGCCAAATAAAAATTATGTCACCAGTTTCCTTAATATTAGCAGGAATGATGCCATCAGGCTTTTCTTTGGATTTTAATTTGATTTCTATATTTAGTTAGTGCTGGCATAATATAGTTATGTTGACCAGCCTACATTGCGAGCAAGCCACACTGCTAGCTTCCTTAAAATCAGCCGGTGGCTTGTCTATTGAGTCACGAAGATTTATTTTGTTATATTTAATGCACTTCATAGCGTAATAGGTGGCGTGTTTGATTCTAAGGTGGATAGGTGACAGATTGGCATTAGTGATAGGTGACATTAGTGATATCAGCTGATTATCATGTAATAGAAGTTAAATGGTTATGCTATTTGCCAGGCATATTAATAGACCATTACCAATTGCGGATGAGTGACAAAAATCTCCACCTTATGCGTTCAGCTACTCCGAAATCGGCATAATTCTTAGCATTTGAACTATCCGCACTTGGGTGACGCATTCTCCATCATAAGGGCAACTGGTTGAGTGATAACTTCGTGACTAATATTGTGAACGTCATTCATTGTACTCTATTTTGAAGAGATTCTCGAGAGACTTCTCAATAAGGGAGTAGAGAGTTTTTTCTCTACCTTTACCTGTAGCCATAATGCATCTTTTTCAAAAATCTTAACTGAACGTGTGGTTAGCATTGACATAAGTTTTTTGCTTTCCTTTTGAGAATTAATTCGAGCCAAATAAAAATTATTTCAGCAGTTTGCTAAATAATAGTAGGCATGATGCTATCAGGTCCTGTAACTTTATGTAGGTTAAACCTGGTGTTTTCTTATAGAATTTTACGCATGTTTATTATTTGACTTGCATAGTTTTTAGTCGTTTTGGTTGCTTATTTGGTTGCGGTTGGGTATTCTAGTTATCTTGACCACAAAAGCCTATTGATTGAGAGCAAGTCACACTACTAGCTTCCTTAAAAACTACCAGCCTATCAACTTGCCTTTTATTTTGTTATATTTAATGTACTTTCTAGCGTAATAGGTGTATGTGGTTGTTAGGTGGTATTAGTGATATGAGCTAGAGAATTATCGAGTGATGGAAGTAACCCGAATTAAAAAGCTCTCTTAATCTAAAGTGGATTCATAAAGTGGTCTCAATGGTGTTCTTACACGAGTATATAACTATAGTAGTTTTCTTCACTCTTTTCGTTATGTTAGGCTTCCATCTTGTCGTCTATGGTAGAAACGAGAGAGGCAAGATCATGGATATTTGGCAGACAAATAAATACCAAGTGCCAAAGGAGGCTTGATAAAAATCTCCACAATAAGGTATTCTCAAATTTTTACGTATATAATTCTTAGCATTTGAACTATTCAGCGCTTGGGTGACGTATCTTCCCTCATAAAAGCAACTGGTTAAGTGACAACTTAATTAATGGCATTCTCTGTACTCCCTATTTTCAAGGAATTCTCAATAAGGGAGAAGAGAGTTTTTTCTCTACCTTTACCTGTAGCCATGATGCATGTTTCTCAAAGATTTTAACTGAACGTATAGTTAGCATTGCGTTCAGTAATGTTACGTGGAATGCACTTGTTTGGAATGTAACATAGGTTTTTGCCGTCCCCTCGAGAATTAATTCGAGCCAAATAAAAATTATGTCAGCAGTTTGCAACATAATTAGTAGGCATGATGCTATCAGGTCCTGTTACTGTATATAGGTTAAGCCTGTTCTATTCTTCTTTTACTTATGTTTATTATTTGACTTGCACAGTCTGTAGTCGTTTGAACCTTGGGTTCCCGTTGGGTATTCTAGAGTTATCTTGACCGCAAAGGCCTTTATTGAGAGCGTACTAGGTTTTTTTATTATTAGTGATATCAGCAAGAATTATCGTGTGATGGAAGTAACTCGAATTAAAAAGCTCTCTGAATCTAAAGTGCATTCATAAAGTGGTCTCAATGGTGTTCTTACAAGAGTATAGAACTATAATAGTTTTCTTCACTCTTTTCGTTATGTTAGGCTTTCATTTTGTCGTCTAAGGTAGCCAGAGAAGCGAGATGATGGTACATTTGCCAGACATATTAATATACTATTAATACTAAGTGCCAAAGGAGGAGTGACAAAAATCTCCATCTGAAGCATTCAGCTACTCTGCATGACGCATCCTCCCTCATAGGCGCATTCTCAAGTGATTCTGGAGAGACTTTTCAATAAGGAAGTAGAGAGTTGTTTTTTTCTACCTTTACTTGTAGCCATGATGCATCTTATTCAAAGGTTTTAACTGAACGTATGGTTAGCATTGCATTCAGCACTGTTTTTTGCCTTAGGCATGAAACTTACATTTATTGCATTCCACTTGTTTGGAATGTGACATAGGTTTTTGCCGTCCCCTCGAGAATTAATTCGAGCCAAATAAAAATTATGTCAGCAGTTTGCAACATAATTAGTTGGGTTCCTGTTTGGTATTCTAGAGTTATCTTGACCACAAAGGCCTTCATTGAGAGCGTACTAGTTTTTTTTTATTGTTAGTGATATCAGCAAGAATTATCGTGTGAGCTCTCTAAATCTAAAGTGGATTCGTTTATGTATATGGGAATCTAAATTAAGCTTTCGAAGACACATGTGCTCTAGAATTGTACATGTGTGTTTTTTTAGGCTATACTTGACAAACAATATATTTGTTTGCCGATATACAATAAATAAAATAATCGGAGCGAGGCAGTTACAATCAATTTATACAATCCAATTCAATGTAAATAAAAATTGAATTCGCGTTGTGACAATAATTATATAACCATTTAAGCGATTTAAAATGTTCAAGGTTAACTTATCATGTTTTTAATGTAATGTTGCTGATAACATTTATTTATTTTTTTTGTTAAACATATTATCGGTATATATATATACTGGAACTAATCAATATATCGTAAGCCTGATCGCTATTTTTCCAAAATTGTGCCAATTCAACAATTTTTCCAGACCGAAACAAAAGCCATAAATCTGTATATAAGCGAGTACATATACCAAACCCCTTTCCGCGTACTCGTATACTATAATGCGCTATCTGGACTGGAAAGATTTAATTTCGACAAATAAAAACTTTTCAGTTTTTTGAACATTTGATCAAACAGAATAACATAACATAACAAACACAACAAATATCGCGGTTGATGGATTTCAAATTATTTCTTCAAAATAACAACAACAATGTTGTTTATAACACACACAATAGAGAAATAAATTTTTCTAATCCAAATAAATACGCAAGGAAATAAATTTATGTATGTAAGATGTTTCGAGTGTGTTGCGCCTTTCTTGTTGATCTTGTATATATGTATGTCTGTATAAAAAAACTTCCGATCTACATCTAAATATTTATCGTTTACAGTGTTTGTATGTTTAGATTAGACGTCTACCTTATATATATACCATGTACGTCTGTCGCCGTAATCGTAACGATTTAAGAAGCTGAAATTTTAGTTACTAACCCGGTCGATATAGGTGTACATGATGTATGTTAATTTTTGGTTCGAGTTCGATTCATGCGCTAATAATATTGTTGTTGGTGCGTTTTCATCATCTTATATGGATTATTAAGTTGATTTGGATTTTTGTTATATAAATTAAACTATCTTCTTATATCGTATCATCGTTGTTGTATATACAGTTTGGTGATTTAATTTTTTTTTTATATTTTTGTTGAAATATGCGGCGATGGCAATGGAATAATAATTTTTGAGTGTTTTGTGTGTGTGTATTTATATAAGAAAGACAAGATGACAAGATGACGATGGTGTTTATTATATTATTTTTTTTTTGAGTCATATATATTTAATATTGTGTTCATGAACGAGCTTTTTGTGAGGATGACTATTTCCAGAATATGAGTTTTGCGATATAATTTAGGTTGTGGGTTGGAATTGAAATATTATAGATTCAAATACGTTACAATATGGTATTTGATGGGTGGTTTTGTATAATTTTGTATCGTTCTTATATTACACGTTTATTGTTTTTATATTCTTGTATATGTGTGTCCTGAAACAAAAATCGATTGTGTGTGTAGCAGGAAGTTATCTAGACTTGTGACGATACATAAAATCGTTCTAATTCATATTCCATCGTGCGATCAATCTAATTTTTGGCGAAAAATTATTATTCGAACCATCAATCGAACGATAAGAGGGTAAAACATAAGATAACGAAAAAAAATTAATTCATGTATGCATGTATGTGTAAAAAATAGGGCAAAAAATCAAAACAACATCATCCCCAGCCATTTCGGGATTTCCATGTAGCCCCAGTATCGGAAAAATTTTTAAAGCGACAAAAACACAAAAGGAAGTGAGAATATAAATAACATAAAATTTTAACCATAAAATCCGACAAAAAGTATCAAATTTTAACCTTTAAACAAAAGGGACAGAAGAATTTTAACGATCTTAAGACGTTATGGGTAATAAAGAAAATTGTCGGTATATGTGTTGTAAATACAATATACATAATCTATTATTATTATTATTGTTACAGTTGTGATTGAACGCAATTTTGTCGTCCCATTATGTATGTATATATGTTGTAAGGGGGTTGTGTACACTATATAATGATTAACCTGAACATTTTAATTGGTATTAAGTTACGGGTTTCCTCTTCATTAGGACTTTTCCACCGACTAAAACTATATATATGATGTAATTGAATAGAACTGAAATTATTGGGTTGTTTGGAAAATCAATTCATTTGTTTGGTGAAAATGAAACAGGTTTTGGGCAGAAGACTGATTCTTCAAGTGATTTTTGATACGTCCTGATTTAAAGTAAAGGCCTTCCCATCCAAAAATTAAGTAGAGGTCGAAACAAGTTATAGTTCGAAGGTGTCAAATCTGCAGAATATAGTGGGTTTTGGTAGTAAAGGGTGTTTTTTTAGAAGTTCACAACTTTGGGTTGGCAACACTGCGTTTGTTAGTTTGGTTTGACATTATGGATAGACTTACATCAGAGCATCGCTTGCAAAATGATAAAATTTTCTAACGGCTGGTTCAAATAACAATAGATCGATTTCGGGTCACGTTTATTCTTAATGATAAAGAGCATGACGTCGAGACGTCGAACTGAAGAAGCTGTAGTCGCTGTACAAAAAAGCATTGCAGAAGATTCTAACCAATAAATTCGTCGTCGTTCTCACCAACTGGGCTTGTACTCTTCCACTTTTTGAAAGATTTTATGAAAGGATCTTAGCTTAAAAGCTTTTAAGATTCAACTTGTGCAGGAGTTAATGCGCGGAATAAGCCGAACTGTCGCATTTGGAATGAGGATAATCTACAAGCTTCTGTCAAAACACCATTACATCCATCGAAAATTACTCTGTGGTGCACTTTATGGGCTGGAGGAGCCATTGGTCCATATGTCTTCAAAAACAATGATTGTCAGAATATGTTGCTCTTAATGGTAACCGGGATAAGGACGTTAAAAATTTTTTCATACCTTGATTAGCATGAATTAATCTTGCTGACATGTCGTTTCAACAGGATGGAGCCAAATGACACACAGCGTGTGCTACAATACATTTACTCAAAGAAACTTTTGATGAAAGAATAACTTTGCGTAATGGTCTAATTAATTGGCCACCAAGATCATGTAAGTAAACCACATTGGATTATTTTGTTTTTTTGTTTTTGGAAAGTCACTACGTCGATAGACCAGAGACAATTGAATACCTGACAATCAACATTCGAAGATTAGTTGGCGAAATACGACCGCAATTCACTTATTCAGTTGATCACATTACACTTCAGAATAAATCGTGGTTTTGTCCGGTAGAAGCTAAAAACAACGTGGTTTGAGCTGGTTCGTCTGTTGCTCCATGATTATTTATGCTTAACGTTTTGGTAAACAACCCATTTCTCGTCGCCACTAATGATGCGCTTCATAAAGGTCATCTTCTTGATGTTTGAAAAGCAAATCGCAGTCGTTAATGCGACGAAGTAAATTTGGTTCTGTAATAACATGGAGAACCCATAAGTCAAGTGTTTTGAAATTAAACCAAGATGTTTCACGTGATCAAGTCACAATCTCTCAGCAATCTCACGAGTTGTTATTCGGCGGTTTGCATCTATTAGTGCCTTTATTTTGTATTCATCGGCTTCAATGGTCCTTCCAGAACATGGTGCGTATTGATCGGATTTTCCGGAACGAAATTTCAAACTCCATCCCCATCCATCAATTTTTGCCTTGCTTGAACTGCATTTTTGCTTTTTCGATAGTAAAAGAGTAAAATATGCAGAAAATGGTGCTTTCGATTTTCCATCTAGGGCACCAAACAAAAACTATTGGAAAGAATAGAATCAAATAAAACGTTTTGACAAACACGCCTTACTTAAGGGCTATTTGGATAGCTGTCAATTTTGAATCTGCCATTTTTTGACATTTGACAAGAAAAAAATACGTCTCGGCCGGCAGTTGTCAAACTGCTGGAATAAATTTGAGCTGTTGGGACAAGTTAGTTATATCAAGAATCGAAACTGTGTGCGTCGCTTAAGAACAACAGAAAATATTGCTGCTGTAGCCCATAGTGTTGGAAGATATTGATGTGGACGCCGTTTTTTTGCAAGAAAAGATTCCTGACCGTGTTTTTTCTCGAAGAGCTGATTATGTGATTTAACACTTTTAGACTTTTTTCTTTGGGGCCACGAGAAAGATTAGGTCAAGACCTTAAAGGTGAATTCGTGAAGTTATCAAGTCATAGACTTATTGAATTAGTCATGGAAAATTTCATGAAATTAATATGGCGCTAAAAGCGCACCTGTGGCGACCATTTAGCTGATATCTTTTTCAAATGTTAATGGCTTACCTTCCTTTTTACAATTGCAAATATCAAAATGATTGGAAAACCCAATTTTATTTTGACATATAATAATTATGCGACTTAAGTGTGAAGTTGGCTGAGAAAGAATACAATTAGGTCCTCTGTTGGACAAAAAACGAAATGACTTTCCGAACAACCTTATAAATAAGTTGCATAATTATCTCCACCTACTCTAAATAGTTGATAATTTTTTTGATTTTAATCCGTACACTAATTATCTCGTACAAACGTATATTACCGCGTCGCGGTATATTTAATAACAACTTAGTCAATAAAATATTGTTTATAGTTGTTTCGATTTGTTGTTGTTCTGTTATCAAAAATTATCAAATTACAAGAAATCAGTTTATTTTGGCTAAAAGAAAGTAATTAAAATGTACTTAAATTTTTTTTTATGATAATAAAATTGGGATTATCTTTACTTTGGTTTGTGCTGGTGTCTATATACATAATGTAATATATAGGCGCGCGGGAATATATAAAGTAGATACGGGTTTCTTAAAACAATAAAATAAGATTTGGAATTTTTTTATTTTTTTTTACGAAATTTTATTATTTTGGGTTAGACTTAGTGATAAATGGAATCGAAATAAAACAGCATGGCTAATCTCTGGAACTGATATAGGATTGTATTGTGTATTTGTGCGGGGATTTGATTATGAAAATGAACGCAGTGAATATAAATTTTGTTATGCCAGCTGGAAATCGTATTTCAAGTGTATATAGAATTATTTTCAATATAAACCATTTGAATGGATTTTAGGCGGAACATAATATGGTTGTTTTTTGTTTTGGTTCAAAGAACGGCATGAGCTTGTGTATTACTTCGAGAATGATGAAAATTGTTGTTGATTGAAGTATAGTCAGTTAGAAGGATTTAGAATATGAGATTAAAATAATTGTATAGTTGTTGTGGCTCGATATATTTTTTATGAACTGTCGAGCATACATAAAACAACGTCGGGGTAATCTATGTGAGATTACTACTAAATCGTTTAAGTTTATTTTGGCGATCTTTAGTTTTTCCGGTCTTATCAAATTTGGTCATTTATCCTTGATCCAAGTATACGAGTTTTGTGGAGGGCATTTTTTAAACGAGTAACAGATTACTATATATTTGATCAAGTATCGTTAATATCGTCAGTTGAACATATAGAAATTATGATCTAAAGGAGAGCAGTCTATGGGGACAGTACTCAGCAAGATCTTCAAAGTGAGTTTATTATAATTTAAGAAGGACTTAGATCTTTCCTGATAAATTGTTTCATTGAAGATTTGGATAGACGACAAGAGCTGAGGCTGCCCCATCTTTTTTGGTGAAGACCACTAAAGCGATATAGTCGATATCTCTCTTAGGAGATAATAACGTCACTCCTAGAACGCCATCAGGTCTCACAAAAGTATAGAAGCTGCACCCAATCGAGATAATTTATCAACCAATACGTTTCATTTTATATTCGTGTGAAAAGTTATCCAGTGAAGTTTAATTTCATTCAGACTGCCTAGTCAATTACCGTCTCGAAAACAAGTTTCAATTAATCAGTATTGAAGTCAATCTTAAAGCAGCCCGACTGTCAAAAAATATGCAGATACGATAAGCTCTGCATTCATTTGCAAAGAGTGTTGCTTCCAAAATAACTGACCAAATGTCCTCGGCCATACAAAATAATAGTATGGCCGAGGACATTTGATCAGTTATGTGCGGACCACATTCCTCCATATAAGGCAACGCCAAGAAAGGCGAAAAAAATTGTCACTGCCTTGTAAGCGAATGTGTGGTGTGCATAGCACCCACAATATTCCGTCAAACAAGTTTTTGGACACGAATCAGTGGTTTTCCTCCAAACACCACTTCATATTCTAGGCCGCCAAATAAATTCGACAGATGAGATTATACCAATATGATTCATTGTTAATATTGGTAGTAGGTATGCGAACTCCCAACTAACGAATCATGCCACATTTTTGTGGGATCTACAGTCATAAGTTGTGATGACATTTTCACGATTATTCTCTTTCAAATTTATATGTGTCATGATGACAAAGTGATATATTGTAGTTTCGATTGTTTTAAAAACTTTTTGTGTAAACTATGCCTAACAATTTGGGCAAATAATCTATTGATCGGTCAGATCAAATTTTCTGTTATAGATAAGAAGTCTACAAACTGTGGATGTACTGCGGCTCTATGTATTCTATGTTTATATATAGGGAGTATTGCTATTGCACAATTTAGAGTACAAGCAGATGAAATTACTCGTCTCTGAAAAAAATTAATGCATGTTTGACACGGTTTCTAAGATTTTACCCTATCACTCTTAGATTGTGGGAGCACTCTAAAATCACAACATAAAACAATTATTCTTTATTTTGGCACAACCAATTTTTTCCAAAAGCTAGCGATTTTTATGACAGGCGCTGTGAACATATTCTGCACTCCCGAGCAACTTCATCGATTCAAACCTTCAGCGCTCACAGGAAGGCAGATAGTTTTAAAACGTTCATCCAATGCTCAATTGAATTCATTTCTGTGTTGAGGATCGGCCACTTCGCATCGTCTCAAGTTCAACCTTATCCATAAACTGCCGAGTTATTTGAGCTTTCTGACCTCGGACATTGTTGTTACGGTTATAACACTTGTAGAACAAATGGCAGGCGTTAACAGATGGTGGATCTGTTGTGCGAATCCATCCATTTTCAATCAGCTGCTATCATTAATAGAAGTTAATGATAGTTACAGAATCTTTCTAAATTATAATTCTTATAGTTACAGTAAGTTGAGGAATACTTCCCATTATCACTTGCCATTATCAAGAGTAAGAACGAAACATAATCACTATCCAATGCGTGTTTTCTAATAATCTAGTTTAATCGATTTGCTGATGGAGCTAATAAATAAAGCTATGCTATAGAATAATGTAGTGTTAACATGAGATGCTGTTCCCCCGGATAGATTCTGATCAACGAAAGCACAGGCTTAGTCACGGTATTTTAATCTCCAACATAAACTAGACATTTAATTCGTAGGAAGTATATATCGACTGGTCAATACAATGAACCGTATAATAGAATGATGAGATTATAGCCGGGTCATAAAAGTTTTTCTATTTACTTACCAGCATTAAATTGATACGCCAATTCTTCAAGTGATACGCCACTCGTAAATTGAACGGACCGCAAATATAGGAATAGACAGTGAATAAAATAGATGGATTCCAGTTTCCTAAAATCTTTTTGGATAATCTTGAGACAGTATATTGGCAGGTTTAGCTAGCGACCGATTTCTAGTTTGACTCCATCCTTCTTGCAATAAAGTATCAAAAGTTACCTTACAAAGTGCAAACCGTTCACCAATTGCACGCTGATCGTGTAGTGCGGAGTGTTCTTAATTCTATGCTTTGTTGAAACCTTCCTGAAGCCCATTTCCACTTAAGATGTTATATGAATAAAACAAAGTTTTTCGGGCACGCAGAATCAGTGCCATTGTATCTTCTCACCGTGACTGTTTGGTGCTGTATTTTTAAAAAATTTTATGATTCGGTGTTTTCGAAATTCTCAAATCATAAATATTAAAATTTATGAATTTTTGATTAATAATTATGACATCTAAATAATACATAAAGGATTTTAATTGAATGGAAATATAAAACTGGGACGTTAACATGACATGTAGTGGTTGAATTTCGTCTTCTGCATATTTAACTCCGAAAATTTGCGCATTTTTGGACGTTGAATTCAAGTCCGTAACAGCTCTTCGAATTTACATTGTTTACCAATCGGATTAAGTGCATTATCGCAGAAGCATTCCAGCTTTCTTACCATATATCGGACTGAAAAGCCTTGTGAGTATTTTGTGAGATGGCTTTATCAACGTTTAAAGCAAATATTTGCTAACTAGTTGTTTTCGAATATGTTATGTCTGAAAAGTGACTGTTGGCAAATATTCGTCAGAGTCTAGCTCGGAGGTGTATATATTTAGAACAAATACGATTCCATCTACAGGTAAACACATAAATTGGATAAATTACTATCATAGGTTGGATATACTTCAAGTTAAACGATTTTCATTTAACGTATAGAATGAGCACATAAATTTATTTACTTTCTCATCCCAATCGAAAAACTTTCGTTGTCTTAAGCAAATTTTTAAGTATTCATCTTGTACATCAATCTCGATTTCAATATGAAATTATTAATATACAAATTTCTTGTGTATTACCATGTTAATATCCAATTAACTTTTCTCACTTGATTTGAATGTGCTGCATTCAGTTTTAGAAAGTAGCTATAAAGTAGCAAGTGAACTTTCGATTCTAAACCAAATATTGTAAAGTTGCTAAATGTAATCCGCGTAGATAAATTTTTAAGGGATATTAAAGGACAGTGAAATTATTTTGCATATCAAATTCTGTATATTCGTCTCTATACTCGTAGTCACGTTAAATATCACAAAATCCCATTAACATTTTGACATTAAAATGATACAACAACAAATCTATCTAAAAATAAATTCATTGTTTTTATTTATATTTTATAAACTATATTATAATTTTATTTTTGAATATTTTCATTTTTACTATAAATGGAAACTGACTTGATACCTCGTATGTACATATGTGTAGAAAGTCTGTTTATTTTTAACACTGTACATATATAAAATATTTTAATGGATAAATGAAATCATCATTAAATTAACTATATATACATCATTATGTATTTAATATAAGTAATAATGTTATTTGTTCGTAACTAGGGTCGATGAGGAGGTGGTGATGGTACGGATATATACCCCCTACTAATAACATAACACTAAATAAAGAAAAGTAAATCACTTAGAAAAAAAAATTAAATAAAGTTTTCCCAATATAATCTTATCGGTATTCCCGGCACCGCCGACGCTTGTCAGTCTGTCAGCCGCTTTTTTTTGGAAGAATAACAAAATGAAGGGGAAACCGAAAAATTCTTTAATTTAATTTTCAATTTACCTAACGTACGTATATACCTTTATATAGATAAGTATACAACAACAATTGGATAAAAGAAAACGAAAAATATCCAACACAACAGTACAGTGGACCCCAGCTTTACGATGGTAATTTGCTCTACTCAATTCATCATATTGTGAAGTAATCGTTAAGTGAACCACATTTTAGGACCAAGCACCAGATTCCTGTTTAACGCCGGGCCTATTCCTACAGTCGTTTACATATTTACGTTTACGTAAGGAGAGAACGACCCGGTTACAGACACCTGGCAAATCGTTACTAAACTACTGTTAGCAGACAATCACAATTCTAATCTACTAATCTGCAATGAGAGAGGTCATATTTTTTTCTTTTATGACCCGACACATTATGAGGACCTTATAAACTGTCGTTCATGTAAAGGGTAAATTATTTATATAAATAAATAATTGAGTAAGTAATGTTTAGCTATAACGTGAGCATTCATTCTATTCCTCATGCATCCTATCTTTATATCCGTTTCTAGGTTCTAGAACGAACACTCACACAATAAACAAAAGTAAATTATCGTATAACTCATTACAATTCAATGAAAGAAATTATCAAAGCCGCCATCTTAAAATGTCCTAAAAAATGTCAAACACCTATGATCTAAACCTGGAACTAAGCTTAATAAATTTTACACACATCTACAAAGATTTGTTACATTGGTCACGTAAATCACGAAAAATGTAAATCGTAAAGTGAGTCGATTCAACGTTAAGCAATTTTATCGTATTGCGAGCCCAACGTAAAGCGGGGGCTTACTGTATACGAAAAATAAAATATACAAAAGGTATTCAAGAGTAGATATATGGTATATCTAGATAGATACGTTTGGAAAATTATATTTTCCAAAAACATTGTGCTGTTGTTGTATAAGGCTAACAAAAAAAACGGAAACTTAACGCACACACACTCATATACAACACAATGAAAATTTATGGAATTTAAATATTATATATAGTCGAGTATATATATATAGAGTATAGAGCACACACAGTACTGAAATAGCAAAATATTTGAAAAAAGGGTTGGAAAATCTTCCCAGTTTTGTATTTGTATGTATAGGTGTAGCGAATAAAATGGAAATATATAGTGGCAATTAGAAAATTAGCCTTTTATTATTTACTCAATTTTCAAATATACAATATATCTAGATATTTATTTATTGGACTTGCCTATTTGTATATTAAGGAGTTTTCTAATAAGAGGTTTTTGAATATTCTGCTATTTGGGCACCTGTCAATTTTAAAGCTGTCATATATTTTGAAATTTAACAAGTAAAAAACTCGGCCGGAAATAATGAAACTGATGGAAAAATTTGAGCTTTAAGGATATGTTAGTGATGTCAAGAATCGAAACCGTGTGCGTCGCTCTAGAAGAACTAAGAATATTGCTGCAGTTGCCCGTAGTGTTGAAGAGAACCCAGGTTTGTTGATTCCGCGTCATTCTTTGGAATAAGACATTCCACAAACGACATTACACCGTATTTTGCATATAGCTTATGTAATAAAGCTTTTAAAGTTCAGTTACCAAGAACTCAAGGGTCCTTCAAAAGCATCAAACTGATCCGGATTAAAATCGAAAAATGGTCTTTAGTGATTCCTTTTTATCTTGGAAATCATGATCCAAACCTTTCAGTCGTCAACGTGTCTCTGTTTGGTGTGGTTTTTGGGCTGGTGGTGTGATTAGACTTTACTTTTTTGTAACTAAGGCTGTGACGGTGAATGGATTGTGAGCTATGATTAATGATTTTTTATGGCCGGTATTGGATAATATTGATGACGACGACGTTTATTTTCAGAAGACGGCGCTATGTGCATGTAAACAAATATTTTATATAATTTACGTAAATAAACGCGAAAAAAGTAAAACATTGTAACATGTAAAAATAACTTGAAATATGTACCGACCAAATAGTGCAGTGTTCAAGCTGCGGCAGTTCAAGTGGGAGATACCGGATTTATATCCTGATAGGGTAGAAAATAAAAGGAACTTTTACCATCTGACACGATGGGTGCTATAACTTGCAATTGGAGTGCAGATTTTTGGTAAAATGGACCTATAGCCAGCCGTAAGTCGATTTGGCTATATGTAATCGCGTGAAGTAGGACGTAAACAAGCAAAGCGCGATCGCAAATACACTGTGACTACTGAGTGATCCAGGGTACGTGCTATCATTTCATTGAATATACAATGCCAGAAATTATCAATAAAATTATGAACAGACACTTACCATCATAATCGTAGTGTTTGAGCCATATAATACATGCATAATGCTACTTTTAAATGTCAGATGCTACCTGAAAATTTTGCCAGTGTCATACACATATCGAACCTGCCAAAGTCTCTAGTATTGGTGTCGCAACCCAACGACAACCCTAATAGATTTGCCAACCCAGCCACGATTCATTTCAAAATCGATGTAAACTAGGTATTCGAATATGAACACACCTGTATCTAACAAATATTAACTCCAAAGGGTGACTATTTTTAACGTTTGTGCTAAATTTACATTTCAGAGAACAATAAATAAATTTATCAAAAGATGGACGGTTGTATAGAAAAAGTGTGTTACTGTTCTTACGCATAGATGTCACTATTACATTATATTGACAAATTTTACATTTTTTACTTTTCATTTTGTAAAAAATTTTGTGTAAAAATAAAAATTGTTTATGGTGTAAATAATGAAATGTAATTTACGTGCACAACACTGGCTTTTTGTTATATTTCGAAGAGGTGATCCCAATTGGCCACATAGACCTTGTGGTTTACGCTTATATACTGTTTTTTTTTGGGACGACGTGAAAGATAAGGTCTAGGCTATTGTTCCACAATCGATGCAAATGCCAAATGTATTTGGCTGATATCGTTTTCAATTGTTAATGGCATACCTTCCTCTTTACAATGAAATAAATATTCATTGAATTCTCTTTCAAAATACTCGTTTTTTTAAATACCAAAATGAAACCTCTTATTAGAAAATCCTTTACTTATATATATACGAGTATTATATATTTTACAAGGCATTTGGTCGAACAATTAAAAATCGTGAAGGTATTTCGACAGTGTGTATAGTATAAATCATCATCGGATGAGGTCAGAATATACCTTAATCGTCATCGTCAGCTTATTTAATTAATATATTTTATTTTGTTTTGTCTGTTTATCGGAAATTATTGTATTTATATATACTTTCTTTTATGTCTCTATATATGTATATTCATACATACTTCACACCTTTGTAGGGTATGTGACCTTTGTTGACTTTACTATAAAAAACACAGTTGCTTCATCATTTGTATAATTATAATCATGGGCGGAAATCATAATGATGGTCAATCGTTTTGTTTGAGCTATGACTGGAATTGCTGGAAGTTTCAATGCTTACGAGCTTTGCGTCTAACCTGTATCTTATTAGCTGTAGTTATTTTTTACGTTATAATTTTCTTATTAATATCAAATTAATATTTTCTTTTATTTCGTTTCAGGTAAATTTTGGTACATTTTCTTATCACATTTTCAAGTGTAAGTTGTAGAGATTATATTATATAACATATAAGAACAAATAATTGTTACACATAAAATATGAAAAGCAATATTCATCAACATATTGTCGAATTGTTGAGATTACAGTCATGAGTTAAGCTGCTGTTCCATTTATAGTCGAGCCGAGTATACATTAATTAGAATCGATCAAGTTCTCTAGTAATAGTTTCGTTGGATTTGAGCTACTTATAATAAAAAAAAACACCTTGCTGATCATGCATGTTCGGCTTTCTTAAAGACGTTGAATCAATAGAAACGTCTATCAATTTCATATGGTAATTGGATCTTTTGTTGTGTGGTTCCCAATAGCTATCCAAGTTTAGCATGTGTTCGCTATATATGTATAATTGTGGCTTTTTACTGCATCGAAGCCATTCATCGATGATTCACACGTACTGGTTTCAACATATGAAAAAACTTTTGGTTCAAAAATTGACAAAAATGGTTACTAAGATGATTTTACCGATAAATTATCTCTAAAATTTTACCAATAAATTATCTCTGCAATACTTTTTTACGATTTGAGATGAATCGAATTTTTGTTATGAATTGAAATATTGAACTGATTTGTACACTTTTGAAGAAAATTGTCATTATGACTCTTGGCTCATATACAGAAAGTTATCGAGGTATTAAAATTAGACGAGTAATATTGTTAACGGAGTAATTAGAGGAGTTATATTATAGGTTACCTGCACACTTAGTCATTCGGGTTCTTTCAGCGAATAATCTAATTTATTGTCATTTCATTTCTTCGCCTGTCTGCTCAGAATCATACAGTCATTATAATATTTTTGTTGTTTCAGCACCTCTGTCTCTTCTTCCTGGTTATACTGTGAATCACAGCGATCGTTGTTTGCAGAAGAAACCAACTAAATTACATATATTATCTTCTGTTGAAGTGCACAACTCATCACAAAGTGGTCGCAAATGATACTCTATTAGTTAAGAGAGACAACGCGGTACTTATATCCAATAGCAATTGCAAAAGTAATCGAAAACGATAGACGTCAAATAGAACAATGCAGGTTGTACATATATTTTCGTTTTATCAATAGAACGACGATTTTTAGACGCCTGGAATACCAAATTTTTGATTAATGAAAATTGCGAGGGTGTATTATTACATTAAATTCAATAATGACAGTCTATTAGTCTAAGTCCGATTTTTAGATATCATCTGGTCCAGTATAATTGGAGATCGATTACAATTTTTTGGAAAAATCGATCATAGGTACCCAAATATATTACAGATATATGTCACTATTTTGAACTCACTAATATAATGCCGTAATATTCCAGTATTGTCTGATCCAAATTCTATCCATATGTTAAGTCTATATAATAGATAATCTCATATGAGGACTGTCTTTTCCAAACATTCTTGGTAACATTCTGTATGTTAACAACCGTAAAGCAAGACTACATTTTGCAGGAGGCTATGTTGATTGGTCAGTTGAGGATTGGTCACGTGTTTTTTATATGTATCGCGACTTGGGTTGTTTAGCTTTGACGGTCGAGAAATGAGAATAATACGACTAAATGAGCACCCACTGAGCAATATTGTTTAATGTTATGGTTTAAGATGGCATTTCCTTGTATTCCCAACGAAATCATGTTTCTGTGCTTAGTAATTGTTTGACAAGTAGAAAATATAATGCCTAAATTTTACCAGATTCATGTTTTTTCATTTCCACTTATGGCCAGCTAGATGATTAGGGTCATTGAAAGGTCTAAATCTGGCCATAAGTAATTATCATTATTTGAAGTAAACTGGACTACAAGTTTAGAAGAACCTATAAATAGTATTATGCATTGTTGATGTCAAGCACATAGTACGTCGAACTAGAAATACAAGAATGATTATTATGTAGACTTTGGTTTCATCCAGATATTGTCCACAGGTGTAAGTCTTACAATTTCGGTTTCACTAAAATTAAAGTAGTAGTTTTACATCTAAGGGATAGACCGCCCAGGTGGCGCAGTGGTTAAAGCTGCGGTAGTTGGAGCGGGACGTACCGGGTTCGAATCCCGATAGGGGCAGGATGCAAAAGGGATTTTCACCATGAGATTACGATCTGTGGTATGAATGAACACAACTATGACCCCTGCTGGAGTACAGAATTCATGGGCCACAGAATTAAGCACTATAGGCTGGTATGGAGCTATGCAATGTGCAGATGGTTAGGAAAGTCGGACCTATAGCCAGTCGTACGTCCTCGAATTGGCTGACATGGCTTAAAAGTAAGGACGTAAATAAGCGAACTGCGAGAGAGTGGGGAGTGCCTTGAGTCTCTAAACAGATTGCAAAAAAGAAATAAATCTAAGAGATAGTTTTTGCACCACACAAGCTTTCTTCGAAAACACTCGTTAATTTAAAAGTTTTTTGAAGTTTTGCTATTTAAAGTGCAAGAAACATTCAAATCGGATATCGGTTTAATCTTTGACGATAGTGAAGTTTGTCCTTAAGTTGTCCTAACTTTTAATTTTGAGAAAGTGTATGTAAAAATAGAGCATATTTTTAACATATAAAATATCTCCCTTTGGGCAACAACAATTTAAAACACTTTTACAAAATAATTCAACATGTTGAACTGCCTACAACTCTTGTCATTCAAACAATTATAAAATTGCTCCAGAGCCTATATCCAACTCAAGACCCATAGTTTAGGTTAGATGGCTATCTCATACCACTAGTCAATCACAGTCCGTTTGAATATTACGAGGATACGACCCTTAGGAAATCGGTGTTCCACGGTGATATTGAACACACAAAATTATAAAGTTAATTCAGAAGCTATACCCAAGTCGAGAAATATATTTTTGATTAGATCGGGACTACATCTGTACATCAACATGAAATGAAACATCGATGTCCTATTGGTCGTATTCCCTAAATATTCAAACGGACTGTTATTAATTAGTTGTATGAAATTAGGACATGTTCCTTTAATTGGACAAACGCGTGAAGTTTGTCCCTTATTTGTCCTAAACTTGATTTTGTAAGTTTATGGCAGAATTTGGACATACGTTACTCGAATAATCGTTTAGCGTGTGAACTCGGTACTATCTCGGTTGAGAACTTCTTTTACTTACGAAACCTGAGTTAAGGCTTTTCATCACGGCATGTACCTTTAAGATTGTCTTCGATATATTGCAAACAAAAAAAGTGATTCAGAATAAGAGATCATTATGGTTCGCGTGCTTCACAGTGTTTTTCCAACTGAAATTATTAATATACTAGCCAACACGAGTTGGAAGCATTTAAAAATAATCACTTGTATCGTATATGTACATAATTTACAGTATCAAACTGCGGAACATGTTTGTGACGTCAAAAGTTTTCGACAATAAATCTATTTTCGTTTCCTTACACTGCTGACATTTACTGTCAGTCCTGTATCTATAACTTAAGGTTTTTTTTACAATTATATTATATAAAAAAAAATCAAGAAAAGTTTTGGTTTCGTATATAGTAGATTGTGTACATTGAAAAGAGTATTGAAAAATCAATAATTTCCTCGAAAAGATAAATGATTAAAGGTACATTAATTTTCCGATTGATAACAAAACAAATGAAAATGGAAACCGTAAATTTTCGTTTTTCTTTAACTTTTCACGTGCAAACTTTAATCAAATAAATTAAAAGGTCATTAATATGTGTGTGTATGGTCCTTAAGTCCGAAACTACTTTGTAGTATATTCTCGTTCGACGAGACTATATACACACATGACATCACTAGAAATTATATTATAAAAAACCAGAATACGTGCGAGCTCATCTGATAATTAATATCAATATAAATGAAAAATTATAAGACATCCGCGATAATAAATTTCGTCATTTGTCTTAAACAAAAAAAAAACAACAAAACATAATAAGTTAATTTTAATTGTGTAGGATGAGATTGTTTGTTATGCAATTTTGTGTACACTCTCGTAACACACAAAAAACAAAACGAAATGTTTATGATGGTACGATGGCGTAAACTCTGGCAACGAACTCGGGAATATATAAAATATAAATTTTATAGAATGCCATATTGTTTCATTACTTGATATAAAATATGATTTGCTTCATTGTATATTGTCATTTTGGAACGGGATGGAAATGTCGAGCTATTTATCAGATGTTGCGGTGATGCAACGTCCCACTTCTTAATCTTGTATGTATGAAATGTAAACAACTTTTACATTAATTATATGATAAGAAATTTTAAATAATTTGTCAACGAATTGAAATTAGATCGTTTCATTCATTTGAATATTGTAAAGGGTAGTCCAATAAGAGGTTCCGGAAGTCTTTTTGATATAAAATGCAATATAAACAATTTAATAATCAAGAATTGTTCGCGACTGGCTGTTATTCTATGGCTCAATTTTGAAATGTTTTCTGAAACGACGAATGACTCTGTACGAATGACTCTGTATTGGAATTTGAATCCTGTGAACTGGTCACGTAAAATTCCCCCTGGAAGCTTGAGGACTTGTCCATATACTAGTCCATATACAAGTGCTGAGGAGCACTTCAGATCACCGTTGACTGCTACTCGTATTCCCAACAAGATGATGGGTAGCTCATTGCTCCAATAGATAACATTGTCATGAGCTTTGAACGATCCTTTTAGTTGTCTATGAAACTGGTACGAATTCTATGAGCGTGTGTAAAGGTGTAAACGTGTGAGTTCAGAGAAGAGTTTTGACTCAAATGGGTATTTTTAACTAGTAGTAATCTCAAGTAGTATTCCAAACCTTGATACGTATTGCTCCACATAAGTCTTAGCAATAGTGGCAGCGGTACTATCTCGAATGGGATATGCCTCCAGTCAACGAGTAAATCGATCTACGATGGTAAGTATGTAAAAAACATTTGGATCAAAACGCCCTAGTTGTGTCTTGGTGTGCCTTTGCACTTTGCTAGTTTGGCATCCGATGCAACCGCGTACCCAATTTGTAACGTCAAAATTCATGTTCGGCCAAAAATACCTACTTGAATTTAATTTAGGTGTAGTGTGCATGCTTGAATGAGATAGGCTATGAGTGGGCTGAAAATTACTTGTCTTTGTGACAATGGAACGAAGTTCCCTCAATTTCATCATCATTTCATTTCTTGAGCCTTGGCTAACTCATTAAAATTTAGCCTAGAAGACCACGTTGTGCTTGTATGCTATATGTGTAGTTGTTGAATCTGTCGTGGACTCTTATCACTCAGGGAGTTTATTGCTGTGGTAAGAGGCTTTTGATCTGTGTAGATGGTAAATTGCCTACCTTCTACAAAATATCTGCAATGTTTTATTGCTAAATAAATAGCGAGTAGTTTTGTCATAGGATGAATATTTCATTTCTGATGTCGTGAAAAAATCTCAGAGGATGGGCTAACATGCGTTATGTTAGCAAGCGCATTTTTAATTTGGGCAAACGATTGATCACAGTCGTCAGGCCACGAGCACTTTTGGTTGTTCTTCGGCATCTTATTAAGATATGCCAAGTGTGCGTGAATAGGGGACAGCAATCCGGCTAACTTAGGAATGAATCTATGATAATAATTGACTATTCCGACGAATCGCTGGATTTGTTTAATTGATGTTGGAGCAGGAAATTTATTTATGGCTTCAACTCTTTGGGGTCACCACATTCTCATTAAAATTTTCTTTAATCATTGCTCTGTATAGTTTGCGCCATTGTTCATTTTTTAGGATGTATTTGAAACCCTTGAATCGTTTCTGGCTGTTCATTAGCCGAAATACGACAATTTTGTTTGTTGACGTATCCATTCAGCCAAAAAAGAGCTTCATCGCTGAATACAATTTTTCGATAAAAAAATTATCAATTTGGAGCTGTTCCAACGCCCATAAATCAAATCGATGGCGCAAAGTAAGGCTAACCGGCTGAATTTTTTATGCCTTCAAACCAAGATCTCTCTTCAAAATACACTACAATGTGCCATAAGAGAGACCCAGACCATGAAAACGGCGACTAATTGATTGATTGCGGTCTTCACGTACACTTTCACTCTGCGGTTGGGTGATGACTATAGTTATTAAATTTCGCGAATTGTGACTGAACAGTCATGAAAAATACTCCCATTTGGAAAAAATTACCTCCTATTGGATCACTCTTTATAATAAGTAGGTAGTACATTGCTCCAAAATTTTCAGTTCACACGATTTTATATACGTCATATAGTTTTAATCATACTTTGTCACGCCACTTAAACAACAATATTCTTATATTTTTACCTTAACATAAACAATGTAATTATTGCGTTTTTACCTTCACATAAAGTCCTGTTATAAACATAAGACGGTTACCTGTGGTAATAAAGCAAAAATCGTTTTATACTGTGTACATACATAAATAAATAATCTTGCAATAAACATATTTAAATAAACAGTTTTTCTTCAAACAGTGTTTTTTTGATTGTTCTTAACGCAAAAAAAAAAAAATAATTTGCATAATTCCATATTACGACTATATTTGGATTCTTTTAATGGCCACGCTCAAGATGATATGATGATATTGTGTACATGCGGCAAATATAATTGATTTACAACAACGATTATCTTAACAATCGGCAAAAACGTAACTAGAGTGTAAATATTGTGGTTTGTACGTTTGATTGATCGTGTTCTTAACATTTAAGTTAGAAAGTAGAATATGTACGTTTTGTTCCGTCCATTTCCGTTTTTTTTTACATAGTTTAATATGCAAATCATCATCGATTATACCAGCAAAAAATCGATTGCCACGACATACAATTAAAATTTGATATGACCTGACCTCAAATGTATATACATATGTGTGATGTTGAGAGATTCAATAACCCTTCATTATCATATATGCTGTATACATGATTGAATATGGGGATGTTCAAATCAGAGAAATTTGCTCCATCCATTCAAATACAAAATCTTAATTATTTTTAAACTTCATGATTGATGGATTTTTCGAGAATCAACACACTCGTTGTATATCAGTTGTACATTATATTTGGATTTACATTGCTTATTGATTAATTATAAATTAAAATTAAATTTCTTGTTGGCTGATTTCATCTCGAATCTCGATGGATATGTATTATGTACATAATCGAGAGTTTATATATTGTGTATAAGTCTCGGCTGTTTCAGTTGATAGACATTTTTTAATTAAAAATGATTTGAGTATTTCAGTACATATGTCGATATACTACACCGAGTGTGTGTGTGTGTGTATATATAGAAATGCAATTTATTTTGTGCAATTCAAGCGATTATATAAAATGCCTACACAACACTGTATGTATTAATCTAACTCCTTTTTAAGTTAATTTAAATTAATTAAATGCTTTTTAAATTATACGTTGACTGAGTTTTACCGACTCGTTAACCATTTTTATTATAATAGCATAATTATTAGTTTTATGCAGCCTATAATTATTGCACTTGAGATTGGATTCTCGAAGGTCACATAATTTGTCATAAAAGCATCATATTTTAGTTCTAAAAAAATTAATGATCTATGTTGGGCGCCAAATATCAATATTACGCTTCGCCTTCAGCTCAACCCACATCCTCCACTAAACGTGAGTTCTTCCCGATTTAAATTACTTCACGAAAAATTATATCACCTTGTTAACCTTTTGTTATGGTACGTGTCTTTGATAAATAAATTAACCAATTTTCCCTTGTAAGATCGGTATCCAACATCTACGCGTTCCACTCCAACACTAACAGTCTTTATGATGTGCAGAACGGTATCACCTATACCGTTTAACTACTAGACCATCTAACACGAGAACAGTTCGTTGTGCTGAACGCTATGACCATGAGGATCTGCTTTAGGCTAATCCGTGAGGCAGGCAGCCATACACTGGCTTTTCAATTAATTTACTTTTGATTTTTCTTTCAAACACAAAATAATTCAACGTTAGATTTGAAATTAAAACTCGTAAAGTGGACGTATAATTCATCCTTAACTTTTCACCAATCAATTATTTCAAGAAAATTTATAAAGAATTTTGAAGATGATATCACTCTATGCTTATTCGTCAGCTTTTTGCGCTTTCCGTTTATCCGTAGCAGCTTTCCTGCAGCCACTTGAACTAAGACCTGTAAAAACAACTCCTCATTCACTTCAGTTTATATGGTTTTTTCTAGACCAATCAGAATTCAGTTTTCATTCAAACGGGTGTGCCATCTATTGGTTAAAATTTGAACCACAGGTTATTGCAAATCTGGCAATACTTATGTCATTCTATTCTGTGACTAAATTCAAACGTTGGGATTTATTGGAAATTTATTTCCAAAACAAAAACAATTGTTTGGAAATTGCACGAAAATGTCGTGCAAAATTTAGTCGCAGAGAAGTACCAACAGTGCTCGGCATACGCAAGTTTATTGTTAAAGTTCGTGAAACTGGTTTCATTGTTGATGCACCAAAACGTGAGTGTGCTCGAACAGTGCGTACACTGAAGATATCTAAGCTATGGCTGAGAGTGAGCGTGACAATCCTTCAACATCAACTCGTCACCGTTCTCAAGAATTGAACGTTTCACGCACTAGTTTTCATCGAATTTTGCGAAAAGATCTCGGTATGATGACTTACAAAGTTCAATTGGTTGAAGAGTTGAAGCCGCATGGCCATCCGCTTCGTTTTTACTTCGCTAGATGGGCCAACGAGAAACTGCACGATGGTGTCGATTTTGCTACAAAAAATGTCTTTTTGGATGAAGCTCATTTTTATCTTGGTCCGTTAATAAATAAAATTGCTGTATTTAGGACGGCGCAACCATTACGGTCAATGAAGGCACCTATCGCACCATGATAACCGATTTTTTTGCGCCCACTCTTCCTGGTTTTGATGTGAACGATGTTTGGTTTAAACTTGCCACAAGAATGGTGCAACTTGCCACACATCTTAAGCCACAATCGATTTATTGCGTCAAACGTTTAATGGCCGTTTAATTAGTCGAACTGGTCATGTCAATTAGCTGGTTAAAAGCTGCGATTTAACACCACTGGACTATTTTCCGTAAGACAATTGGCCAATATTTGTAATGCCATCGCCGAGGTACCACCCCTTACACTTTAAAAATAGCTATAAAATTGTTCAAATGAGCAGCCCCGGTAGCCATATGAATAATAGTAATATTCCATCTCTAACCCGAACAATTGTAAACAATTGTACTTCACACAACAATTTATTGCATTTTTAAATTAAACTTTTAAATGGCCTACCCTTTATAACCAAAAGTTTGTTTGAAGGCTTTGACCCGGCTTAGAATTTGAAACAAACAAGGTCGACATCTATTGAAACCTAACGACATCTATCGAAAGTCATTGTTTTGAAATTTTTTATTTTATAAGCTCTGGTAAGTTTCTTCGTATTGAGTCAAATTAAGCAACTACGACTCCCATTTTTGTTGTCATCATGGTTTTAACTAATGTTTCCTTCGTTCATTATCTCCTGGATTATCACTTGATTATTTTTGAATCTTGATTGTTGAAAAGTTTATAATTCAAAGACTAACAAGCATCCATTTCTGAAATTCATATCATAAAAATCAAAATATCGAGGCTCAGTCTGCGTCTAAAAAAATGATATGGCTTAATCTTAAACAGCTTTTCGCGGTATCCGCTTTAAATAGTGACCCTATCTAACTACTTTTTACATTAATTAGCTATCTTCGCAACCCATCAGCACGTAACGCGAAGGATGTAATTTGTACGATGACCCGACAGAACTATCCGATCCTATAGATTTCAATTTTAAACATACTGTTAAGTTTGTATGTTTATCTTTAACTGCCCAAGGCAATCATACCATTTAATTTGTGTTCTAATTTATGTCCGTTTTAATAATTTTGTATTAGCATTCAAATCTTATGACTGTCGGTCCAGTCGAGGACAACCAGTCCTCTGACCTCCGATTCATTTGTAACACTATTGTAAGTACATGTGAGGAGGACTCGACACACCCATTTACCATTAGATTTCTAAAGATCTTTCTGGGATGACTATAGTTAGATTCTACATAGTTCCATCAATCCATTTCTAACAGTTAAAAACACTGTCCAGTTTACATTTCATACAGCTTTAATTCGAAATTTATTTGAAAAGTTTTATAAAATGTTAGGTTAACTCATGCAGGTTATAATTGCACAATTTACTTTGGTTTCGATCACGAGTATATACAGCTCTATGAAGAATCCAAAAAGCGAAGATACTAGATCCGATATCGGATTTTTTTCGATATCGAAAAATCCGATCCGCTGTGAGTTTTCTTATTATGAAATTGTTTGGTCTAATAAGTCAAATATGAGCATGAAGTTGGCAATAATGTGTTTTGTAATCCACTTCTCAAACTGTGGATGTTTTAAAACAATCAAATTCGATAACCCAAAATAAAATTCGTCTACTACATAGCAGTCCAATTTTGACTTAAGATTTTCAGAAAATCCGATTTCGTTTTGACTTTTTAGTTTCAAAATAGCGCAAAATCCGCTTTCAGATCCGATTTTGAATTTTTTCATAATATCAAAGTAGCTGAGTTTAGACAGCAGTTTAGCTGACGAGCGACTTGATCGTTTCGACAAGTAAATTATCATCGAACAGAGTTACATAAAACAAACATCATTTTAACCGCAGTCAAGTGTTAAACTGTTAAAAGATTGTTGTTATAGTTACAAGTGAAAGTGGCTTCTGTTACAATTTATTGAAAACAATAAAGAAAGTCTGTTCGTTTAATTATGGGAACAAAATCGTACTCGTAAGAATATAATAATTAAGATCCAACCTTTCATTCATTAATTCAATCATCATTCGATTTTAATATCTTTTCTTTGTTGTAAAGACAATAAATTGACAATTACTCGCGTTTAACTGCTCATCAACAATTACTGCGTAGACAGTAGGTAGTTTGATACATTCGGATATTTCTTAACTTTTTTTTAACCAAACCAAGAATTAATATTATAAATTTCATAATTAAGCAATGTAATGTTTTGTGTCAGATTCAATTGGCACATTCCGTCGATTTGAGGTTATAGGTTCGATTTTCATTGAACTATCTGCTCGATTTTAAATAGTACTGACATCGAAGATGGGTCACAGATATGTTCATTCACACCAACGAACATAATTAGATGGTAAAAAATCCATTTTTCATTCTGTCCATATCGGGAACCACTTCACCACTTGGGCGGTAAGCATGTCTTGATCAATACATTATACAATAGATCATGTTTAAAATTTAAACAATGGTAGCCAGAAAAACATAAGAATCAGCTTATATGTATATACCCAACTTATAAACTCTTCAATAATCTCAAGCATTTTAATGAACCGCAACCAAAAACATTTTAAATCAAAATTTTAATTCCAATACTCGTACCTCTAAGAATGTACATACCTATAAATACAAAAAAAAATGAAATATATCAAAATTCTTCGTATTCAGTTTCAAAGAATTTAAGACGATTTTCCAATTTTAATTAAACTCGGAGCAACAACAACAATAAGCAATAAACATAAAATCACACACACGGAGCAACAAAAATAATCTCTCGCATATGTGGAGGAATGAAGAAATATTCTTATCAAAATATGATAATAAACAAAACGAAAACGGAAAAACTTCCGCATTTTTCATCTTTTTTTTTTTCAATAAAATATATAGCACATACATTCGTACATACATGATAAATAATGATTAAGTCATATCGATTTAATGATTTGTCATGAGATAAGTTTTTAAATGTGTGTACTCAAATTGTGTAAGAAAGAAAATGCGCGCATTTCCTTCCGGTGCTATATATGTACATACAAGTAATGATAAGAAATACACTAATTATGCAACGTCTCAGTGTTGTCTTCCACCATATAGAATTGATTAACATTTATATTATTTTACAAACAAATAAAATCGCAAGAAATCTCACCATTCGATTAAATTGCCACCATTACAGCATGTGTTAACAATTTTCCTTTTATTTATACGAGGTACAATAACATATTTTATTGTTATAAATAATAATTTTTAATGAAATGAAAGTGTGAAGAACTCAATTTTTATCTCTCCGCATTATATCCACTGTATCGAGTGGTAGACTGATATTTTCACACACAAATTATTTTTAATGGTGGAAATTTCATTGGATGAAGTCAAATCAAGGTTGGTTTTTATTACACACACACACACGTTTATAGTTGTGCGAGATAAGATGATAATACACGTTATATATTATAATGGTTGTGAATACGAAATTGAATATAATTTGGTTTAATGTGGTGAGATGTATAAATGTATATTAGCACGTATGTGACAGTCGATGTCATAAAATTAGGATAACTCTCGATTTATTTATCAAATAAACTTTAATTAGGCCACTGGAACAAAATAATTTAATTAAATTCTAAGGTTATATAAATGTAATCCAAGAAATTCGATATTTCAAAATGATAAAAATGACCTCGGCAATCTAACATTCTCATTGGGTCAAATACTAGATAAGAATACCATATAACTAATGTCAAATTTGGGGTTGGAAAATCTAACGCTAGGTAGTGCTCTTGGGTTTGCGAAGGTTACTAATTTTGGTTAGCGTTTATATCGATACGATACGAGGTTAATGCTGGGGGACTATTATAAAATAACCTGATTATAAAGTTTTTCCTATATCGTAAATCCGTATCGCTGCGAAGTTTTCACCCCGATTCCCTTAGTCGTGTCACTTGTCACTTGTAGCGACCGACAAATATTTGTATTCTCTTAGTCGATTTGTTCGCCAATTATGAATTGAAGCGACAAACTATATAATCTAGTAGTCGTTTGAAAAGTTTCTTATTACTTGGAACGACATTTATAGGCGCGTAAAAATTTCAGTCGGCATATTCAGTTGAAATTATTAGTATTCCCTGATTAATTCAGTGATTGACTTTCGTTGCATCAGGTCACTTTAATCGACTAGCAGAATACAAATTTAAAGATGAAGTGAGGCGACAACTGTCACGGCGAATGAAGTGACACGACTAAGGGATTCGGGGTGAAAACTTTGCAGCGATACGGATATACGATATAGAAAAAACTCCATAATCGGGTTATTTTATAATAGCCACCCAGCATTAACATCGTATCGGGATCGGGGTGTTTATAAAAATTGTTTGGTCGTATTTGTCAAATATCAGCATAAAGCTAATAGTTATGTGTTTTGTAATTCACTCGAAATTCGGAATTGTGGATCCGAAAGCGGATTTTGCTAAAATGAAAATCCGATATCGAATAATCCGCTATTATGAAACTAGAAAGACAAAAAGAAACAAATTTAATTTTGTGTCATCAAATTTAGTCATTTTGTGTTATCGAACCTTAACAATTTCAAGTGAATTAGAAAAAATCATAACTGTTAACTTCATTCTATCATTTGACAAATTCGATCCAACAATTTCATAATAAGAAAATTCGCAGCGAATCGAATTTTTCGATATCGGAAAAAAGCTGAAATCGGATTCTATCATAATAGCCTCCCCTGAGACAAGTTCGAGATGATAATCAATGGCCAGTAAGAACATGCTTAAAGGAAGCCAACATCACTCCAAGATGTTCAAATACAAATTAATTAAAATATCGTGCAATTATCCGTTTTATTCACAAACGACTGATCAAGATGTCCTTATGGTAGTTATAGGAGAGGCAAGGTTTATCTCTGTCCAGAAGAGCGATTTGCGCAGTGCTGTTTTGCTGAACAGACTCGTACAGTGGCGGTCCGGGCATGTTGTAGACTGGTGTATCACTTGATAGAAAAACAGATTTTGTTTGCGTACTTGGTGGAAACAATAGATGATATCTAGCCGCTGAACGATATGTAGAGGTCATTGTCTTGAATCATATAGTGTCCTACACAGGTAAAAGAGTTTATATTAATACTTGACAACGACTTTCGTTTTACAGCCCGAACCACTCGATAGTTTTCAGATGAGTTTGAACTCGATACGATGATGTGGCAAGGCGTTAGTCCAGGAGGCCTGTTATAAAATTATTCGATTTCGATTTTTCTCGATATCGAAAAAATTCGATTCAAAGCGGATTTGTCCTAATATGAAAGTTGGGTTTCGAATTTTTTCGATAATCGAAATAAATAATTAAGAATATAACTTACATCGAAATTTTACGCCAATATCGGACTAATTTCTTTAAATTAGACTCAATAATTATTATTATTTGAACACCTTATTCTTTTATTTAAAATAAATGTTATAATAATTATTTACTAAGTTTGACAAAGGCGATCTGTCGTAAAATTCGCGAACTAAATAGCAGTCTAATTTTTTCGGTATCGTTCGGAAAAATTCGCTGACATTTTTTCCTTTTAGTTCGTTCGGAAAAATTCGCTGACATTTTATCCTTTTAGTTTCATAATAGGGCGAATTTATTCATGTGCGTTTGAAAAAATTCGCCTCGAACTTTTATTTTTAAGCCTTATAATAGGGCGAATTTTTTCGATATCGAACAAAAAAAGAAATCGGAAATTTTCATGTTAGGCCCCTTGATATTAACTCAATTGAGCATCTGTGGGACGAATGTAAATGAGAGTTATTATGAAAAATTCGATATCGGATCCGAAAGCGAATTTTGCTGTTATGAAATTAAAAACTCAAAACGAAATCGAATTTTAAAATTTTAATAAAATTTAGTCAGTTTAAGTAAACTACAAAACAAATTATTGTTAACTTCATGCTTACATTTGACAAATTCGACCAAACAATTTCATAATAGAAAAATTCATGGCGGTTCGAATTTTTTTCGATTTAGGAGAAAATATGATATTGGACTATTTCATATCCCTGGAAGGTCTGAGCCAGAAATTCAGTACCATCTAACCTCAACGACCTTAAGATCTCGTTGACTGAAGAGTGAGGCGCGATTCCTCAAGTCGGTATCAAAACCATAATAAGGTTAAAGGAAAGCGTCATGCAAACCGTTGTAATAAATAAGATTTTCACCGTCCAGGTGGCGCAGTGGTTAAAGCTGCGACAGTTGATGCGGGTGGTACCGAGTTCGAATCCCGATAGGGGCAGAATGCAAAAAGGATTTTTCACAATGAGATTACGATCTGTGGCGTGAATGAGCACAACTATGACCCCATGTTGGAGTGCAGAACTCATGGGCCGACCCATCTTCCATATCAGAACAATAGGCTGGCATGCAGCTATGCAATGTGCATATGGTTATGAAAATCGGACCTATAGCCGTACGTCCTCGAATTGGCTGTAATGGCGTAAAAGTAAGGACGTAAATAAGCGTGAAAAAGTAGGGAGTGCCTTGAGCTCGAAAACAGATTAGAGATATAAAAAAATAATAAAAAAAAATTTAAAAAATCAGATTTTCAAAAAGTAATGCCTTGTGAAAATAAGTTAAACTGTTTTAAAAATATTTGCTTTTCTCTATTTGATTTAGTTGCTCAGGAGTGTAATATTCATGGATAATTGATAAACTAAGGGTTTATCTAGAAAAAAAATAAAATAACTTTCTGTATTTGATTATTAAGCAAATATAAAATTAATTAAATGACTCACCTTTGACATCCTGATCTTGTTTTGGATGTCAATATACTTTTAGCACGATCGTTATACAATTCTGTTATGTTGCTTATACTGTGTTGGCGTCCTCAAAACCTGACGTATTAAGTTCAAAAAACTCACGGAAAACTTCCAACGTTGTATGACAAATAACATTTTCGATTTCTTGCCACAAACAACGATATTAGGCATCTATAGTGCTTTCTATTAATCGTTTAACTGTCGAAAGAGGTTTTTTTTCATGTTAACAAAAGTCTTTGTTTTCCTATAGAAAGGTATTTCATAAACAGTCCTATCCTTATTCTAGTTATACAGCACCATTGATGTTCGTTAACACATGAATTTATAGTTTTATACACGAGGCGAGGTATCGTCTTGCTGGCATTACACGCATTTTGGGTGATTAATATAATGTACCACATCACTTTCGTATCATCACATACTCGCAATGTGCGAGAGAATCATTTAATCTTATTCATATGTGTTTGTACCCACGCAATGATGTTTAACCCTCGCTTCCATATGTTGACTGTAAGTGCTACAAGTAGAAAATTTTATATTCATCAGATCGATATTTTTAGGTTTTTATAACTGGTCGAAATGCGGCACGTGTATGAATTGGCTCTTAAACATGTTTTGTTTCATGATTTTCACGTTAAATGTAAAATTAATCACTTACAGGTTTAACATGTAAAAAATCTTTATAAAATTAAATTTCTTGACAGTTTCAAATCACTTCAGATACTGAATAAGGTATCTTACATACTGAAGAAATAAAAGAAAAATCGAATATTTTGAATTATTCAGAGCCTACTTATTAAAAACAAAATACGGTCGTGATTTAAAAGCCAACTTTATAATTGAAAGTAACATTGTGTGGATGTATTTACGTGTTACTAACATAAGAAGTTGTGTGACAAATAAGGAAGAGAGCCTAGCACCCCTAATACTAAAGTAAATATTTCACTTATTGTTCGAACTAAGTAGAACAGTGTCGATGACTTCTTTTAAAAATATACTTTTGTGTCCCAAAAGTGATAAAAGTATATATATATATCAGATGTTGGTACTATAGAAAACTTTTCACCAAATGGCCATTAAACTGAAAAAAATATCTCGTAACAATTATCATTTCTATAATCATCATCATCATCATCCCACCAATAAAAATTCAAGTTTCCGCAGTTTACGTTTCATACCAAAAAAAAAAAATTTTTTTTCCCAATAAAACGACAGTGAAAATAGAAAACTAAATAGGAAAATTTTGTATGTACGCATCCAGCTGCTGTTTAAATCGTACAAAGGTGGTTTTTGATAACGAAATAAAAATTGTGAAAATTCTATTACCTACTTCATTTTCCAACTGCCATTTTTAAATAGCACGAAAAAATTCATAACCCCTTTTTTTTTTGCTTGCCGTTCCCGTATATTTCCCGTATTTATACATACGAGTATACCCAAAATAAAAAATATAAAAATTGACAACGAATAAAATATATACGCACACACAAAGTTCCCTGATCATGATCATCATTATTATTATACGAATCATCATCATCATGAACTTCCTTACATATAATTTTTCTAAGCAATTTTTTTTTTGCTCCACTTCAATTTTATTATATTACACCAAAGGAAAAAAAAAAATAAAATTTAAGTCACATGATATGAATCTTAAAATAAAATTGACAATAAAAGCGTATATACGATAGAATTGAAAAGTGGGAAAATGAAAGGGAAAACTAAGAAATAAAAAAAAAGACTCAAACGTGTTTAAGTACGTCTGTCGAATTTTTTGTTGTTTTTGTTTTAAATTGAATTGAATAAAATAATAATAAAAATTGGTTATTGATAAAATTTTTCGTATCCCGTACTTCAGATGTTCGATACACTTGATCATCGTGTGTATATATGGTGTATAGTATATGGCCGGAGCGCGGCTAACAGCCACACCCCAACTGAACCGAATCCGACGTACATATAGATATAATGAACAGCGCGTTTGTTTTATGTACAAACAAAACTTTTTTGTTTTAACAATTTTTGAAAACTCTGAAAGCAACACAATTTCCTTCTTTCCTTCATGCATGCACAGTATATAGTCAAAGTATATAAATTGAGATATCACATATGCGTTCGACATAATTTAATTTTTTTTTGTCTTATTTCACTTCCTTTGAAGTAATATAAAAATTATCATTAGACATTGTGCATTGTTTGTTTACCAGACATAAAACATTTGTTTATGTTCTTATCTATAGCTCGAGTTATGAGTTTGTATAAAAAATTATTTAGATATGTGGTTGTTATGTAATCAGTATTAAATTTTTGAACCTAATTGAACAAGTCACTATATATAGTATGTAACAACACGATGCTAATTGGCTGTGTTAAAAGAGTTCCGCTTGATAGGGTACGATTTGTAGATATTTTGTAGAAATTCATAAGTAATCATGGAGAAGTCAATGCATAACTAACGAGCCTGTTTAGTGTGGATTTTGAACCGGTACAACCGGTAAAATTGTGTTGGCAGAATGGGGCAAAGCCAGCCATGGAAGTCATTTCTCTGTTCCATATACTTTATTGCAATATATACTCTTTCTAATAAAACAAAACGCTTTGAAAATACTCATTCGTTCTTGAATTTAGAGCTAAATAAAATTGCAAACGTTACAGGGGCCATCGGTCACACATAAAACAGTTATAAATAATAATTAAAATTGGAAAGATATAGTATACTTGCTGGAAGTAAAATCAAAAAGATGATTTATCTCATTAAAGCTTTTACACATCATTAATCGTTTCATTAGAACCGTAGTTGGTTCTATGTCCATCAACTTCCAGGAACTCATTACTTCTTGGTTGTCTACTGGGTACTTTAATTTGTAAATTTTCCAGTATTGTCGGTGCGTCAATGTGCTCCAATAAAATGCTATCGACAAGCGTGCACATAAAAAGCTCATGTCTATGATATGGAATGCTTGACATTTAAGAGTTTAACAGTTTTAACTTCGAGTTATGCTACACCATTTCGATCATTTGGGAGCTAAATGGAAATCTATCAGCATTTTGTTTTGTATTTTTCTAATTGACTATTTTTATATTGAATCATAATCAAATATAAAAAGGATGCCGAAGGTGAGTACACGTCATACCCTATACTAGGATAGGTTTCTGAAACATGGACCATCGTGCTGTATACGTTTCACTTTTTTAATAGTTCATATGCTTTTGTTTTTACTTGTACAGTAGTATTGTCTTTCTTGGCCTGCATAGAAAGATGGGGCTGAACCACTAAACCGCAGCCACAAGTAGCAAACACTCATGTATACACTGTTTGATTGAGTTGATGAGCCCCATTCTCCTATGGAAACCTTGGTGGGTTAAATCCACAATTAAAGCTTACGAGACCTGCAATGATATTATATCGAAGACGTACCATATTGTATCGAAGACGTATATATCTTTTGAAAAATTACGATAAACATCTGATATATGTGTTTGGAAGGTTTTTAACTGTCTAATATTATGTTCAATATTGATGCTACACTTAACTCATGCGGTGTGAACGTTTTAATCCACTTAAGTGTATTTTTAGGAAGTACATAATTTCGTAGATATATCATCCCGTTGTTAACGGAGTTGTGGGCGTATTTAATGTACACCTCAATATGGTAGACCACCTCTGCTACATATAATGTTACGTCCTTAAGTAATAAGAGTCCACGACAAACGCGACAATTAGTAAGCACAATATGGCCAGTATTTAAATTCTGTAACAACCATGTGACCACAGAGAAGAAAGTTTGTGACCACAGAGAAGAACCACAGAGAAAAGAGAGGACAGTTTAAAGCTATTGTTACTGGCAAAGTTTTAAGAGTCTGATTATTTTATTATAGAACTTTTTCTATCCAGCGATTTATAAATACATAATCATTTCCGATCTCTCATTAATCATCAAAGGATGGGATTACATATTTACCTTTCAGACCATTTTGTTTTTTACCAAATCCGTTCAGTACTGAAAACGTTTTATCTTACAAATGCTCATAAGCGTTCCATGTCATCTGTGCCCTAAAAAAAATTAAATGAGGCGGAAATTGTTCCAAAACTCAGGACCCAAGGTTCAACTAAAACATACAGTTCCAGATTAAAAACGTCCAATCGTGATTGATGTTTGTTCACCACCCCGATAATCAAACCCGAGACCACCGAAATGGAGCAAGTACGCTTATTTTTCTGCGACGAGAGCGACAAATATGTTAGGTGGATTATAGTTTACTGCTCTCAAATTTTATATATTTCAGTTCTGATTTCCTCGAAATGTGGTTAAGTTCCTTCGAGGTTCTCAGCTGATACAATTTGGTGGTTTCATCTTTGATTATGTGTTTTGGTATCATCCCAACTAATATTAAGTCTGTCACGTCTGATATTCTTATTGTTTACTCTAAATAAATTCATAATTTACATCATTTTGTAACATTTTTTGTTAGAAGGTTTGCTTATATCTGTGAACTCTAAAGCATAACTCAAGTCAGCATGTTTACTTTCTGTGTGATGTCCATCCCTAATAACCGCAATGTCATTCGCAAAACCTGACATTAAACATACTTTTGTGACGAATGTCACATTATATCACCTTTTGTTCACCATAATTTTTATTTATGAATTGATTTTGATTATTGTATTAAACATCGTAGCAATAGAATAATAACTTCCAAGGGACGATTCGACTTCAAGAATTCCGTCATTAAAATATGAAACTATATTAAGGGAATTGGGATAAATGATGTTTGCCCGTTTCTTGTTCGCCCAAATATTGTACTTTTGACGTCTCCAAAAACATTTCAAAATATGTAGTAGTCAGCCGGTAGTTTTGAAGTTGTATCATAAACTTTAGACAGTAGGATGGTTAAGATGCAGAAACAACTTTTCTTCATATTGAGGTACTTATGTATACTGTAATCATCTTTCGCTAGGCCAGTTTCAATCAGATGACACAATTGAATGTGTGATTGAACTGATCTTCGAGGTTCGAGGTTATCATTCTGATAGTAGCTTGTTTCATCTTTTGTTGTGTATTTCGACATCATTCCAGCTAATACTAGTCATGCATCGTCTGATACAATCCTATACTGATTGATTGCAAGTTGTCTTGTATAATATTTTTTGCTTGAAGGTTTTCGTATATCACACTTATAGTCATAAATATGACATGAGCACGTCATATCAAATTAGTCACTTTTTGTGACAAATGTCACTTCATATCACCTTTTGTTCACCATAATTGTTATTTATTAATTGCTTTCGTATAAAATAATAAAATGATGATTTCGAAGCAACGATTCGACTTCAACAATAACCATCTTGTCTGATTAAAGACATTCCAAAAATCGATGCTTTGAAGTCGTATCACAAGCTTTAGATCGTGGGATATGGTAATGTTTACTTCTTGCCAAACTCCTAATAATGACGGTTACAATTTATGTCCATGAACTAATATTACATAGATGGCACACTTTCATTGATCGGTAAAAATAATTAGTTGACTCAAAACTCACTCTATCACCGCCTCTACACACGATCACAAATCCATAGTGTTAACTATTTAACAATGAAATTACACAAAAAACAGTGTGGGCACAATCATGAAGGTAATCTTGTATTCAAAATTATAAATAAAATATTAATTTTGTATATAAGAATTGAGTGAAATCTTATACAGAGCCACACACACACACACACGGTGTGTAGACACGAAAATATATAATTTTGAAATTAAAAATTCTAAAAATAAAAATTTTGACGTTTAATAAACCGAAATGTGGTTATCGGTACGTTACACTCGAACTCCTTAATTAAAGTGAAACCTAGATGATGGATTTTGGTTCTTTGATTGTTTGTTTGCCAGTAACAGTAGTTTAGGTTACGTCGAGTGAGGTATTGTGTACTGTTGGCCTATATACGTGTATAACATACGTATATTCTCATACAGATAGATTGATTGATAGTAAATGTTAGCTAATTTGGTTTTGTGTGTTTAGTTTTTATCTATGGGAATATGATAAAAAAAATAACAATAAAACTATTTGTGTTGTGAATAAAACTTAAAATTTATTCGATTTTGTACTGCACATTAACACCTCATTGTTTAAAACACGAAAACATGAAAAATAATGGCCATGTAGGGAGTAGAGCATTTATGTATGTATATTGAAATTGAAAGTTAATGTATGCGCGCGAATTGGACGCGAATTTAATGAATCATTTAAGTGTTTATGGTCTGTTTGATGATCGTTTAAATTTAAAAAGTGTAAACTTTCATAAATTTACGTATCCATTATTAAATGAAAGTACGCGAAGCTTCAAGGTTCAGGGAATTCTGTTTCGAGTGATATTTTAATTCAAGTTTACGCAGTCATAAAGTCTACCGTCGATTCATTAACATGCAATTATAGATTTATATAAATGGGCAAATGGTATAGAAAATTCCATTTGTGATTACATTTTGTCCCCAGCCTATCCATTTATATATAGTTTTAATTAAAATATTCTAAATATAGAATTATAAATTCAATTGGACTGTATGGTATATACATAGTACGTAAAAATATGACAAATTGATTGATTATTGAACAAATTAAAAAAATTATTAAAATGTTACTGGAAAAATGGATAAATATATTTATTTTAATTAAAAATATTCATTACTGGTTTTCATCACTGGTTCGTTGGCTGGGCAAAAAAAACATTGATTTGTATCGATGACCTAAATAGCGAAAAATTTATTGTACAAAGCGTATATGGACAGGTGTTCGTTGAAGTACGTGGGCTTTATCGTATACAAACACAACTCTTAAATTTCTTATTTGATGAGCTTTTTGTTGTTTGAAGCTTTAACATGATTAGTGATGGAATAACTGCTTATTTGCCTTGATCATGTCGCTATTTAAACAATCATTTACTAAGGTTTACGTTCGACCCGGTCAGAACATTTCAGGCATGAAAGCTGCGGTTATATTTGTGTTATTAATTATTTATATTAGAGCTTTTACGCTAGTAGATATATAAATATATATATATATATATATATATATATATATATATATATATATATATATATATATATATATGCACCTTTTTATCTTTAATATGCGAAAGAAGCCATGACAAAATCAGTACAATATGACCAACTCAGTACAATATGACCAAATCAGTACAAGTTATTATCGTTTTACTTAAATGTGTTTTATACAGTCTAAACCTACCACCCCCCATCACTCAGAATCCATTGTTCCATTGTGACAACTATTCATAGATGTACAATCTCAGTCCCGAAATCTCTTTGTTCTTTTAATGAAATCCAAGGTATCCGGAATTCTCAAGGTTAGTTTACCCTCAAAGAGAAATCGTGTTCTACAAAAGTGCCGTCATGAAAAGTAAACCTTTTACTTTCTGTGAATGTTAAATAAAATCCGAATATTTCAGAATTACAAATATTTTATTTACATCTTGCTTTAAGCTTCGGATCATTGTCAACTCCGTGTAACCAAGATGTATGTGACAGTTTAAGGTTACATTGCATTGAAAGATATAGTATTGTTCCATTTTTCTCCTCGGGTTGATACTTAATAACAGGCCTTAAAGATTATCCAAGGTCTGGCAACCGAGCCATACACTAAACATGTAGTCACTCTACAGCCATTTGTTTCCACGCGAAATAAAATATGAAAAATCGAAACCAGATTATTGTCTAATTTTGAAATAACCGTTCACTTTATCAATATGAATAGTGCACTTTGTATCTGTAACAAGTCAAGACCATATTTTGCTTAGAGTCGTAAAAAATTATTTGTTTAACCGTTAAGCAGTTCAGAGAAACATCATTCCTTAACTGAACCAAATCTAATCGCTTACCTCGGAAAAACCCTAATTTTGTATGAGTCTCGCCTAAAAGATTCAAAATTATTTGTTTTTGGTCAATATCGGGTTTAACATGCTTACATGAATAAACTTTTACGTTCATTTAACAATATTGTAACTTCTATACCAAAGGGTTGCTTTTTCCATAATAATTCAACGGCCGTGGGTATAGATCAACCAAATATTTATCTAGAATTTTTCATCTGTAACTTACAAAATATTCTAGACATTCTTATTGTTTTCATATCTGATCGTTCCACTTATAAAAATTTACTGTACAATCCTTATAGCTAGACTCAAATGCCTTATGTCATTTCCAAAATAGGCAAAAAGAGTTAGAGTCCTGTCCAGGACCATCTCCATTACGAGCGTTTTAATGTTATAAAGCCTAAATGCGCAACTGACGGGTTTGCTAACTTTGCTACACGATTGCTTTACATATACCCTTCGTCTTATTTCCATTTTAACCCAGTAGCACTTTATTTGCTTACTTAAAGACGTTTGCTACTAATTTCTACTTTGTCTTCATCCTATGCTTGTATTTATCGTTGGAACTCTTAATCTTAACCAATTGATATCTTGGATGCAGGACTTTCTTTCGCTAAATAAAATATCAGAAAAAGTTATCCCAGGATTCCATCCAAAAAAAAAAATAAAATGTTCATGAGGTAATACTAATTTCCTCCCATCACAGGATTTTTAAAATCATCCCACAGAATTGTGTAATTTATTCAAGAGATTTCATGTGTTTTCGAATTGGTATCATGTCCACTAGCTACATATGAGCAGAACAACAAAACTTGCCGTACGTTGGGATTTGGGCTGTACGCACATATGATTAGAACCACGAGTGTCGTGATCGATTTCATGCGATTTCGATTTGTGAATATGGGCCAATAGCAGAATTTTCGACATACCGGTTTTGCTCATTGATTGGTAAAATTTAAAAATTAATTCAATCTTTAGTTTTTATTTTCCAACTTCCATAAATTACACAATCTTCAAAAATCAAATTAATATAACCTGATGAAATTTGTATTACCTGATGAATATTTTTTCGTGGATTACTTCACACATATGTGATTTACTACCCGTTCTATAAAAAAATGTTGGTTATTGATCTTGTTCTTGGCATAATATTTCGTCGGAGAACGGTCTTGCCCTTTATATAAGAAGCCTAGTACCCCTTCAGTTGGTGAATGGTTGGCTATTAAAACAGTGTTGCCAATTTTATTACTTGAAGAATGCGGTTTTGTCCAATATATCTTACAAATTAATTTACTACACTCAACAAGTTTCTGTATGTTTCGACAAAAAGCCATTGATCTACAGATGAGATCAGCACACCTGCACTATAGGATGTACAACTTAATTGATTAATTTTTGGTGGATGAGGTGTACAAAATAAAGCTTGGTATTGATTAACATCTATGGGTTTAAAATCTATGGTCCTAATCGGTCGCTGAGACCCTACAAACCATTAAATGTGTACTGGTGCACATTGTAGGGTTGTCAGTCTATAACAAATGCTTTTACACACAATCGCTTTTTATGGCATCCGGTCTATGGTAATTGTCGAGAATCGATCTCGAGATCGCGGCAATTTTATTAGACTACGATAGATGCAAATCACGTAGATAATAATGGACGAGGAATAAGAAACAGATCTTTAGTTCTTATTTCGATAAATTATAACAATTTTCTGGGATTATTTTAAAAATAAAATTAGTATTACCTGATGAATATTTTTTTATTGTATGGAATCGGGATAATTTCACACACATGGGATTACTACCTGTTCCATAAATAAATATTGATTATTGACCTTCTTCTTGGCATAATCTTTTATCATCGAGCGGTTGAACACCACCATTTACTGCCAAATATTCATCTCCTTCATGTTAGATGCTACAGCCGAGTACTTTAGTTGGTGATTAACCCCGAATAAGTTTGACTGTTTCATTCGATAATAATTGAAGTTGTCATCCTAATAAAAGTTATATTGTCACATTTGGCAGTTAGTCAATTCTTTGGCACAAGGTTAAGATTTTGTTTAATTTCTGCCAATGGTCGATTCTGGCAGTACCGATTTTTGATTTGGGGTAAATTTATAAACAGTCGTTAAGTAAATAAATAACTACGAGACAACAGTTCTAGTTTGGCAGATCAGCCTCATTATAAATAAAATTAAAACAAAAGCTATAAAAAATATCTAATCAAAATTTCTCATTACTACTGTAGTAATTTATATCTGAATGTACAATTTTACATATATGTATATGATCACATGCCAGAATAAATAAGCAATGTTAATTTAAATAATAGCGTAAAAAAAATGTCAAATCAAAATATTATTATATAGTTATAGTTACATACCACTAAATGGATTATTTAACATACTATTATTGTTAACAATGTTTTGTTGTTAGCCTTGTAATAAATAACGAGCAATGTTTATAAATATTTTTCCACATAAATTATGAATTCCGATTCAATCACTTCATCAATTAGATAAATTTTGTATAGAGCTGTTTGTGTACCGCGCACAGTCGCTGCGACTAGAAGTTTTGCAAGTTTATTTTTAGTGTTTACACACACACACACACCCCATACGTTTGTTAGGAAACGTACGTAAATAAATATTGAGACTAGTGCAAAATTGATTAAATTATTAATAAACAATTTTATTATTAATAAATTATTTTATAGCTCGAACGGATTTTATAATATAATTTAAAATTCCGATTTAATTGTTATTTCTTGTTTATTCCCATAATAGTAAATTTCATAATTTTTTTTAATTATATTCAGTTTTTCTTTTACAAACAATAACACTTTACGAGTGTATATAGTTTGTTGTTATCTTGATGGTGTGGAATTATTGTTGTTTGAAGTTGGAAAATAATGGCGGTAATACACAATTTTCTTGCAATTGTGAAATTTTGTTCGTCTTGCTTTTCAAATGGAACGGCGAATGTGGTGGGAAACGGGAAGTTTAAATACTTGGAATATCTATCTGATGTTGTATAGTGAAGCTTTTTCGACTTTAAACATAGGTTTTATCATATGTTGGTAAATACACCTCCAAACAAGGCTTTCCTTTCCAGCATTGAAGTGTGCAGATGGTGCTTTGGTGTTGGATCAATATTTGCCGAACTCGACCTTAGTTGTCCCGGATGGAGTTACGCCACCATCAATTCCGTATTGTAGTTCCAAAATGGATTCTGTCAACATCTCGGAGGAAATTATCTTCAGGATCAGGTTCCTGAATGGCAATGGCCATAAATAAGGTCACCGGACCTGACAGAATTCATGTTCGAATATTGAAGGAGTTTGCTAGTGACTTGGCTCCAATTTTAACTAAAATCTTTCTCCTTTATTATAAGCAAGGTAAATACCAGAATGCATGGAAGAGTACGATGTTGCAATCGGCTCTTAAACGTGGTTGTGATAAAACTGGCCCTCAAACTACCGGCCAATACCAACCACTGGTGAATTATCTTGAAATGAATAAAATAATTTCAGATAAACAATATGGCTTTCACGAAAGCCGCTCCACAACCGACTTTTTGACGTATGTAACAAACATATGGAATCTCGCCCTTGAGCAATACGGAGAAGCCTATATGCAATCGCTTTGCATATATCCAAGGCTTTTGACAAGATTTGGCATGAAAATCTCATTTGTAAACTTGCGGTATACGACTTGGATTCGATGACCATCAAGTGAATAAAAAGCTTTCCCAAAGACCGAATGATCAACGTTGTACTAAATCGGAGATAATCAACGACACACTCCCCAAATGCCGGAGTCCTTCAGGGATCAGTTTTGTCACCAACTTTGTTTTTGTTATACATTAATGACTTGTTGGATAGCACTGTAAATCCTATCCACAGTTTTACCGATAATGGGACATTGCACTCTTATATTTCACCGAGGTCGAGCCTACTCCTTCAGAGTTAAACGGTAAACGGCTGGAAGTTGTCACTTCGCTTAATTCCGATTTGAGTACAATAATTGAGTGGAGAGTTAAAAATCAGGTCAAATTTAACGAAAAAAATTCAGATTAGCAACAATTTAAAATAGAATAAACACATTACAGCATTGGCCAAATGAGCTTCACGTAAACGCGGGTTCCTCAATAGATGCAGACGGTTTTTTTTTAAATCTCATCAGGTTTTCCAGATATATAAAACCTTTATTAGACCGTGTATAGAATATTGCTATCAGGTTTGGGGTGGAGCATGTGGCATTGCTCTTCAGTTGCTAGATAGAGTTCAGCGGCGTGCCATCCGAATAAAACGAAACTCCAGACTTTCGAAAGATCTAGACAGTTTACAGCACCGCACAGATGTTTCAGAACTCTGCGTGTTCTATAGATTAATAAATGGTAAATTTTCTGCAGAATTAAGGGAGAAAATACCACCATTTGTTACGCCAGGACGGGTAACATGAGAAACGGTTAATGCGCATAGGTTTACGGTGAAGCTGCCGAAAACTCGAACTGAAGATGCAAAACGCGAATTTATTTATCGAACATCTATAAGAAGTGGAATTCGTTGGCCGGTTTCAGTTTCTGTTGGAGTATAAAATGCACAAGTTTAAGGCAGCTCTCAACCTCTACTTGAAGGATCGTGCGTGGCCAATTAACAGAACCATTACGTGAATAAATTAATTACATCCCGCGCTATGTGGCATGTGATATCCTGTTGGGACCACATATTTTGGACAAAGTTTATCTCGCATAAGGAAAACAATAACAGTATAAGTCTCGCGTTATTCCCATGAGACGCGGTAACCAACGAGACGATAACATGAGGAATTATTGCCCTGAAGACCATGAAATATTATGTTTATGTGTTTCTTTGTGTATGATTGAGAACAAATTCTTCAGAACAAGTTATATCATTTTCGTCAACATCTTCATCCACTCCATTACTATCCTCATCTTCATTATCACTGCACTCATTTTCAATTGACTAATTAACACGTGGTTCTTTTTTAACGTCTGTTTAAAGAAAAAATGTTGATCATAGATAGATGCTGATAATGTTCAATTATACGATGAATAAATTGAAATGATTATATCCAGTGTGTCTGTACCACACTGAGAGAAAAAGTATTCTAACTTAAAGAAAACATAATTCATAAATCAAGAAACTCTAAATTAACAAAAAATCAAGTATAAACTGATTGATAAAAAAATATTATGTTTAAATTAAATATATAAAATATAATTTCATTTTTAAAACACCTTATTGAATTAAAATATATTTTCTTAGTTTGAGAAAGCAAGAAAATACCTAATTCAATAAAAAGTTGACTAGTTTTGATAACTAACAGTTTTGAATTAATAATTTTATTCTAGACTTGAAATTTTCAACTTATCTATAAAATTATTCAATTTTTACTCTTAATTGCAGTATAATTATCAATTGAAATTACGATCAAACAAAGAATCGTAATTTCTCAAAATTGGATACATGTTGCTGTTTAATTTTGAGATAAAAATTGAATTATTTGAGAGTTAAAATGATTAAAAACTAATCAAAATTAACATTTATATATAAAAATTATTTATATATGTATATATATATATATATATATATATATATATATATATATATATATATATATATATATATATATATATATATATATATATATATATATATATATATAAATGATTGTATACTTCATTTTTCTCAAGTTTAAGTCAAATATAAAGGATTAAAGGATTGAGTTTGATATATTTTAAAAGAAGCAGAAACTCAATGAGAACCTTCTTTGAGCCGAATAGAAGTTATACTTAACGATAACTCCATGGATCCAAAGGAACCCGAGGAGAGTGTTTAGCCGTTAAAATCCAACTATCACATGTTTGTAAATGGTCCACATATAATGTCTATCAAAGAATCCCCGCTCCACCTCAAAAAACCTATCTAATTACTTATTTGTGTTCGTGTCTCCGTCCTCATTCAAATTATGGTTTTATAACTATTAAAAGGGTTGCCCAACTTGGTTTGCCGTGGGGGATTTTTTTTTAAACATTTTACGATAAACAAAAAATGTCTTCATAAAAACTAGCTCAAAACTGAATAATAATAAAAAGCTTCAAGTTATTCCGTGAAAATAATGAAAGCGCGATCGATATTACCCATAGGAATGCAGTAAATTTGTTTGTTAATGTGGTGGAAATGTATCTTAAACCAAACTTAAAATTCGATCATACTCGTATAAACAATATATGGTATCTATTATAATTATTCAGTAATGTTTCCGTCTATTAACACTGTAATATTTGATAATGTGACATGACATGGCAATGATCATGATATGAGCTAGTTCAGAGATCGACAAAACCTTTTTACTATAATCTATAGGTGTAAATAATATAATAATTCGGCTAATTATTTCTTTTTAATCAAATTAATTGCCTGAAACGACAATTTCTATCTTAATCTATTCTCAAATTAAAAATAAATATTCTTAAAGGTATACCAACTAAAAAAATTAAGAAACATGAATTGGGAATATTTTTTATTAATTTATAAATTTGATTACCAAATTTTATTCTTATTTTAAATCAAGTCGTACATATTTATTCTCATTTTATGTATAAAACAATTAATTTAGTACATATTATAAAAATATTCTCAAATTAAGCATATACTACTAAAATCCATTATACATTTGAAACTTAAACTGAGAATTTAGTTCACAACATAAGTTTTTAGTTTATAAAATATCGTTACTGGAACTGAGTTGTAAATCATATTGATATTGTTATATTGAAGTCCGAATCGTTGTTAGAAGTAAACGTGTTTCCGTTTGTGTAAATATTTGTGAATAAAAAAAGTGTCAATTAAAATTAAAAGAATAAAAAGTGAACTAAAAGTACGAGTATCAATGGAAATATAAATATAAATGTGTATCTAGATACTTCTCAGTGAAAATTTTTCCAAAACTGAAGAATCAAGCAATAGATTGCCCTACTAAGCTTGATGTAATGTAAAATCGTAAGTTATATTTACCAATAAATTAGTTATATAAATAAATAAATATATATATATATATATATATATATATATATATATATATATATATATATATATATATATATATATATATATATATATATATATAATATATATATATATATATATATATATATATATATATATATATATATATATATATATATATATATATATATATATATATATATATATATATATATATATATATATATATATGTATATAATATTAACTACAACCAATTATATTTCAGATTTTAAATATTGAAAAATGTTCAACTACTCCAGATTTATTTACCACCAATCTGAAAATTCGGCAACTTACATTAGAGAATATTCGATTGAGATATTCAGAAAATGGATTGAAACCGCAACCTCTCATATTAGAAGTAATGGAAACCAAAACATATGCTGTATGAATTATACGTGGGATTTTTCAAACAAAACTTGAAACCAAAACAAAACTTCGGTCGATGTATGTATGGATAGCGGATTCGCAACCTTGAGTGAAGAAGTTAATCATAGGCAAATAAAATTTTTTACAAATGTTACTTTCCTAGTTAATTTGATTTAAGTCAACAAAATTAATTGTCATATATTAAATTAGATTTAAGAATTAATTAAAGTTTTGATATGATTTCTGTTTTACATATAACCTTATTTATATTAATTTCTAAATGAATAAATGTAATTTTTAATTATGATTATAATTTTTATCTAATACATAAAGAATTACTGCAATATATATATATAAATGTTAATAATAATTCTATAAAAACGATTACTGTAAGAACTTAAAACAAGCTAAATTATCTTAATTTATAATTAATTTAATATAATATAATTTAATTTTAATATATATATATATATATATATATATTTTAATATATATATATATATATATATATATATATATATATATATATATATATATATATATATATATATATATCTATATATATATATATATATATATATATATATATATATATATATATATATATATATATATATATATATATATATATATATATATATATAATATATATAGATATTTATTTATATAATAATCTAAATCACAATTAATTAAATGTATTAATGTAAAAAAGAAATAGTAAAAAAGAAATATATAACATTAAGTTATGAAAATACTAGAAAAAAACAAATTTTTATTTATGAATTTTCCATTTGAATTGAGTTTCCGAAATGTTTAAACTAAGTATTATTCTTTCTTAAGTTAAGAATACGATCTTCTATGTGATATGATTGAATCATCTTTTGAGAATATTAATGATACAATTTGAAATTTTAGTTTATTGATTCCAATTAAATATTCTCAATACAAGATTTTCCGTATTAAATACTGAGAAAATCTATACTCAATCCTACTTTGATTGTTCTCTAATTAAAATTAGTAATTTTTAAACTGAGATTTTTACCTTATAATTTCATCGTAAAAATGTATGTATTTGATTATATTTTTCTCAAACTAATTTAATTTATTAGACAAATTGGAGAATAAGTTTCTGAATTTTATAAATTAAATAGCTTTAAATGAAGAATAAAAATATTTATAACAAGAAACCGATTTTCTTGAAATAATGATAGTATTCTCAATTATAATTTTTTAATATTTTATGAATTTTATAACAATATTCTCAATCGAAGAATAAATATACATAGCACACATTCAAGTAGAAAATCTGCATGAATTATACTGTTACCGCTTAATATGAGCATACTTTTCTCTCAGTGCAGCTTTGTCGGTCTATATCAGCTTTGTTCTCTACTTGCATTTATAATATCCAAATGCGGTTGCACTCCATTGTTGAAAAATAGTTACAAATCCAAATACCACATATCATCGCTTCACAGGATTTACCGTAGGGCTGTAGAGAGTGGTCGATAACAATTTACTATAAAGCATGTAACCCCGTAACTATAGGTTAATTCTGCGTGTAATGATTATTTTGTCAATTTGCATATAAATTGGAAGATAAAAAAGTTTTGGGCCACAACAAAGCCAACGTACACGAGAAAAGATTAACCCAGTCAGAGGGTCAGAGTGTTGATCATCCCTTGCATCGACATTGTGCACAAGAATTGGAAATGTTTTAATTAATCTCTATACCACTCACCATTGACGGTAACATTCGGCCCATCATCGCTTTTGAAACTAATGATTCCTCCAGCCCATTATACAGTGATTTTTTTCTAATTATAATGTGTTTCGGCAAGGCTTGAGAGGTGAGCTTCATCGCCTTTACCAGCAATACTCGTCCGTGTAACGGTGATCGTTCTGGCATAAAATGCGCAACGTTTTTGATATATAAAGAAAAATATGTGAGTAACATAAATAATTTATTGGTTTATCTAAACTAGAGGAACTTGACCCATCGGACTAAATATTTTTTTTTTATATATTTTATACTATGCTATCTTTTTTGGGGCTCAAGGCTCTCCCAGCTCTTTCGCGGTTCGCTTATTTACGTCCTACTTTACGCCTTAACGGCCAAATCGAGGACGTACGGCTATAGGTCAGATTTTCGTAGAACCATCTGCGCATTGCATAGCTCCATGCCAGCCTATAGTACTGACATGGAAGATGGGTCGGCCCATGAGTTCTGCACTCCAACAGGGGGTCATAGATGTGTTCATTAACACCACCGATCGTAATCAGATGGTGAAAAGTCCCTTTTGCATCCTGCCCCTATCGGGATTCGAACCCGGTACCTCCCGCTCCAACTGCCACAGCTTTAACCACTGAGCCACCTGGGCGGTAAATATTTTTTTCACTTTATCGGAAAGAAAGTGGTGATTTGATATAATTTTATTACTTGAAAAAAATTGGTTTTTTCAAATGAACTGAACTAATCAGCTTACTGTATCGAACAAATTAATCTTGAGAGGAAGATTTTGATTGAACAACTAATCATTACCCAATTATTTCTAGGTGGTCAAAATAAATATTTTAACGAGACGAATCGAAATGAAAACCGCAGTGTGATAAATTTTCTTAATCACTAAGCTGGATCCGGCGATAATAATCTATAAATAAATAAATTATTTGGCAACAACAACCATTTTTAGTGCGATGTCTGGTGAAAGACCATTTTTATTGTTTAGAAATTTGAAGTATTCTGGAAGCACTCCAAACTCTTCAGCAATTTCTTATTAACGCCCTTGACCTAGAAACCGCCCCCGCAGCATGAACGGAAACGAACTATACATAGTTGAAAATTACTCCTATCAGATTGTGGCGAATTTAGTGAACATTTTTTTACTTACACACTACAAGGTCAAATTAACTCAAGAAAAGAAGTTTCTTGATCATTAAGCGACAAAACTTTTCTGAGTTTGTATATAGAAAATCTGAATTCTATGTTCAGTGTTGAATTTCATTTTTGGCTTAATGCCTATGTCAATAAGCAAAATAAGGGTTAGACGACAAACTCACATGTACTTTAAGAGACTCCATTACAACCACAAAAATATGAATTTCATCATTCATGTCCAGTACAAACCGTATTTTCGTCGAAGAAATTTTTCCCCGTTTTACGGCCTTGCTGTGTTGAAACACTATTTTGGTCCATAGTTAGATAAACTTGATATCAGTGATTTCCAACAAGATGGGAGAGGGAAAGTCGATAATCGTGTAATTTTGAGACACCTCGCTCATTCGACTTAACGCGATTACATTCTTCTAACTTTGTTGATCCTATAAAAATGGGGTTACGTTAAGACATTGGTTTATGCACACGGGGACAATATCGAGCATCAATTGTCAAAGTTCCGATTGATATGTGTGCTAGAGTGATGTAAAATCGGCTTCTAGCGAGATCGAATTCCAAAGTTAAATGTAACGAGTGAACTGCACCTGGAATACATTTCATTTAAGTTTATTCTGTTGTATCTCTTAACCAACAGCATTATTCTTCACTGGTGTTTCAGAATATCTTATAGCCCACATAACTTAATGAAGTAAAACAGCTGTGCTGGGGTTGAACTCGATAAAATAATTTTGAACAAATAAAACAATTCGTTGACTGTAGAAAAACAAACACCTGTCTAAATACTTTTCACCTACTCATCTTAAATTACTTTTCATTCAACATTGCATAAAAATGTTAACTAGGTCATGTATACAGCATATATAATTGATTTATGTATTGTTCCATCCAAGTGGAATGGATTATCCTTATGTTGGGGAAGTGTTCTTATACACCTGTGCCTGGATTAGTACCTCATAATACTCTTTAATAAACTCTACTATTTTACCAATCGATTGTATCAAGTGATCTATTGAGTATACTAAGTCAATTGACGATATTTTGAAATTTCTGCTTCATATAGTGTATTATTTGTTAGTAGTGAGTGAGTTACTATTTATATGGTGAAAATATAAAATCAACATTATAGATTAAATAGAGCAATCTACCAAAATGGTTGATTATCATGGGGTTGTATAGTGAAACAACTTAAGTTATGAGTAGTTTGAGGATATAGCGTAAACTTTGTTCTTCAAAAACGACATAAAAATAACTCTAATAGTGATAGATTACATGACCCTGGTGGTCAATTAACAGTTCCTCCATTAAAAAAATTTTTTTTCACCAAATTTCTCTTTCAAAGGATTGATTGTTACTAATGCTGTATGACATGTTGCCCCGTCCAGTTGAATCCACATATGCACATCATCAATATGTTCCTTTGATAATGAGCACCATTCACAGTTTCATTTTTAAAGAAAAATGAACCCATCAATCCACCATTCAAACCACACCAGAATCGACATTATTGTTGTTTATCACTAAAGATCAGTTTGCAAAAAATCATCATTTTCTTGTTTTTCTGCAAGTTCCCAGTTAAGAAATGCAGGACGTAACATCCATCATCTTTAGAAATAATTGTTAGTTTTTGTTTCCATAGTTTGTACAATATTTTCTTCCAAGTTCTGCATAATTATTTATGTACTAAAAAATGGTTTCCGTTCCGTTTATTGACAGCTGTCAGCAAACGGGACGAAAACCATTTTAGTACTAAACCGAAACGGATATCATTTTAGTACTAAAACGGAACGGAAACCATTTTAGTACTAAAACGGAATGGATATCATTTTAGTACAAACACGTAACGGAAACCATTTTAGTACTAAAACGGAACGGATATCATTTTAGTACAAAAACGGAACGAAAACCATTTTAGTACAAAAGAATACAAATGGCGGCAAATTTAAAAAGTTAATTCTAATTTCAGTGGCAACTTAAGTGAAAAAATATTACGACTCAGATTTGACCCATTATAGTCGATGCAATTGAAGAAACTTCAATACGGCAATCAGAAGATCAATGTGATATCCACTGATATAGAAACTGATTACCGTATTGGAGTTTGTTCAATTCCGCCAACTATCATGAGTCATGGTCTTGATATTTCTTCACTAAAGTTGCCACTTTATCATGACGTCAGAGCAATGAATTAAATGCGTATCGCATCATATGTCTACTGTTTATGTGTAATGGTGATAACAAACCAATGATGAAAAAAGTGCTCTAAAGTGGAATGGGCTGTGGAAGTTATTCTCGGGACTATTTGATCTATAAAGTCGATTTCGTGAAAATAACCTTATGAGTGGAGCTTGAGTTATCAGCATTCAGCTATTGACTCCAAACTCAAACTTATGTTATCCAAGCATCAAGTATCAACCGACAGTCATATAATACCTTGATTATTGCAAATTGATTTGACCGCGAGAATAATTTATCACACACAATAACCTAATTTTAACATTTCTATCTTATATAAGGTACATAAGTATACATACACAAGCAAGCCAACGGAATTATCTAAAGAAAGTAGATTTTACTTTTTTCAACTTGTTTTCGAGAAATAAGATTCTAGATACCTTTAGTTAGAAGACAAAATATGTGGAACGTGTAACAAGTTTTTTTTTCTTATTTTCCGTTAATTACGAGTATATATATGGAGACAAAGCATGTTGTTGGGTTAACAACATTGTGTCTTTTTCGATATACCATTACATAAAGTCAATAATAAGAAATATCGTCGTCATATACGAAAATCTTTAAGATTTAAATCTCGGGGCAATCAATTTTAGTTTTCTTTCTATAAATATTTTTCCTACTTTTTCCCGTTTATCTATATATTGTATGGGTGTGTGTGTGTATGTGTGTGTGAGTGCTTGTGTCTTCACTCGATATGTGTTTGTTCTAAATTCCCAAAAGATTAAGAGATTTAGAAACATTTCGTACGTTGTCGTCATTCGTTGTTGTTCTCTCTCCATTCTTATTAATTACATTAAGTTATTTTATTTATTTTTGGAAAGATTACATTCGTGTATCTTAAGAAGAAGAGGAAGACTGTGGAAAATAATATAAGATTTTCGTTTTGTATGATTCATAATTATTATTAATTGTTGTATTATTTTTATCATTATTAATGAGTTTTGTGGGAATTTATTTTATTTTTTGTTCAACTTTGTTATTAGCTAATTATCGATGGAGAAATACATATTTGGAAAAGCACAAAGAATAAATTATAGCACCTTTCTTCTTATATTTGTATACATATAAGATGAGTTTAATGACTCAATGCATACACCGTGTATAGGTAAAAAAAAAAGTGCAAGTAAGATGCTCATATATACACGTAAATTAACATTGAGAAAGTGATTTTCTTCGTACCTTTGTTGTTATGTTACGCTTTTGTTTGTAGAAAATCAACTGTGTTGTTTTTAAGTCATAAATTAAATACGGTGAAAGAAAATAAATTTAATTATTAGTTACTGTTTAATTAATAACCGTTAGTCAACACTATATAAGGTGATTGCACTTTTGAAATAAATAGAAAACATGTTGTGCTTTTCAATGTTCAACAATCAAACACTCGAACAAAAAAATTTTTAACGGCTTTTACAGGCCATTGTTGGCCAGTGCCGTGTCAACAATCTGACTCCATCGGGTTCGATCGTGAACCAGCTCTTCATACTGTTGCAAGCAACTACCGAAAGGCGCCTCTTCCTTCAAAGATCGCTGTATCATTCGGTTTGAGTCAGTATGCAGAACGTGACCGAGCCATCGTACTCGCTGTCGTTTGATTTCATGCATGATATCAGGAGTTCGCGTTAAATTATATATTACACGAATGAATATTTTCTCGAAAGGTAGAAGCCATTTTTGGTACTCATCCGTCAAGGCCCAACTCTCACACATCACAACCGATCTGATCAACACTTTGTAAAATTTCAGCTTATCCGTATTTGCAAGATATTTTTATTTCAGAAGTGGACATGGAGGATATAAATTGCCAGCGGCAAGCCGAACCTTGATATCCTCTATGATCATGAGTAATGAGAGATCCAAGATACTTGAGTCTCATCACTCCTTAAACGTGTGGTTACCACATACTGAAATCAATTGCGTCTTGATCTCTTAAACCAGAGATGACATATATGGTTTTGGTTGTTGATTTTAAGACCAAAGATTTGGTCGTTGATATTAAGGGTATTCCTAAATATCCAAGCTCATACCATAGTCTCTCTCTCTCGATTGAGTTATAGCTTTACTTGAAATCTAGGAATACCTAATGTACTTTACGAGATGTTTCATAGTTTTTGGAAAGAATCATCCGAAACGAGAAAAGTTGATCAGAAACTGACTGATTTGGATGTAGTTCTCCTTGGTAGTCACCGATAATTTCCTCCGCCAGAGAAGTAATTTTTCCGAAGATTATGTGTGACTATTGTATATGCTGTGCAAAAAAGAGCCATACCGCGACAATTCTCGTACGTACCGATCCTCAATCTCGTTTCCGGGTGCTTAAGCAGGGGGTTACTGTTGTTTTGGAGGTCCTATTTGTTTTTGTTTGTTCACATTTGTTGCTTCCTCACGGATGCGGGTCGCAAGCCCAGATTGAGATGATCCAACCAGATTTAGTCGCCTCCTACGATAAGCTCTTGTTACAGTGGTGGCATTCCATGAATTATGACCATATTTATACAGTGAAAAATCGATATATCGTGACGAATGACGTGCTGGTACATCAATTTAATTATTTTACAAGTCTTACATCAATCATACCAAAAATTTTCAACAATATCTCAAACACACACAAAACCAGAACATGAACACAAGAAGTCCGTTTATACACAAAGAAGGTATTTTATGATGATGATGGATTTTTGATTGATGAATTAATCTCGTTACTGTGTACGCATACTAATATTTTGATAACGATTAAGTATTCTTATGTATAATCATTGAAATCTAACAAGTGTTTTTTTTTGTATCTTTCAGGTATGTGGCACGAGATAAAACTATTTTAAGGTAACCCAATTAAATTACATATTAAATTTCATATCGTTCTGTTCGGTGCTTAATTCGTATTAAGCTGGATGACAGATTTAACGATTCTAAGAAATTAAATTCTTCTTTATAGTATAAAAGGTAATTAAATGTACCTGTAATGTGATACTAGACAGTTTTTATTTACTTAGTAACTATTATTTAATTTATTGCAACAAATTGTAAATGTCCCCCTCGTCACGAAAACTGAGTCTAAATCCATAACATGCATATATACACATAAAAATGAATCACCTCATTCATTTGCCTGTCTGTCTCCGGCGACGACGATGTCGACGACGTTATTTAAATTATTTAAATTTCTTGGAAATGATATAAACTTACCGCATTGAACTATTTTTATATGCATGGTATATAGTCGGACGAATATTAACCTGAAACGGTGACGATATGTTGAACCGAACAATATGAAAAGTAGATAATCTAAACGACTGTGTGTCTCGTATACCTGAGAAAATCGATAACGCATTTTCATTTTGTTTATAATATGCGGAAAATTGTAATAAAATTTAATTTTATATAAATATTGCAACAAAGAAAAACCATGGGCATATGAGATGTGGGTGGGCGCCATGCGGAATATAATGGGGTATATAGACATCGTTTACGAAACATACATATATAATTGACGTGGTATATGCCATTGAAATATTACTTTAAATAGTGAAATGTCTGTAAATTTGTATTTTTTATGTTTTGTTTTGGGTAGTGGGTTGGTTTATGCGCGTGTAATGTAATCCCTTTATACATAAAAAGTGAAGTGAAGTGAAGAGGTATTAAGTTATTCATCGATTCATAAAATCACCCTGTGCTACATTAAAGTAAACGATATATGTACACCCACACAGCTAATGTGTTTTGAAATGGGTGGGATGGGTGAAACTGTTGGCCACATATAGTCGATTAAATAGTTTAAGAGAACGTAGGAATGCAAGCACATAACAACTGAGTTATCTTCTGAATGTCGAAATTAATGCAAAATTTTGCAGAATTCGTTTGAATATGCTCGAACTATTTTAAAGTGACCTGATTGCGTTCTACGTGCTCATCTTTAATTTTCTACTTGACCCATAAAATTCCATGTACAGATGTTGAAATTAAACTTTCATTCTTATTTCCTTTGCTGAATCCCATCAACTTTATAGTCAGATTTTTATTATAACATTGGGCAATATTTATAAAAATGCATTTCACGTGAATCGTGAAGTTTTTAATCGCCATAATCACCCAAATAAAATAGCCATCAGTCGATTGGGGTGTAAATTCGAGACTAAAAATAAATTCTGCGATGGAGACACCAAAGCCAGACAAACCAAAATCGTTTCGCACACCAGATTACATCACTGTTGTGCCATTTGAATTTGACTATTTGAATTGGGCATTTCAAGGACCATTATATATGTATGCACAAGAACTTGAATTTACAAGCTTACGAGCTTACAAGAATGTCACCAAAAATTTTCATCAACGTCTGTAAACTGAGCCGTCGTAAACATTTGAGTGATATAATTTTTTATGCAGTAATGGCATCCTCGCTAGCAGAGAATGTAGCCTGCATGCTTTATCCTCCGTGGGTCTCGGATTCGATTACCGGTGGTGATTCACGATTAACTCTTTTTAATATGTACGTATGTAGGTTGAGTTGAATTGTGGGCCGTAGTGGCTGGCATTGGATACTATTTCGCCTGCTTTAATGATTTTAATGACATCGATAAACCTTCAATATAAGTTTGCTCTTATTTTCTCCCGTCTCAATTGGACAACCATTGATATTTATCTAAAATTAATGTTTAAAGGGGATTATGTTATGGTAAGGGGCACATTTCCTGATATGCTTTGAAAAATCTCATACCAGAACTTGACAAATTTTATCTTAACAGGTTGGACCATTTCAGTAGAACCTCAATTACACATGGTATAGTGATTGAAATACAGCTACGATAAACCATCAACTTTCCATGATTCAGAATATTTATGTTATGCAGAATAACAAAATATTTAGATATACATGAAGCTTGCTGCTTTCTTAGGTGTCCACTTTCCTTAGAGAACTTTCAAAAGATAGAACACTGTTTGATTGGCCAACACTATACGGTTCCAAAGTTTTTGTTATAATTTTCGTGAATAAATTTTATATCTCTATTCTCAGCATTTCTTACGCTTCTTTCACTGGTCGAAACGCCATAATACAGTGCCTTATCAGAATATCTTTTTGTCAAATATGGGAACCATTTCTAAATATACTTCACCGGACATTCATCCTGATTAATACTTTCCAATTCTCCCTGCCGTATCCTCAATATGCTCAATGGTATTTTTATGTAATTAATAGCAATCATCGTTGAAGGACGACTCTAATGTGAGCCTAAAAGTCTGCACTGTTATCACACTTGATTGAGATCAGTTATAATGTCAGTATAAGAATGTTCTCACCAAACTAACTTTTGACTGTTTAGAAACAACTCAGTATATCTGCCCATCTAATACGGTTGTGTGGCTATTAGGTACGACTCTGAGAGAATCTAAACTTATATGGTTAGTGAAATAGATTCGACAAATCAGTCAATAAAGCCTGCACCCAGCTGGATATATTTCAGAGTTGTGGTAGTGATCTGATATTCTAATACAAAATTGAAAATTATACACCTAAAACCTAGTGTTACGATTTACCTTTTTAAAGGTGTAGTGTAACTTAGATGGTTCATAAACCACTTAAATTTAATGAAAGCTTCCAGCAATCAAAGTTGATTTCCAATTAACTTAAAATGGATAAACAATTATACTGTTTCGATTGGTCATCTGTCAAACGTGATGAGCAGATGAATTTTTTTTTATTAACATTTAGAAATTCCAGGTGGTCGTTTATGGAGCAGAACGTATTCCCTTAGGAACGGCAATCATCTATGACCCGGATGTCATGGAGATAATCAATGTGCAGAGTTCTACGGCAATTGGAACCATATAGCCTTACCTATTACAATTTGGATGTAATGGCGTGTAAAATAGGACAGATTTTACATTTTACGTAGCCCTATAGGAAAAAGTTTCTATAGGTGACAAATTCACAGATCCGAAACCTGAAATTAACTGTTCACGAAATTATTCTTCACGCAAATAGCGTCGTCTTGTTGGAACTAAATGTCGCCCAGATCATAATTCACAGCTACATTCGGCCGGTATTATTTTTGAAAAAATGTAAACCTGTCCCATAAATTGTTGTTTTTTCTGTATATAATGATACTTCTTGAACCTCTTCGGATTGCTCTTTAGTTCAAACTCGGCCTCCTTCAGGTTTAGCACTTATCATCCCACCACTGGTTCGACCCACCACTATGTGTGGCATAGTTGCTATTTCAAAAGATCAAGTTCAAAAGTTGGGCAATCAAAATCCAATATTGGAAAAGCAAGTTTTTGTAATTATCTGACTGAAGAGTTTAGGACCAAGCATTTAAGCAAGATATTCAGGAAAATCCGGGCCAACCATTTTTCCTGTAACAAAACCAAGATCTTATACGAAGTATTTCATATAATAATATCCATAAAGAGTACAGTGAAAGTCTGCCATCATCCATATTTATTATGATACTTAGCCGAACAATTATTATGAAAGGGAGCAACGCAAAATTAACGAACTACAAAACCAACGGGAATTTCTTCCAAACACAGTTAATAGAAAGAATCAGTCTGCGGAACCCAATACAGGGACCAGTCCAAAAATAAAACGAACTGGATAAGCTCATCCATAATATCCAAAGTGCTCATGGTAAAACAGTCCAAATAATAGTCAGGGAATGATTCTCCTATATACAAGAGATATACCAATTACAGAAATAATAAGGACAACTTTTGCCGATAACACGGTTGTACTTGCAAAAGCATACAAACAGTTCAAAATAAAATCCTGCAATGCATTACTAATGCACCGTGGTACATTCGAAACGATAACCTTTATCGAAGCTTAGCATCATGCAATAAAACACCTATAACGCCTGTACCATCGTGAAAATCTGAACATACGCTGTATGCTGACTTCTACTTTAACAAGAAGACTGCAAAGAACCAAACCAAGGGTCTTGTCGCGACCAGGAGATCAGTAGGCCTACTATGGAAAAAAATCTGAGGAGTTAGACTATACTGAGGATTTTCATGTGATTACTCCGACTAATCAAATACAATATTAAATAACGAATAAAGGCAACAGTTTTCAGTATTTAGATTTGATTGGTTTCAATTAGAGCAGTTTTCAGTAACCTTTGTTAATAAGGTAAGCAACTTAATAGTAAGCAGCTTTCTCCTCGGTCCAAATCCAAACTATTAACGCTCCAGACCACTGAGGTCAATAACTATGGAGACGGTAACTTATAAAATTAACATTGAACCTAACCAAAAATAATGGTAGAGATTTTTATTATACTGGTGCCACTCATTTTATATATGCATCTCGTTCTTATAATGTATTTCCGAAAAATTTATAAATTTAACAGCGTCAGTCATAAGTATCTAACAGTATAAAATTAAATTAGAAAAGAATTAAACGTCAAAAACTAAAAGTAAACAAAAAGATTGAAAGACATATGTACTCTTTTTTGACATATGTACTAAATAATTCCAATTTATGATTTATTTAACCTTCTTCCGAAATAACGGTTTAAATAAATTTAAATTTGATTTTCGATAATTCGAAATGCAGAAAAAGAAAAAACATCTTTTCTTTCTCTGTTACACACTAAATACATTTTTTTAGCTGTCATTTATTTTCAAAGATACTGTCTCCATAGTTATTGAACTCAGGGGTCCAGACTTAGATTAACTAAAACGATTAAAACTACAACTTTATTTCACGTTTTATTCACTGATGTAGGCTATGTCACTATTATTTTCACTTCACTTTTCACTTTAACACTTTACTGGTTAAAATAATACATTCGATTTAGCATTGCTTATATATAATTCGGATGGATTCTGGATCGTTCGATGGTGCTTACAACAGTCAATGCAGTGGTGTCTAAATTTCAGTGTAGTACATTACGAGATATTTCCATGCGTCGTTGTAGTAATGTCTAACTGGTTTCAATTTAGTGGCTACATTAACACGATGTTGATTCACTCGCTACATAGTGTTATCTCTTTTCGCATCTCGTTACTCTTTCTAAAGCTTAAAGCATCACTATCGCTTTTGACATCTTTGTGAAGAAATCCCGAAATTTCAGCCCCGAAAATAAAAAAAGGGCGTGTGCCAAAAAGTAGATAAATAAAAATATTAAGAACATTTTTATAAAATTTCAAAAATTGTGATAATTATGGACGAATAGTTCTTGACTTCTATGGACGGTATCTCAATTCCTAGACATAAAAAAATTCTTAAAAAAATCGAACGTGTTTTTAAAGCAGTCACTAACATTGCATGCGCAAAACTAGATATTTTATGTTTATTTTTTATAGTAGTCACTAGCCATTACTCAGAGTAGTTTACTTATAGTGACAGTCCATTTTATGGGATGAGTATAAGAATATCATGAGAGTAAATTTTAGTATATAAAAACTATTATGACAGATAATTTTTTGGGCTGAGAGCCAAAAGTGTCATGATAAGTATTGCCATCGTTGTTTCCTGGGATGAATTCTGTGCTAACTTCACATATATGTTTTTGACCACTATTACATCTGTTCGAAAGATAATTTGTTAATGGATTGTCCACTCTTATAAGTATGACTCATTTCTTAGGCATCTGAATTTAGACAGGATTGTAGTCATGTATTATATAAATTGAGTAACCCACACTGCAGGTTTTTATACAATTGTAACCTCTTCGCGCATACAAATAACTAACACAATAGAACTATAATTTCACTTGCTAATTATTTAAATAGAAATAATTATAATTTGTAAAAATAATCACCTAATTAGTAAATCAAAATAAAAGAAGTTATTAAAAATTAAAAAAACAAAAACAAAAAGCAAAATCGCGCTTCCATAAATGGCAACGTAACTTCCTACGATACTTAAAAAATTATTTAAGATTTTCATTATTTTAATTAATTTAAAAGGAACAAAAACTAATTTAAATATATTACTTATTTATTTGTTCTTTCTTGAGAATTTTATTTTTTTGGTTTTAAGTTTTGTTTCTTTTGTATTTTCGGATATGTGTGTGTGTACGTAAATCTTCAAGTGGTGGTATAGAGAGTGGATGGTTGTAAGCCAAGTGAAAGGAGATAAATATTACATCTTTTGTTAGTATATTTAATTTAATTAATATTTTATTTGTTGAATTATTTAGAACAGAACACGGCATATATACAAAAAGGTGTTACTGCTTCTTTATATAATTTGAAAGATTTATTGTGTACATAGTTGGTGTTAAATAAGGATCCACATCGAAATATATAAAGTAAATATTTTACGCATCCCTGCTACATATATATTTTCACAGATAGTAATTAATTTTATATTTCCTAATTATTCATTTTACGAATATTTTTTTTGTGCGAAGAACAAAATAAGATGATTAGAAAATATAAATTAAAACTGTTCGTTGTTGTGTTTGCTGATAGAATCTTGTACAGAATCACAATTTAAATTATACACAAATAAGAGCTAAAACAACAAAAACAACAACAACAGGTAAATTTATTTCCCTCATTTTCCCTATTATAATATATTAAATATATTTAAGATAAGGTGTGAAAATTTCAATTTTGTTTTTCTATTAATTACGGTACAAAAAAAAATTCATCATACACACACACACGTATATATAAAAATCTTTAAGAAATGAAAAATTATAAAGTTTATAATTTTCAATTCAAGATATGTAAATTTTTTTTACACTGTATGACAACATTGGAAAATTGAAACATTTAAAATTCATGTTATATACACAATACCAGAGAGTACATATAACACAACACTGTTGAAGTTATTAAAAAGTAATGAAGAGAAAAAAATTAAAGTGGAATTTTTTTTTGTTGCCATCTAATCTTCTATTTTATTGCCTTAAGTATTTTTAATTTTCATGAAAGAAAATATTCATCTTGTGTTTAAGTATTTATTTGTATACATCTCTGGGTGTGTGTGTGTGTATGTTAAATGTAGCTTTTTTATAATTTATGGAAAATTTACAAAACGGGGCGCACACAATAAATACCCAACAAACATATATAGAATGAAAAGTTATGAATATAATTTTCACAATTTATGTGTTTACAATCTTATGTATCGTCTTTGTATATTATTTATAACACCTATATAGTACATATGTGCAATATATATGTGGAGAGTGTGATAAGAATTATAAAGGGTTTTCAAATAAGAGCTTTTGTCTTCTTTTTACATTTGACAAGAAAAATCTACGCCATTACTAAAAATGGTACGATACACGCTTCAACAACGCATTGTTAAAATTCACTACAAATATGGTGAAAATTTTCACCTTTTCGGTGAAATAGTGAAACAGGTGAATAATTTCAACTGTTGGAAAAAGTTGGTAATGTGAAGTATCGAAGCCGTGTGTGTCGTTCAAGCACATTATACCGTAATTTGCATAAAAACTTAGGTCTTAAGACTTTTAAAGTTCAGTTAATACAAGAACTTAAGCCGGTTGATCACCATAAACGTTGTATCTTCGCTGATTAGGTGATATCTTATACGAGTATTTTATAAAAAATCAAATTTAAACCCCTTATTGGAAAACCCTTTATACTTTGTTGGCATACTATTATCAATATCGTCGATGGGTATACAATGAAGCGGTAATTCTGATTGACAAAATGTGTATATACGATACGAGTATTGTAATCGTAGAATCGTGATTTCAATATAAAGTCATTTCCTATATGTATACGAGCTATTCATAAATCGAGGATAGTTCTGTAATGACAATTATAGTTATCGACGCTTTGATTGTATGTAAATTCAATAAATGCAATTATAGTTATGTGTCTTTGCATATGAACGCATTGTTGAATAAAATAATAATTGAACCGATTTCTGTAAAATATTGGGATCTATAAAAATTCCCCGCGGTTTTTGCCACTAGATGGTGTTGATGTCTACATATGTCGCGCAACACTCACCCGATGCTATATAAAAAGGTGAAAACGCTGCATAAATGTACGTGCAGACAATGCTGTGAGTGAACGCAGAACCTAGGAGTTATTTGCTCGATTTTGTTTCGGAAATTTGGATGTCAAAGATGCACATCGCTCTGGTCGACTATTCACTGCAAAAGTTTATAAAATTTGGCAATTGATGGATATATATCGGGTGTCACGTGAATTAACGTCAAGAAATATAAACGATTTTGAAGGAATTGTTCATTATTGTCTGCTGCAATGTGGCCAAACCGTCAATTCGTTCCAGTACTGTGCAAAAATCGACCAAATTTGCATCAGAAAGAGAGCCATGCACACATCTTTGATCACTCGGAGCATATTGACGAAACTTGTTTGTGAGTTTTGGCGCAGTAATATAACTCGTCCTTGCATCGTTGCATGGTAACCCCATTTGTTTTCTGCTCTGCAAAACTCTCTTGATCTTAAAAAATTGGCAGAGCAAAGCACACTGTAAACTACTTAGCTATGTTTTTCGACGATGGAATTGTGAAGCTTTTGTTTCCATTACGGGTTCACGTTTTACGACTATTTAAGATAACATTGTTAAAATTATTGTAAGTTTTACCCCGTTTGGGTTTAAGATCTAATTTGGTTGGTTGATCCAACTTCTTAAGTAGACTTCATGCTTACGTTCCTCCCTTCTATCCAAACTTTTTTTTAAGCAATTTCATTGGTTGAAAATGACGTGTTTTTATTGTGAATTTTTTTCATTTGCTTAAAAAAATTTTTGTACGGAAGGAAGAAACGCAAGCATGAAGTCGACTTGAATGTTGCTAGTTTTAGTATATTGCCTCTTATTGATGAAATCCACTACATCTTCTGTGGTTTAACAGCTTAAACCAGTTTAAACCTCTTTGTCCTCGAATATCTCCGAGTCAGTATTGAACTTGGTGGCTATTGTGGATTGCGTATATTTATAGGCAAAAACATCGCGTGTGCATACCTTCTATTTCTCGAAACAGGTTTCCAATTTAGACTTTTTATTTGTACACAACCCACCCATCACAAGTAAAAGGTTATGAAACTTACGTAAATAGGCTAGTAAGGTAAAAAATTCATCTCGAGTATTGAGTACATTCATATTGGTACAAATACTGGTGATCCAACATAGTTTTGTCGAAACACTAACGGTGTCGCTTATTATCTTATTGACATTTATTGGTCACCAATAACTCTATTGGATGTTTCAACCCTCATCACCTTTTAGTTTTTTGAATTGATTGTTTCTCTTTTTCCAAGCCAAAAAGTTTAGGTTTTAAATTTTTTTCCATATATTGATTCTAGTCTTGCACTAATATGTGCTCTATTCCTTGGAATAGTAAGTTTTCTCTTGATTCTTCTACTAGTCCCGTTCACCTTCTCCATTCTTATATTAATTCTGTGTCAATTGTTTAAGGATAAATGTTGCTGATGGAAAAGCTTCGGCGAGCTTAAAATTAGGTAATAAGATGGACTAGGTCAGCTAAGGGTAGTTTTTTCCAGGATAAGTTCTAGTTCTTACATTTAACGTTTTGTGGCATAATGTTTGAAATGTAAATCTTAGCAGGTGTAGAAATAATGGTATTATAGATTTCAAAACTGAAGTGAATCTAATTTTGACAAGCCCAATTATTGATGTTATGGCAGAAGAGTGTTCTAATCTACACTCTAAAAACTAATAGTGAATAAACACTAAAAAATATGTATTTTACCACAAATTCTGATTGTAAAATACACAACGACGTTTAATTTTACACACTCGCGTTGTGATTTATTGAAAAATGACGTTATTCACTCAATCGCAGTAGTTTACATGAAAAGCGTAGTAAAAAACTCAAAAATTGTGCGAATTCCCGAAAAGTCAACCGTTTTTTACTCTGCAGTAGTGATTTACAATTTTTCTGTGTTAATTATCAACCAAAAAATTGTTTAAAACTATTTTTGTTGCAATTACCTAATAGAAGCGTTAATTTTCTTTGGAGTGTTTCAAATTTAGGATACAATAAAATTCGCTAGAGTAATGTTGGCAACCCAACTTATAAACAAACTGGATGTGGATAGTACGATCAATCAATAAACAAGAACGATCCTTGTTATGATAATGATATGATTTTTCGTCAACAGATTTTGTAATGAGACAATGACGTCACACAACGTTGGAGGGTAGGTTAAGATTTCATTTCAGATAAATAATACAGAATGGAAAATTATTCAAATTAGAAAAATTAATTGTCATCAAATCTTTAAAGGATTATGAAATATGGCCATTTTTAATCACTGTTTATTCAAAAATCTTGATAGTGCAATTTTACACTAATTAAGCGGATTTTTCCAATTTATACGAGTAATTTTTCAACATTTAAAATAGAAATTTCACTATTAAATTGTGCGATTACTCACGTTTAACGTGTAAATAATTCACACGCTTTTAGTGTGATTTTTTAAAATCACACTACGATGAAAATTAACTACAATAATTGAAGGCAACAGATAACCTACAATTATTGTAGTAAATTTTAACAAAAATTTTTTAGAGTGTACTTTTATTTGAAAAGTTTGCTATTTGGAAAGATTAGTCGAAAACTACTGGGTTGATAGGGGTTTTTTAAAATGGTGAAACGAATTTTATCTTAAACTCCTCCTCCTTCTCTGAGCAATGACAACATTGTAAAATAATTCGAAAAACATAATTTAGCACGCCTATAGGGTTTCTAAAAATTCAATTAAAAAGAGTAAGTCAACCAAACTATCTATTCAAAAAGCAATTATTTAGCAGGTTGCATTACGCCAATCTTCAATTACTCCCTGCTAATTTTTTGTTACAAGTATTTCTGTATGCTTTTAGTGCCATTTTGATAGTTTTAGATCTGCTGACACGTTTAAATCAGATTTTGCTGCTATAGTGACAATATATGGGCTACTTAAATGTAAGATTTGTTAAATGTTATCTGCTCAATGTTGCTCATCCCATTGTAAATGAGCTTGTACTCAACATGTGATAAGGTGTTGATTTATTCTGAACAAAATTTAAGAGATTTTTGTTCCCCTAATGGAAGGAATAATTTGTACATGTTGCTTCCATAATGTGCTTTTACTTCTTAATACAGCAATTTCTTTTAACCGTTATGACTCGGACGCCAAATCGAGGAAGTATGACTATATAGGCTCGATTTACGTAGATTACTTCAAATTGCATTTCTTTATGCCAAATTATTAACTACTGACATGTAAAATGGGTCGGCTGACGAGTTGTGAACTCCAACAGGTTTTATTAGATGGCTCATAGACGTCATCGATCGTAATCGAATGTTGAACAGTCGTTTTTGCATCCAGCCTGTTGGGTTTCTTTCATCCCCGATATTTTTTCCGATTCACCAACGATAATCTATACTAAAGTATCATCAGCAAAAGATACAATTTAAGTTATTTTTGTATAGTCAGTAAATTAGGGTAAAGCTCAAATACATTACACTGAATCCTGCTATAGCTATATATATATGGTTTAAGTCCTCTAAAGCATGTAAGGGAAGCCCACATTCTTTCGAAAGTTTGTGATTAAATCTGACTTTGTAAGTAATTGCACGAGTATAACACAAATTTGAAATGGGGTTGAAATCTAGATTGGGACTCGTCGATGGTGGACAGTTTATTCGATTACTCCTCTTTGTATCGCGTCATTTTATACAAATTTTGCATATAATAAAGCACCTTATACAAAAAAGCTCGAATTAAAGCTTTTAACCGTAAGAACTTAAGCACTTAAACGTTTGTACACCAGCAAGTTTTTAAACTAGGAGCTAATTTTTAAGGGCGTTTAAGTTTACAGTTTACCTGAGAATGACAAACTAACTATTTGCCATCGAAAGTACTGGCTAGGATTATCTATGACATCTAGGACTTCCTTTGACAAACTTAATAGGTGCCTTCGGAAGAAGAGAGGTGGCATTAAGTACATTGCAAATATTGCCAGCATCTTGGTTTTACCAAGCTTGTGATATAGTATAGGAAATTGAGTGGCACAAACACTACTTCCAATAGGCAAGACTATGACCAAAGTTGGTCTTAATATGATCTAATTTTCGCAATTGCTGGGACGGTTTTTTATAGCAGTTAGTCATCAAGACAATTTTTTATTCCTTTTTTTCAAAAATTAGAGTAAATTTTTGAGTTAAATTATATTGTGTTTACAGGTTAGGTCTGTCAAAACTGTATGGTTACACTAGATAACACATGTCACACATAGTTGGTTACAGTAGACACTACGCAGTGAAATGTTGTGCTGTAAGGTATAATGAAAAATCTTCAGTTGTGAATAATTTTTATTTTCAAGGCGTTCCAATCACGTCTTTATGATTCGGCGGAAGTTAATAGTGAAGGCTCATCTCCATATAAAGTACAACAAGGTTATAAACAATATGAATTCATATATGTGTATACATGTTGAAAACTGAATTACATTCAATTCGCCGAAAATTATATCTAAGATGAGGTTTGGAACAATAAAAGTCAAAATGGCGTGAGAAAGCTCTGGCAAAAGGGGCATATATTGTAGAGATGGTTCATCTATAGCCTCGGATCTGAGCTAGTACCTCCTCGATTTGGATGATAATGGCGTAAGGTACGAAGGTGGAGTGAGAAGTCTAGTCAAAATGAAACAAGGAATGATATTATCACCCAAAAAAATTATTTTTCAACGTAGTCGACTTTTAACACGATACCCTTAGTCCAACGTTTTCCAATTATTCGATACCTACCGAATAATACCATTTCTTTAACCCTTCAAAGTAGGCGTTTTATCATAGATGATCTCCTTATTAAAGCCGAATCTCTTTCTGTCGATTTCTTCAAGTTCGGAAACGGGAAATATAGCAGAGGACTGGAGAATATGCCGGAAGTGGAAGTAATTCGATGCGTAAATTAATCTATTTTGGCAACTACACACGTGTCAACTTGTGCATTGTATTGATGGAAGAGAACTTTTTTCTTCGTCAAATGTTGTCATTTTATTTCAAAACGTCGTTCAAGTATTCAAAGTTAGCCGTTCTCCTCTTTTTAAGGTAATCAATGTGGATTATGCCTGTATTCCAATAAAACTGTGGCCATGCCCTTGTTGGCCGATAAAACCGCCTTAGCCTTCTTAGGCACAGTTGCCAGTAAAAATCCATTGTTCCGCACTGATACACTTTAGACTGTTCTATTGCGTCTCCGGTGTATCGTGATGGATCTACGTTTCATTCACAGTTATGAAACGTAATACTTCCTTTTTCTTCACTTGAACATCGCCAAACCTATGCCTCTGAAGTTGTCACACGAGTGTGTTTTTGGTCGATTGTAGGTAAACGCCGCACCCACCACGCGGATAACTTTTTAATATTCAAATGTTCATGTAATAATATTGCGAACTCACGGATTTTCTCAACCATTTCTGGTGAGTTGACTCTTAATAAACGGTGAAGAGTTCCGAAACATGCAAAAAAATAAGTGGTTGTCTGTTTTCAATGGCTGTCAAAACTGAACTAAATGACAATTTGTCTGAAAACTTTTAATTTGGTCTAGTGACACATGGTATTGACACATGGCATCTGGAATTTGCGATTGTAGCATCCTCTGTTGCAATTTTAGCAGACTTCTCATTCCGCCCTCGTTTTACATTATAAATAAATTACTGGAGGTGAAGATACCATAACAGATTCTATAGTTAAGATTTTAAAATTTTCATCTAGCGAGCCGCGTGCAACACCAACGCAAATACTAGCGAAAGATTTTGTTGTATTAAAACGAAATCCATTCCATCATAAACTCCGTATAGACAATGCACAACTTCAAGACATAATTCCAAAGTAATATTTTTTTTAAAATTTTTGTAATGTGAAACAATTGGACTGTAATACCACAAACTTTATAAATCTTCTTAGTTAGATAAGACATAAATACCAGCAACAAAGAAACAGTAGCGAATTTTACAGAAACTCAACAACAGCATCATAAAGAATCCGCAAAACACAACAACAAAGATTTACTTCTTTTTAGGTCAATAAACGTAAGATTAAAATAAACTTTTTTCTTATAATTTTCTTCATAAAAATAAATAAATAAACTAATCTTTGCAGAATAAACAAAACAAATAATATTTTTTATTGTAATTATAGTTAAGTTTATTTATTTATTATCAGCAATTATAAGTCTTTGAACAGAAAAATAATCAATTACGAATGTGTACTGTATCTACTGTGCGAGGAGGCGTCGTGGAAATGAAGACAAACAAATTATTGATTAATCGATCGATCATAAAACCAAGACACGTTCTAACTGTTACAATCATACCATACCATTAAACTGTTGGCAATCGTATAAATTAATATGCAAGACTGAAAAAATCATAATTTTTCCATTTCGAATGTCGATTCCGTCATTTCGTGTTTCCGTTTAACAAAAAATACCTCATTCAAAACTATTTCCAAATTGTTCAATATTCAAATCACTTGCATGTTGAATAGGTTATTGTTAAAAACGATGATTTGGTGTTGAGTTTTGTAAAAGCAATTTTTCGCGTATATACCAAAGTGTTATGATTTTACACTTGCTGGTACGATATGTAAACGAAGGTGCATATATGGCCGCGCCTTAAACTAACATGCTGGTGGTAATTTAAATATTTTAACATCGAGAGGCAGAAATGTTAGTTACAATTCATAAATTTAATTAAAATATTTTATGCATAAATTAGTTGCAGCAACCATGGTTGCGTCAACAAGTGTATAGGATAAAAGAGCGGGAATTAGGTAAGACTGGAATGTATAGTTAACTGTACATGGTTTTTCTGTGAAAGTTCCGCAAAATAGGCAATAAACTTTTATCCATGATGGTTAAAGTTGGCAATTGTACGGGAGGTATTGGGTTTGAATCCTGGTAGGGGCACGATGCAAAAGGGATTTTAACTTATGACTCCCTGTTGGAGTGCAACATTTATGGACCAACCCATCTTCCGTCTCATAACAATAGGTTGGCATTGAGGTATGCAATGTGCAGATGGTTCTACGTAAATCGGACCTATTTGGATTGATTTGGCTATGTAATGGCGTAAAGTAGGACGTATATAAGCGAATCACGAAAGAGTAGGAAGAGCTCTAAGCCGCAAAACAGATTGCAAAGATAGAAACAGGCAGACATAGACTATTTTCCAGCGATTTCTCAATTTTATTAGAACGTATAGGAAACATAATGCTCGGACGGAAAGTAAATGTTGGCATTGTACACCAGTTAAAATCTAAAGGTATCATGGTAGTGGCAAACATCCAAGTAATACTTGGATGACATTCGAAAATCTCAACTATTTCTGACTGTTTTATTCAATTAACAATAGCGCGGGCCACTTGAAAAAATATCTTTACAGTTGGTACGCATTTTAAACCGGAAGAAAACAATTATTTGATACTTAACATGGACTTATAAAAGAAGAACATGAACTCAAGTGAAAAATGGTCGTCTAACTTAGAAAATATGTTAAAAGTGAACCTGCAGTCTCTACGATCATCGCCGAATACCCTAGCATTAAAGCAAATACTGAACGTGCCTATATAACTAAAGTAATCGAACTAAGTAGACCTCACGTTTTGTTACATCGTTACACCGCTACCTCTGGATCACTACGTGCGCCAAGATCGAACCATATAGCGTATTCTGATTCACAGTTGGGCGTGTAAATTACACTAAAAAAAAAGTGCTATGTTTTATTTACAAATAGTGCTATGTTAAGTGAAAAATGTAAATTTCACTTATATTTATATTATTTCAGCATATGCAATGTGTACATTTACTATGCTAAATTAATCTATGCTATGCTAAAGTGTCATATTGTGACATGTTAAAAATTATCAAAAATATTTTGTAAAATTCACTTAACTGCATTGTAAAATTTTCATATGCAAAGTAAGATTTTTTCTAATAAAAAACATCAATTATAGTTATGCTAATTTTACATAGCAATTATGTCAAACTTTCATTAATTTAATGATAAATTAACTTGCATTAAGCACTTTTTACATAATATTATTAAAATGGGCAATGTCAAAAAACGAAATTTTATTCAAATATGACATATAAAGTTTGATCGTTAAAATTAGTGGTCATAAAAGTAATTTATGAAGAATATTGAAAATTGAATAAAACAATTTTTAATAAATTTAAAACTTAATACTCTAGAAGTCTTCTATTCGATTAAAGGTATGTATAAGCAATTTTTTTATTTGTTTAGTGAATTTATATTTTTTATGCAATAATAATTATTATATAATTTGAATAAGTCGCATTCGCAAGAAGAGAATATGGACACAGTTATGTAGAAAAACAAATTTATTGGAGCTATGGGGTATGAGTTTCCTGCATCAAAAATTTGAAAGCATGTAAATAATTCAGATTATATGAGTATTTATAATATAACTATTTAAACCATATGTTTTTTACAGAACTTGTAGTGGCCTTTATTACTTTAAAATTGGAATTGGGTAATCGAATAGAAACAGTTCGATTACAACCTTTTTAATGCCATAAAGTAAAAGGCTATTTTCTATATATCAAAATTATAAAAGCTTAATTGAATCCAGTCCCAAGAAAATATTATTCAAAATAACAATACCAATAATGGCGATACCAGTATTATAGATCAATACATATATGTATATGGGAACAATTAATTTAATTTATTCAATTACATTAACAGGTGTGTATTAATTTTAAAATTGAAATAAATAATTAATCAAGGCTCTCCATTCTCATTAGATGTCACCTAAGAAGAATTTAAATTGAACCAAAAAATATAAAGGAGCCCCCCACGAGAGTTGATTTTTGAAAAGTGGCAGAAGACTTCACATACATTAATGAAATTTTATAACATCGAAATTCAAATTTATCAATATACTTGAAGAGTGGCCAAACTTACACATGGACTTCTATGTATTGAATTGATTTATTTTATTATTCTAGATTTTCTTTTAATTTTTATATTTATTATTTAAAATATCCTATTAGATAATTATTATGAATTTAAAACGTTAATTATATCTTATTGTTAATTGAAATAATTTGGATTAAATAAATATTTTAAATATTTAAATAAAGCTTGTTCTAGAAATTTAATTTATTCCTTTATTATAATTTTAATTATATAAATTTATATATATATATATATATATATATATATATATATATATATATATATATATATATATATATATATATATATATATAAATTTATAAATATATAAATATATATATTTAAATATTATAAATATATATATATATATATATATATATATATATATATATATATATATATATATATATATATATATATATATTTATATATATATATATATATATATATATATATATATATATATATATATATATATATATATATATATATATATATATATATATATATATATAAATATATCATGAGGTTACTTTGGCGTTCAGTTAAATTCACAACACCGCTAGGTTATCATAACAATACGCTATGCTACTTTTGTACACCCGTTGTGTAATACTGACAGTGATGCTATGTTAATTTGACAACGATGTTTTTAGGTTATTTTATGAAATTACTATGTTGAATTAACATAACCCAAACTAAAATTAGCTTTGAAATGGTGTAAAGTTTACAAAAAATTCTATGCAATTTTTAAACGTATTTTACAAAAATATATGTGAAATTTACATTATCAAATTTATCTTATTCACATAGAGCTAGGTAGGCTGAGTTTCAACTTATTTTTAATGTAAATTTTACTTAATATTTTTGTTAGGAACAGCATATTATTTTTTTGAGTGTATATGACGTAGTTTTTGTCCCGCTCAATTAGGCTCGATTGGCCCAATTTGACATCCCTTCCCAGATATACACTCTCAGACTCGAAAACTTTTTGTTCTTCTAATGAAGTCTAAAATAGCTGGTATCCTCAAGTTCGTCAGTTGATCTTTAAATAGGAATTGTGATCGATAGTAGTGCGGCCTATGAGAAGAGTATGAAGCACAAGGAGTGCTTTACAGATGGTTCTTCTCCTTCTCCGTACTTTTCGCTGCTTGTGATGTGCCGAATTTTCATTCGGAACCTGTGATTATTCAGGGCGCAATGCCCCATGAGAATACAATATCCAGCAAGATCCTTAAAGTGCGTCTATCAAACTTCAAGAAGAACTGGGATTTTTGTTAATTTATTGATCGCAAGAAGATTTTGGATAGCCGAAAATAGATGACGCTATTCTTCGTATAAGAAATAATGACGTCACTCCTAAAGCAGGTTCAAATCCCACAAAACTGGAAGCCGCACCTAAATTGGCCAATTTATCAGTCAATATATTTTCTTTGATACACATGTGAATAGGTACCCAGTGAAGTCTAACTTTATTCAGACTGCCTAGTCGATTTAATGCAATTATCGTCTCCAAAACAAGTTTCGATGAAACAGTATTAGAACTGTCTGTCAGAAAGGATGCAAATACGACGATCTCTATAATTCATCTCCTTTACAAAGAGTACAGTCAACTCAAAGGCTGCAGTAGTGGTGTGCATTGCTCCTATAATACCCAGACAAACATATCTTTGAAGGCGATTAAAATCTCCCTCCAACCCCGCTCATTGTTCCAGGCCACCAAAAAAGTGCAGCAAATGAGATGTTGGGTCTGATCACCGAAACAATATCCAATACACTTGTTTTGGTTTCAGTCCCCATGATGTACCAAATGACTGTTTGCGTTTCCAGTAAATGTTGCATGCTTTGTTGTATTCCCTTCTTTATGTTTTTGCCAAGTAATCTTTCGATCTAACCAGATCCCTAGGTATTTGACTTCCGACGATAGTAAAATTCTCCATAGTCCTGCGTCTAGTGAAAAGAACCATCTCAGTTTTCCTAGGGTTAACTAATAGACCCTGGTAATACAACAGGCTACAACTATGTTGTGCAGGTGTAACCAGGCTATAACCTGGCAAAAAATACGTTGTCGTTTAGTTAGACTATAGGAGTAAGTTGACCACAAGATTGGAGACAGAACTTCGCCCTGAGGGTATCCCATTCGGGTAGTCACCGTCGTCGTATCACTACCTAAGTCTTCAGTAATTTTCCTTGACCTAAGCATGGCGCTTAGCCACCGTAAAGTGTAGTCACCATGCCATGTCTTTTAACTGCAAAGATCGTTGCAGTGAAGGAAGCCATCATGTTGTAATTTACATGAGGTTATTTTTTACATTCTGTCCGTAAGCAACACACGATTTGTTATGAAATGTACGTATTATTAAAAAAAGCACGATTTCTTAGAGTTTTGGCACACAGTACAACTTCATGTTCATGTAGGGTGAGCTCACATTCTAGAATATAAATTTAACCTTTCCTCTAAAACCAAGAGGTGCTTCATTCTAAATCCTCCAGTAGTTCTCAAAATTAAAAGTAGTTTTAAACTTAATTAATACTTTGATACAGTGTATAAGTTCCTTATCTCAACAAATCTTAGGTTCCATATCGTTATTATATTGTTGCAGTACAGCCTCATTGCATTAGATAAATTAACTGGTTGGATTCAAATGGTAACGCTTCATTTAATTTATAGGCTCTTACACGTTTCTAATCTATATCAATCGCAGAACCGAGCGCTATGATGAGTAATTTGGTAGCAAGTACCACGAACTGAAACTTACATTCATACATGGTCTACATAATGCTTCAGTCGTCATACTCAGAAGTATCGTTTTCCTAATAATAGTTTATCACCAATTTGAGAATATCTAATGGTTTATTGACTTTTTAAATGACTTTAATGGATCGATAATTTACACAGTGTACTCTATATACCTTAACACAAGCTCCATGAATGATCTCATCTAGTTTTTTGACTTCGAATTGCGTTGTCTTCGTTTTTAAACACGTAAACCCCGATCTGATTAAAACTCTCTGCACAAATTTCAGTAAGATATTTAGTTGTATGTTACAAACCACTGAGAAGCCGCACCTTGGTACCCTCCTTCACACAATCATCATTCTGTACAATGTTTTTATTTGTTTTATCAACATCTTAAATCTAGAACTCTCCTTATATACTTTATACGTTTACAAATTATGATCTTGATCTTTATACGAAACACATAAACAACAAAATAGATCACGATCTAATAAATTTCATTAAATACATACACAACATACCAAATGTAGATAAATATCGCAAAATACAATCATCGTCTTATATCCACTTGTGTCTATATGTGAATTGGCGATTGCGATCTTTTATCATGTGGTAATTTGATCGATTTATTTATCGATTCCTATATGTACAGTGAAATGAGGTTTCTCGATTAATCCAGTTTATTGTAAATAGTATTTTATAAATTAATAAAAATTATTCACATCGTATAAGAGTATTTACCACAGTGGGGGCATTGTTTTGCAGGCACATTTATATATTTTGCTTAGTCAACATCGTATATAAGAATATCTACGCTAAGAAGAAACTACAATAATATTTTTACCGTTGTGTACGGGTATAAAAAAAACTTTATTGTGTTTCAGTTCGTTGGGAATGGAGTTAATATCGTTTTTGCTTTCTTGACCTTATGTACAACTTATGGTGTAACAGAACTTATATGTAGAGTATCTGGGTTCTTTCTATAATTATGCAATTATATATATGTATATATATATATATATATATATATATATATATATATATATATATATAATATATATATATATATATATATATATATATATATATATATATATATATATATATATATATATATATATATATATATGTATATACATATATATATATATATATATATATATATATATATATATATATATATATATATATATATATATATATATATATATAAATATATATATATATATATATATATATATATATATATATATATATATATATATATATATATATATATATATATACATATATATATATATACTCAGTAATACCTCAGTCACTCTTACAGCGCTGCTTCGCTGTAACGCTCTTTTTTCTAAACAAACAAAATATTTTATAAAAGCATGCCCTCCAAGACGTTTATTTCTAAAGAAGGTGCGCCCTCCTGAATTTAAATTGGCCGTAATGTTAAGTGGAAACGCTTATATATTGTGGAAAATGTATTTGCACTTGCTAAAATCTTACCTAGGATCTTCACCAAAGGATAAAAATACTGGCTGTATTTGGAAAAAAAAACACAGGAGAAAAAAATCAAAAATACCATTAGAGTGACAGAGGCCATTTATAACTTTTTTCTTTTTTTTTATAGTAAAACTAACTGGATATATTTTGACAGATGTTTCAACACTTTCAATATTTAACAATAAATTTAAAAAAAATAAACTTAACATAATTATTCATTATTTCAATTATTTTGACAATGAATTAAGCTCAAAACGAAATGTTAAAATTATGAATTGACCATATTTGCTTCATATTTAAGAAATAACTTCACTTTTTAAATATGGCTTCACTGTATAGAAACGATTTCTCATCCATATACTTTTTTCCTATAAAATATTTTCAAGTCAAAATAGGATAAAAATATAATTTTTATTAAAGTGCGAGAGAATTAAAAAACATTTCCAGTATAAAAAATTTAGTAATCAGTGCTGAATAAATTTTTATGGTTAGTGAAAAAATTATTATAGCATTAAGCCTGATTTCCATTATGAAAAAATACTGACAAAATAGTCAAGGCGAGATAAAAACTTAATTTTTTCTTAAAGTGCGAGTGAAATAAAAAATATTTTTATTCAGTACTGGAGAAATATCTTATAGGAAAAATAAAGATGGCTGATTTTTTGTGGACAATGAATAATTTTAACATTTCGTTTTGTGTCATTCATCTTAATTCATTGTGAAAATAATCGAAATAATGCATACTTATGTTTAGTTTATTTTTTTTTAATTTATTGTTGTAGATTTAAAGAGTATTTTGTTCTTTTTTTTTAAAAACAAAAAAAAAATTGAAATTTATTGGTTATGTTACACGCTTCTGTCAAAATAAAAAAAAGAAAAAAGGAAAAAACGATCTCAGTCACTCTAATGGCATTTTTAATTTTTTTCTCGCTCTTGCTTTTTCAGTAAAAAATACTGACAAAACTTTTTTCATAATGGAAATCAGCCTGTACTGACAAAATATATCAAGGTATTTTTATTCAGTACTGGACAAATATTTTATAGGAAAAATGGATATGGACGAGAAATCGTTTGTATGACGCTATTGTGAAGCATTTTATAGTAGTTATTTTATGGTTGATTGATAATTTTAACATTTCATTTTGTGTCATTCATCATATTTAAATAATGAATAATTATGTTAAGTTTATTTGTTTTAATTTATTGTTGTAGATTGAAAGTGTTTTTTTTCTTTTGTTCAAAAACAAACCAAAATTTGAAATTTTTTGGTTACGTTATAAGCAGTGGCGGCTGCTCCATGAATGCAATGCATGCATTGCATGCGCACGTAAATTATAATTTTTAGATAAAAGACTTAAAAGAAATGTTTTGAAAAATACATTTTCTTTTACCTATATTTACGATATACTAAAATAAACTTTAAATAAAAACAAATTTAAGTTTATGAATTTTCATGAATACGTTTATTTAAAATTCGTTTTATTTTAACATACAAAAACTTTTACTAACTTTTCCCCTCACACAATTCATTATAATATTTATAATTTACATGACAATTTGACTACTACGATAATTTAATAACTCCCACCTACTATTAAGCAACTAATAAATTTGTATTTATTCCTTTGAGTTTTGTTGAACCCGCTTCCAAATTAAATTGAAATTTTCTATGAAGAAAAAAAGCAAATATTCATTTGCATGCATGGGGAAGCGAATATAGACGATTGTATACGAGAAAATAGTACGATACATGTATCGTCGGTTTTTTATTTTTATTTTACAATACATACATATACATATATAACTTGTTCGAATAATTTTTTCCTTATTTGATTCCTATTAGGAAACTGAAATGCGTGAGTGTGGTACAAAAACAAAAATTATTAACATTTTTTATACGATCTATATTTGCACTAATACACATTTTGAAAAAGCAATTTCTATTATGCATTCAAGTAAATTTGTATGAACCCGAAAGAGAACAACATACATTATGCACATAGCTACTTGTTTTTGATACTTTTTTTTATATATACTTATGCTACTTGTTTTTGATACTTTTTTTTATAATGACCATTCCAGCAACAAGTGCGTCAATTGAACGATCATTTTCAGCATTAAAAAGACTCAAGACTTATTGCAGAAACACAATGTTCCAAGACAGGCTTTCCGAGCTTGCAATAATGTCAATTGAGAAAATTTTATTAAAAAAAATACAGAGTAATAAGAAATTTTTTTTTTATGATGAAGTAATTAAGAACTTTTGTCAGAGTACACGTAGGATAGATTTTATTTATAAATAAATATGTTAATGTTGAACACTACTTTAAAAAACGTTTTTGATTTTTTGCATGCATGAAAATTTGAGTCACCGGCCGCCACTGGTTATAAGCATCTGTCAAAATATATCCACTATAAAAAAAGAAAAATTAAAAACGATCACGGTCACTCTAATGATATTTTTGATTTTTTCCTCGCATTGGTTTTTTCTAAAAATACTGACAATGATAAACAAATTTTCATAATGGAAATCAGGCTATTGCATAAAAATTATTCTCTTGATATATTTTATCAGTACTGCTATAATAATTTTTTCAAAACCATAAAAATTTATTCATTACTGAATACATTTTTTGTACTGGAAATGTTTTTTATTTCTCTCGCACGTTCAGAAAAATTATATTTATATCCTACTCTGACTATTCTGTTAGTATATATTTTTCATAATGGAAATCAGGCTTATCTCTTCACTCATAGCGTTGTTTCTTATTAGTAATACGCTCTGTTTCCAGATTTTTAGGAATACATCTACCGCGTTGTACGAGGTATTAATTAATGAATATATATATATATATATATATATATATATATATATATATATATATATATATATATATATATATATATATATATATATCAAGTAATACCTCTTCGTCGGATGACACAAAAACGTAAAAACGCGTTTGCGTGTATAAACATTCGTTGGGCTGACCACCTACAATGTGCACCAATCGTTAAAATGGGTTCGTAAGGTCTCAGCTGAGACGCGGTAAGGGCCGTTTACGACCTCTTAGCCATAGATGATTATAAATAACTATATATATATATATATATATATATATATATACATATATACATATTATATATATATATATATATATATATATATATATATATATATATATATATATATATATATATATATCGGAATATATATATATATAATATGTATATATGTATATATATATATATATATATATATATATATATATATATATATATATATATTCCGATTAAAAAGATCCAAGACTCTTTATAAAATGTTACAGAGGTTAACCAATTTTTAGTTGATGCGAACCGTTCAAAGCATAACTACCGCCCACTACAATATACCCAATACGAAACAGTGTTCAATTGACCTCAAAACTTTTTATAGATTTGTAAACAATTATCGAAAAGCCGCACATCTCATGTGTAACCTTTGATTTGAAAAAAATAATACCCCCCATAAGGAAACGCAATAAATTGCCATTGTTTTATGACTACAACTTTCAAAATGTTCAGCTTTAGCATCCAGTTTACTTCGCTTAATAATTAAATATTGTTTATAGTTTACGACAGCCTTGATGTTTATACTCTTCTCTCGTGTGTTGATTTTGACACACCAAAATTTATTGACTTAAGTATTTTACAAAAGTTTTGTTTTTTATTTGATTTACGAATTAAATAAGTGTTTGGATAATTAAATTTTATGGATGCACTTATAAACACACCACCCCGCGAGGGGCACATCCGAATTATTATTTTTATTTATTCGATTTGACTGAGTTATATATCATCAGTCTTTTACACAACGATACCCTTCAATAGTCAAATTTATCAATTTTTTTCCTCGTATTCGGTTCACTGTGTATGCTATCTATATGTATGTATATGGATATAGAGAGAGTTGTGTACAGCAAGTATCCAAAACCCCAAAAAAACAATCTTATTGATATTCAACATCCGAATTACACAAGAATATAACCGAAATGTTGTATCTCATGAGAATTGGAAGCAATAAAATCAAAATCAATTTACTGTGATTTATATTTTTGTGCGGTGCGAATCTAGAAAATATAAATCAAAAACGAACGAATTTCATTATTCGCTATGTACTTGATTGTGTTGTTGGATGGGTTTGAGCTATAAAAGTTAACATTTTAAACGTGACCGCGCTACAATTTTCAACTTATAAAGACTACCAATCCGTGATTTGATATATATATATATATATATATATATATATATATATATATATATATATATATATATATATATATATATATATATATATATATATATATATATATATATATATATATACTAGGCTCTCTTCTCTTGGGTGCTTTGTTTCTCTATACAAACATCTATAAGGGCCATTATTATTTGAGCTAGGGAAAATCAAGGCGAATAATCGAATACGATTGAAAGTTCTGGATACTTGGAGCCTTAGTGGAACCAACATACCGCCCATTTAAGGAATTGTGTATCTCATCTAACTGAATTTTATCATTTAATTTACTATTCAACTCACCAAATTCGAAAGACATTCGAACGATGACATGAATTGTATGGAACGAAGAAACGATTATCAACAGAATGCCCACGAACATCCACATTACTACCATTATCACGTCATTTATAAACAGGATATCCATTCACGCTATCACGCAGTAATCACAGCAACATGAAAAATTTTATAGAAAAGCTTTTGGATAATTTTTGTTGCATTTTATGCAGACAGAGTTTGGATTAAGTAGACCGCATGGTACTTGAATCATACGATGCCTAACAATTACTTATAGCTATAGATGTGTCTAAATATCAGGTTATTTGTGCTGGTGAGTAACGAACTTTATTAGGTTTTGTCTCGGTCCTCTAATTGAAATGTTTAAAGAATGCCAACTTCTTATCTTTTTTAGTGGTACTTGAACGAACTTCAATCGAATTTCAGCAACAATAGCCATTCAATTGCCAAAAACTAACCGATCGATAGGTTCAACAAATAAAATTCCCAGCATTTTATGGCTTATACGAAGCAATAATTTTCTCTAATTGTATTGCTCTAACACTAAAACGAAGACTGGAACTTTTAAACAATACACTGGGTTGCACTAGGAAATCGCTAACTATACATGAGTAATTTAACGACTTGTTTACCAATTAAAATTCAATGAAACGCGATTACATTTCAATTATTACATGGACATATTCAAGCGACACAAACATATTTGACCAAAGAGTTTCGATTAACAAATACGAGTCATTATCAAAATACCAACAGTAAACATACATCGGACAGAAAGCTTTTTATGAGTTTTGGACATATAGCTTATTGACAGCAAAATTATTTAACATGTCATCGATCAAATAATAAGGCGAGTTAAAGAAATGTATACACAAAAGTGATGCTGGGACTGTACAACTCTACCAGTTATTTGGAAAATTTAAATAACTCCTCGACTATGTCTATAAACCCATCAGGTTACTGGAATATACAATTTTCCCCAATGAAATCGAGTCTTTAGTAACTTCCTGTTAAAAAGTTTATCACATTTGTATCACACTAATGCTACAAATCATTATAACCTATTCATATTACGTCTTCCAGAATTCCTGTTTCCGATGTAGACACTTTTACATCTGGTAACGTTTCTTGTTTCGTTTTTTTTATTAAATTTAAACATGTTTAAAATTTTAAATTAATTAATCTCTGTCGAGTATCGCTGTTTATAACGAAAAAAAAACATTCAAGAATTTTAAAAATACTTTATAAAACCAACCCCATCGTTCATTGTTTATATGTATGGTATGTATATGGCATATTATTTATATTCATAATTTATATACTATAAAGGTACATAAGTATATATATATTAAAAATATAATCTTCTTTCTATCTCTTGGTAAATATGTGCGTCATGATTTAAGATACATTTAAAAAAAAGAAAAAAAAAGATATATATATATATATATATATATATATATATATATATATATATATATATATATATATATATAATAACTTTGGCTTAGAGGCTGTAAACGGAGATCTTATGAACCTCATGTACTGTACAAAATCGAAGAAAGACTATTCTCGATAACACCAAATATAATTAAGAGAAGTTTTCAACCTACTGAAAAATTGACGACCTACTGAGCTTATCTCTACTAAAAGGTAACTAATGACCGCTCTTATATTAATTACCACAAATACTGCGTTCATGTTGGTTTTCAATTATAAACATTTTGCTTTTCTATTTAGGCAGATTAACACGTTTCTCAAACACTACCTTCCAGTTCCACCCAAACCTATTTGGCCGGAACAAGATTGAATTCCACTCCTCTATAGCCATTCAGTCATGTTTGACTTCACTATTTATATATATATATATATATATATATATATATATATATATATATATATATATATATATATATATATCGAGTTTTCCAATAGGAATGATATATTTTTTTTTTTAATTCATTACCAGCTTTATAATAACAGGTATGATACAATAATATTGACATAACAAATAATAGTGGTAAGATAAGTGAACCAGTTTAACAAAAAATATTCTTAAAACTTTGAAAACGTAAATATGTCGTAGCGGTAGTATAATTAGACTTTCAAATATAGGCCACGAAGGTGAGTATGATGATTTGAAGCATATAATTCTTAATAGTAGTTTTTGCCTTACGTATATAGGATGTAATATAGATTTACATGCACTTACCCAACATGATAGACCATATTGCATAATTGAGTCAGCTAAGGCAAAGTATATGATCCTCAGTAAATTTTGTGGACAATACAGACGTAGTACATATAACTTTCTAGAGACCAATAGTAATCTATTTTTTAGTCCTTGGATATGCGATTTCCAATTTAAGTCTCTGTCACGTAGGACACCCAAGTATCGAAATTCATTGACTGAATTAACTAAAAAGCAACTATCAGTGCATGGTGTATTTCTACTACATTCAAAAGTATGATACGTTACCTGAAGAGACATTGAAAGGGTTTCTCGAAAATGCAGTAGTTTAGTTTTTTGGCTCAAAACAAAGTTATGAACCTTCAACCATACTGATAAACTAAGAAGGATATTGTGTTGCACTCCGTCAAAGACTTTAGTTAGATCGACAAACAGAGCTGATACTTTGAGACCTTTATCAATATGACAAGTTATCTGATCCAAAAATTCCAATAGTGCTTGTTCTGTATTTCTATTTTTTCTAAACCCATATTGTAGAGGCGACAACAAATCTATTTTATTTAAAAATGAAACAATCCTACACTTTATCGCTTTTTCAAACAACTTAGAAAAAACAGAAAGTAGTGATATTGGGCGGTAATTATTAAGATATGTTTTGTCACCCTTTTTAAATATTGGAACAACTATAGCCCTTTTTAATGATAGAGGAAACACTCCAGTTTCCAAGCTTAGATTAAAAATAAAAGCTAGGACATCTACTAGAAAGAACGCCTTTTTTTTACAACAGTATTCGAGATACCATCCAAACCTGGAGAACATTTTTTTTTAGAGAACGAATTATGTAGAACAGTTCTGTTGCCGAAATCTTCGATAAAACTAAACTATTGACCGAATTATAATTCTGTGAGATTATATGATTTGTATCAACTGAACTCATAGAAACAGTTGTGATGTTTGAGTCTCCAATATGAGTGAAAAAATCGTTGAACTCATTGGATATATGTCCTGACTCTGAAATTAATTAGCCAGTTTGATTTGTAATTTCTTTTATTTCAGCTGAATCTGAACGTCCCATTACAATTTCATCGACCGTTCTCCAGTTTTTGCGAGCATTATTCCCATTGTTGATAAATTTTAAAATTGAATAAAATTTATTTTTGGTTTTTTCGATTTCATATTCACAGTATCACATACGGTTCGGCTATATTGATTAAGTCTATTATTATTAACATGCTTTTTGGCAAGCAGATCTTATTTCTTTTACGCACCAGTCGCAATTAATTATTTTTAAGTGACTGATATGAGGGGCGGTACGATCGGTGGTGAGAATGAACTCATCTGAGACCCAGTTGTGGTTAGAATCCGTGTGCCGTCCCATCTTCCATGTCAGTACTATAGGCTGGCAAGGAGCTATGCAATGTTCAGATGGTTTCTACGTAAATCGGACCTATAGCCGGAACGTACAGTAATATAGTGGGAAGTCACAATGGGCCATTAGAGCCTGAGTGACAAACAACACTATAACAAAAAAAAAAGTTACTTTCGGCCATTTGTAATATGTCATGATCTGTCATTTGTTTATTTCATTGTATATACACAATGAAATACGCAAGAACAACGTTTACAAATTATTCAGTTTTATTATCAAAATAATTCTTCTACAATTGCATCTTTTCGTGCTCTTATTCCATTTTATAGTCATAAGAACCGTCAAAATGTGATCACTAGTCGTAGAATTGTTGATAATTTTGATCGTACATTTTTTGTCCTTTCCAAGACGTTCTCAAGAATTGGTACTGTCTCCAACCACAACCCGGTGGATTTTGAGAAAGGATTTGGATTTGCTTCCGTATAAAATTGTTCTCATTCAAGAACTGAAGCCGTTGGACCACCATAAGGCCCGTTGCACATTTCAGTTAAACTAAGCTAAGCGATATAGCTATGTCGCAGTTCTTAGTTGAAGATAATGAGTTTTAAATGGAACATTGCACACTTCAGCTAAACTATGCGAATTATGTTTTGAGCGATGCAAACCAACTTAGCTCTAGTTGTCTTTGCGTGGCAAATGTCAGCTATATCGCTTACACATACATTGATGTTATTTTTTTTATATACAAAATATCTTTTATATACAATATTTTGACAGATAACTCGTAGCATTTTATTTGCACATGAATGTATGTGTGAGTGATGTTATAGTTGAAGTGTGCTAGCGGTATGAGCTAAGCTATGAGAACTATTTTTCTCGCTTAGCTTAGTCGAAATGTGTAACGGGCCTAAACGTCATGAATTTGCTGATTTTGCCTTGAACAACTTGAAAACCATAACGATTTTTTTTAAGAAAATCATGTTCTCCGATGATGCTCACTTTCATCTGAGTGTTGCGATAAATAAACAAAACTGTCTGGTGCGAAAAAAATCCACAAATTATTCATGAAAAATCATTACATTCATCTAAATTGACAGGTTGGGTGAAGTTTTTGGTCTGGAGGAATTATCGGTCCGAATCAAAATGAAGCTGGTTTTTATGGCCGAAATCGGAAGAAGTTGATCTTGACAGTGTTTGATTGCAACAAGACGGGGCAACGTGCCACACAGCAAGTGCAACAATTGAATTATTGATAGAAATTCTGATATTGAATGGCCTCCAATAAGTTAAGATTTAACACCATTACACTATTTCTTGTAAGGTTATTTGAAGTCATTGCGCCGTGCGAGTATTAAAGTGTCCTATACGCCATTTGTAAAATTATTGAGAAATCGAAATTTTAATATTTATGGAAAAATTTGAAGTTGATGATTATTTTATTTATATGATTAACCATTTCTATAATTAAATCCAATTAAAAAATGTTGATAAGTGTTATTCCTTGAAGAAGAAAAAATATTTACGGCAGAGAGGCAAAAATGGATATAGATTTTTAAATATAAAAATATAAAAAACATTTCAATGTTTATAAATATCGAAAAAATATAAAAATATAAAATATAAATATCCCGAATACGGTAAATATCAACTCAGCACAGATTATAAATTTCATGGTACTTCATTTTTTTCATAAGTAGCTAAGATTAGGCTCCTACTATTTGATGGCTATCCGGCAATTTTAATATAGCACTGTAAATCTGGACATCGTCAATATCAGGCATAAAGCATAACATTGACTCGATGTCCTTGCTTTTTTCTTTTGAAATTACTCCAGGGGAATTCAGCAGTGGTACTAAAGGAAGCTTTGTTAGATTTGGTTTGATTCGTCGATTACCTCCAAACATTAATGGGATTGTATCATACTGTTCGGTGTCCTGATAAGTTTTTTTAAATTTAATTGAAAGTAAATCCTGCTTTTCAAATAATAATTCCGTAGCCACTGTGAATCTTACAGAACTAAAATTGATTCCTAGTCTGGCCTTGTTGTAATTACAGGTATCCCTCGTATAACGCGGTAGTTACGTTCCAGAAAAATTTCGCGTTATGTAAATTCTCGTTATATAGGTCATAGGTTTCATATAAATTTGAGAGTTACGTTCCAATAGGTTTCAACAAAATACATACTTAATAACAGACGCACTTATATTTCAACTCAAAATTAAAATTCAGACTTTGCTATAAAATAAAAACACAAAATAAATATTATAATATTACAAAATTCAAAAAACTAACATAAACTGAAAAAATTAAAAGTTTATTAACAAACTTCATGGTTCTTCAGGATAAGGACTAATATATTTCACTGTCTTCAAACATAATATTTCGCGAAAAGCGTTTCGGGTGTGCAATAGCTTTGCGTTATTAAAAAGTAGAAATTTCGCGTTGTACTGAAACCGAATTTGTTTTCAAATCGCGATATATCGAAAACGCGTTGTATAAGTACCGCGTTAAACGAGGGATACCTGTATAAAAATCATTTGTGTGTATCTGCATCAATTTTAAATTAACTTTGTCATAATCCATTGCCCATTAATGCCGCAAAAGAAATACAGGACTTTGATATTCTATGTGCTTCAGATGCCTTTCAATGGCACTGGGCACGGCGTCGACTTCTTGTACTCGGGAATGACCTGGTACAGACAATCGTTGAATCGTTGAACACAAGAATCAGACCACAGAATAATTTTTCTCGTCGTTGGAATATCGTTGGTCCTTAGGAATAAATCAAATTATCTTCAAGCTTTACAAGTCAATATTGAACGTGCTATTCATGACATAGATTAAGTGCAAAAAGTGCTCGAAAATTGGGATCATGGAATTCGTTCCTGCAGAAGGTCGTGGAGACCATTTGAATCACGTTTTATTCAGAACTTAATTGTATCTTTTGTACTTCACATTAAATAAAAAACATTTCAATTTCAATCTTATCACTCTTATTGGAATACCCGCGATATGATCCCTTCTTATAACATTGAGTCATATTATTCAAAAAATTTCATTTTTAGCAGTATAATTTTTAACATTTTGAAAATAATATAAAAATTATTGATCTAAAATCCACAATTTACAATATTGTCAGATTACCACCCACCCACCATATTATCAAAAATATACTGACAAATAAAAAATCTGATTTTCAAATTAAAGAAAATCTTCGACACGAACATTAACTAATAAGCCCTATCATACTCACATAATTGCGATACGATATCAAATAACACCTTGCTGTGTTAAAAAAAAAATTATTTTTATTTTATTTCCACAGCTAGTTTACAATAATTTTCCTTTTTTTTTTTTGGTGCCAATACTAAATAATTTGATTTTCTTCTTATACATACGACACATTATTTACCATAAAATCAATATTTTTCACATTAAAGTAAACGGAAAATCTGTTATACAGTATAAATATTCTTCTAAATCGAAAGAAAACAGAAATTCGATTTTCTTCCAAATTGATGTTAGTACATTTTCAATTTGGTACTCAATGTGTTAGTTAATTATAATTGAACAGCAGTACAATAACAGTAAAAATAAAAATTTGAATATGTAAATTACCGACATCTATACAGGAAGTGTAAATTATACACATTTTCACTGTGTACAGCACAATTTTATGTGTCCTCTGATGATAACCGAACCGGGGTGGCACACAAAAAATTGGAAAATGATACAATCATATGTGTACATATATCTGTATCTATCTACCTATATACGTTCAATAACAATAATAATCTCAATACGATGTTCGTTCCGTTTCGAATGGGGAGAAAATTTGTTATACAATCAACCGGGGGAAATTCGATTTTTGTGTGTATCAAGCATAAATTTGATGATATTATATGAAAATCTGTTTGTTTCACAATGAAAATGAAGACATTCAAATGTCATATTTTAGTTTATATAAAGGGTTTTCCAAAAAGAGGTTTGAATAGCCTGCGCTTGGTAGCAAGATTGGTTTTGTTTTGGTCGTTGTAAAGCACCTTCTCGGCCATCAATATTGAAGCTGCTGCAAAAAATCGAGCTTTTGTGATTTGAATTATGCGAGAAAGCTGGGTCTGGAAGTAAATGACTTTTGCAGAAGCTGTAGGGACGAGGAGGAGGAAGAGACGTTAGTCCACCTCCTATATGCTCATGCCCGGCTTTGGCACACAAAAGACATGAATATCTGGGTAAGTTTTTAATGGACTGCCTTTCCGATCTCGAGAACTGTAATGTGCGAGGCTTATTACGCTACGTAAGCAGCTCTAACTGGTTCTCATAGGGGTAAAAGGGGAGTAAGATCCTGTGGTATCACAACGGACCGTTGCCGGTCTAAGTGTGCTGTAGCAGCCACTCAACCTAACCTAACCTAACCTAGTGATTTGAAGAATATAAACTGCTGGCGCTCAAAAACAACTGAGAATATTGTTGTTGTAACCCGTAGTGTTGAAGAAAACTCAAGTTGGTCGATTCCTCGTAGATCTTTGGAATTGGACATTCCACAAACACCTTTATACTTTTTTCTTTGGGTCCACGTGAAATACTCGTGTTTTTTTAAATATCAAAATGAAACCTCTTATTGGAAAACCCTTTATATATTTTGTTCACCTTCGTTTATTTATATACTCGTATATCGGTACATTGGGGGATTTTAAAGAGATATATGGGTGATGTGAGTTTTTGTTACAAAAACGGTTGATGTCACTCTTTATTGTGTTTTGTTTAAGTCTTTTAAGAAAAGAATTAAGATGTCAGTTTTAGCACATGTAAGCAAAAATTATATATAAACAGCATTAAAGAGTTTGAAAGACGGAAATACAATTATAATTATGAGTGTATGCTGTTAGATGTACTGTAATTATAAATGAATCATTGTTGAATTTATTTGGTTTTGGAAATTGAGTGTGAAAATGCGGTTTATGACGGTTGAGTCACCAATCAAATGCGTTCTCATCAACTCAATAGCTTGGGGCAACAGTTAACAGTATATTTTTGTGTACAAAACTATACAATTGTGTATATTACATAAAACACTTAACTATATATGTGCACTTATGTATCCATCACCTGATCATTATTGAAATTCTCATCATTATCTTTATAATCATATAATTTTTTCACACACAATCTTAAAATAACAACTTTGTTTTCATAAATATAACATTTTTTTATTGCTGCATTTGAAAGGCCTGGTGAAAATTGAAATTGAATTGAGGAAATGAAAAATGAAAATTGTTTACAAAAAAATAAAATGGGAAATTGACAATCAACCTAGAAATATGTTTGTATACGGTGGCATATAGGCATGTAAAGGGTGTCCCAAAATTAACGCAAGGTTTGAATTAAATAAAAATACAGTTTTTAGATTGTTAGTTTCTCATTGAATCATAAAAGACAAGTACTTGAAACACATCGGGCCTCCAGAGCTTTGCTGGTATATAAACACTCTTTTGTCGAAATTTTCCACAGTCATTCTGCATATCCGAACGCTTTGGATTAATAAATTAATTTAATGTAATTTTACTCCAACATGCATAAAATATGCATTAGCAGCATCGAAAAGCCCAATTTGAATCGCGTCTACTCATTCAGTTATATACTAATATTACCGGTTGCATGAAAATGTGCAACCACACCAAAATGTTTAACATGTGACAGTTTGAAGAATGAGTTAAAAATGAGCTCGTGCTGCTAGTCCAATGACTAATATCACTGTTGCTATAAAGGCAGCAAAAGTGGGGGTATAATTAGTTTTGGACTCATCTATTTTGAACATAAACTGTACACTCTATTGCGAATGAGCTTAAAGCTCAAAATGGAATGTACATTTCGTTACACTAAAAATTTGCTGTAAATAAATAAATAATTGTGGCTGAATTTCGTTGATGCATCGTTTAATTTCTTCTTGTAATGCACGGGTTGTTGTGGCCTTCTCTAATGGTGTTAAATCACATGGTCTAGAGTACAATCTGACCTCGCTCCCAAACGATAGGTTATGCAAACAGGAAAATTCATGCAGTAATTGAATCGTTTCAATGGATGATATGTGGCATCGTCTTTTTAAAATCACTTATTGGCCACATCAATAGCATTCAACTTCGGCAGAAGGAACTGTTTGATCATGTCGCGCATCAAATATAAATTCGCACCGATGGCAATTTTAGGCGATTAAAAAAGTCATCAAGTTGAAAATGTGCTTTATCGCCAAGATTTGATCGAAAGATCAGGATCCACTTGTTGATGTTCAATAATTCATTTCTTTGGTTAATTGAATTTGCATGGAGGCACAAATGTTTTGTGTCCGCGACGCCGAATTGATGTTTCTAGGTTTTCACCAACACCCTCACGCACTGCTTTGATAATGACATTTTAACGGATTGTTTTTGGATGGGCACAATGCGCAGAAACTCACTTGACCATTACCTTGTTGTTACAACCAAGGAGGTTCAGAAATTTCTTACAATCCCTTATCAGTTTGGAGAATGTTAAAGGGTTGTTCAAGGAGTTAAGTACAATTTTACTATCCGTACAAAATATAATCTCTGTCGTCGTCAAAGAGATTAAAAGCTAAAATCCCCTACAGTACACCCCCAGACTGCCAGAGATTATCAGATCTACGATGGACAGTAGAAACAAAGCCAGCACCTTATTCAGAGACAGATCCATCTGAAAAGAATACAAGTAATTCAGATATCAGTTTGAGCAAATCTGGTGAGAACCACATACCCCTGGATGGATAAAACGATAAAACACCTCAAATGATCTGTGGAAAATTAAAACAGGCAGAAGCTTATTACTAAACATGTCAGGTTCTGGCATAGCTATTATATTCATTAAGAATTGATCTTTAGCCTGAAGTAGTGCCGAAAGTATTCCACGCTTCAACACCCCTCAAGCGAAAAGCAGCCGAACAAGGTGTAACTTAAATAAAGTATTGTAGCTGGAGATAGGACGGGAATTTCCTCCTTAACTAGGAGTGGAATTTACCAATCGAATATTTTACTTAAACCACTAGCCACATTGGGAGAAGCAGTGATTTGTAGATCTTTTGGTTTAGTACAGCAAATTGATTCCTACAATGTACCCACAAGTTTTTTATATTGTGCAGAACAAACTGGTATATAGACAAGCACAAGCTCTGGTTTCTGTACAGACACCACATTCTTACTGTATACTCCAAATGAAATTTTTGAACAGTAAAAAGAGCATTCTGATCCATGGTATGAAAAGTACCACTGAGCATCCATCATTTGACACTTTACGTTTTACGCAAGTCTGTGATGAGATCATTCCATAAAGACCACCGTATGAAGAACGTACAAAGCCCAATTAGTCCAACAGTTGAAGTAAACTGACCATCAGCATTGTTTTCGATTAGATAATTGGACTGAAGTACATTAGTAGTGTTTGCATTATTACCAGTCACCAGACTACAGTAAAACTAATTGTTGCTCCCCAAGAGCTTACAAAAATACGGTAGCCCTCTTTTGATATTAAATCGTCTGACCTAGCTTTCAATTCATATCAGCCGTTTGTTGATTTTGTTTCACCAACTGAGTGACTATATGCTTAAACAAAGTGATATAAAGGTGAACGGGAATAACTTGTACAGATGATTCGATACGTAAATGTCATCCGATGCTCTTTTATGTCATTCGGTGCATGTTAATTTTTGGTCAATGGCGAGAATCGAACTCGGGCGGCGAGATGAGAAACTCTTTTAACTATTAAGCTATAACCGGCGACGTGTTGTAAAATTGTTCTTTTGGCAACCCTGAAATAGTGGAAAATTCAAATTTTGCGTTAATTTTGGGACACCCTTTATATATAAAAATAGATTTTCGTTTATACCTTTTATATATTTTCATCCAGCTGAGATAAGACGACGATAAACGTAATTGTCATTGTATTTCATACATGAATACACGAATAAGATGAATCACAATTACGAATATATGAATCATTTTATTATTTATATAAATACATTTGTATGTATAACCAATATCAAAAGTGAAGGCTAAGTAGCATTTCTTATTAGCATATACTTTGATTCATTCCATAATTATTTTGTAGAAGAGCGCGCGCGCGCTTAAATAGCGGGTGAAAATTTCACAATTATGAATCAACAGGTTGGTTAATCCATTGGCGTATTGTGAAAGTATATACAGTTTACAATACCGCGCTAAATGAGTCATTAGTGTACTTCAAACCGTGTAATTTTAACCCGGAAGCCAATTCGCCTTTATTACAATTACATATAAAGGGTGGTACAATAAGAGGTTTCAAAAGTTTTTTTTAAAGTAAAACTTTGTTTGAAGCCACTTGCCCATAACCACCCCAAACAGCCTCTTCAAAATATGCCACAATGTGTCATACGAGAGACCCAGAGCTTGAGAACGGATTGATTGATTGCGGTATTCGCATTAGATCGACTTGCACGCACTCTATTGGATTCGCCATTTATTCGTTCAGTTGGACGATGAGGATCCCCATTGGAAAAAGCACCTCCTGTTGGATTACTCTTCATAAGTTATAATTACCAAACACTCGAATCTTTCGTCACATCAATTATAAAATTATATTATTGCATTGAAATCAAATAAAACACTTAACGACCACTTATTAGCGCAACAAATCGTATATACAGTATAAATAATCGATCGTAATCTACAAATTAAAATTCATAATATCACTTTGATGATCACAATCGTATAATGATCTCGCACCATAAAGTGTGATGTTGATAGGGCGCCGCGCTAAATGAATCATATCTAATTAAAACGATGTATTTCAAATCAGCATATAATAAATATCAAAAGCGATATTGATCACGATCATCATCATCATGATCATGTATATGATGTAATAAACATTTTATATTTTAAATTAGATGCGATCGAATGTAAATTTCAATGGCAATATCATTAGCCATATTGGGATTCAATCTTACGAGTGTATGTGTAGATCGTATAGAAAAGGTCAATTGTTGATTTATGTATGTGAATATCAACGAGACTGCACGATCAAATCGACATCGGCGTATTATTTATGGAAATGAGGAGATTTATATTTATGTACGAGAGTATATTGTTGACGCAAAGTCTATAAATCAATCAAATTTTTTTTTTATAAATTTTTATTGGAAATTTTTCAAATAGATCGATTTAAAATTTTAATTTGATTTATGGTTTTCGATTTGTTAGACGTATGGTATATTATTGCCAAAAGCTGTGTCACATTTGATCAATGGGTTTTATTGCGATCAAAATTTTGCTGTCGCAGTTTTTGGACCCATTTCAATTGATCATCGGGTTGTTATGTATGAATCATATGATTTAAAAAGTGATCGATCTCCTCCAGTTTATATACGATCAATAACTTTTTAAAACCTCGCTTGTATCATTAAACTCTTAACATTACGTACAGAGTGGTTCATCGAAATTGAATATGAGTTTTTCTGACTTTCTAAGCAACCCCAAAAACAACACATCAAAAGTCTGGCTGAAGTAAGTCTGACTCCGAAATATTTTGGCAAAAAAGTGCACATATTGAATATAATGTTGGTCATTTCTGAATCTGCATCGGTTGTCTGAAAGTGCCAGGCTACTCTAAAGACAGTCCTATCCAATAATTTTTTATCGAAACTTGTTTTACAGCAGATAACTACCTTAAATTGACTACGCAGTCTAAATGAAGTTAAACTTCACTGGATACCCAGAAGTCACAGAGAAATTAATTGAAACGTACTGGCTGATTGGATGTAGTTTCCAATTTTAATGGTTCTGAGTCCACTCTAGAAGTGACGTCATTATCTCTCAATAGAGATATGGACAATATCTTTAGTAGTCGAGATGAGACAACCTTATCTTCTGTTGCCCATCCAAAACCTTCTTTAAATCAATCGATCAGTAAATAGACTCACTTTGACGGCCTTGGTGGGCATTCTCACGAGATAATATTACCTGATTAATCACATATTACAAATGTAAATTAGGAGCAACGCAAACTGCGATCATTTGCACACTTTTTGTGCTCCTGATCTTGATACTCTTCTCATAGACTGCACTGTTGTGGATCACGATTCCTATTTGAGGGTCAACTATCGATCTTAATGATTCCGAATAACTTAGACTTCATTACAGGAAAAAAACAGATTTCGGAACTGAGGGTGAGGGCAAATCGAGCCTGAGTGACGGGGGAAAAACCTGAAGTTACTTAACACGTTATAAAATTTTTAAGAAAATATATATTTTTCATATTTCGTTTTAAATATTAAACCATATATGGCCAGATTTGGCAATCATATGCCTGTACACTCTGGATTCAAAAAGTACAAATCACGACTACACCACTTTTCAATTCTAGATTAAGGAATCATTTGTCTTTAAACTCTTGAAAGTCTTGGGAATTAGATGTCTATAAATATAGGACACGATTAGGCAATCACATGTCTATATCAACTCTAGACTCACCAAGTCCAAATCACGAGAATAAAATATAATTTGTTTTTGGGATAGACTACACTTTAGCGAAGAAATCAATGAAAAATATTTTGGGCTGGGGCTAATTACAGCGTCTTTATGGTGGATGACTAACATTTGACTCAATCGACCTACGAGAAACGTTTTAATATCAATAAAAATATTGAATTGTTAAGTGTGCAAGATTGAATGTTTTTCAAGTCAGATGGTTTACAATTCGAAATTTTCTTTACTAACAAGTTATGTATCTACTGAAATTTTGCTGAATCCTTTAGAGATTAACCACGTTGATTTTGTCGTTTTTCCAAATTTAAGCTCAGATTTCGTTTAAGCTTACCAATCAATCAGTATTTTTCCATAGTTTATGTTGGCATAAATAAATTATTTCGAATCTGCCAAATCTACTTTGCCAAATCAATCTTGCCAAAATCACAACCGACTAAAAATTTAAACATCTCTGGTTTGAATTTGGTATACGTGGTGTCATATTTCAAAACCCCATAGGTGATCCAACAATAGGATATGGGAGAAGGGTCAATAAAATTCTATTTTTTTTGTAATTTATGGAAAGTTAAATTATCTCTCCGCTCCTCGACTACTGCAGCGTTTTTCAAGAAGAACTAATTGCGATACTCAAAGCTATCAACTAAAAATGAAATATCGACCAGCGTTATTTCTGTTTACATGATACCAGCCTTCATTCTATATTTATACATAGTTGGGTGGTGTGATGTCAGAAAATTTCATATCGCTAAGACGAAATCAGATAAGAGTGGTTATGAGATTTGTTACGGGTTACTAACATATGTAAGCGCATGCGGACAGACTTGCGTGTCTGATTACTGTTGTAGCTGAGAAGATGTGGAGTAGATAGAACTAATACTCAGCTTGGTTCACACTCGACCCAGCCGTGCACGGAGAAGATCGAAATATCTGGAAAAACCTCTCATAGATAAGCTGACAGATCGTAGTGGCAGGCAGGACAGTGATATTCAGCGATTCACTTAAACCTCCTTCTGGGTCGCTACCCTACCGTAACCTAACATAAATGTATGGAATTTGATTGAACAATGTTACTTCCTATATATTTGAAAACAATAAAAAATTACGATATTATAAAGCTTTAATTAAGTTAAAAGTTTTATGTAGATATTATTGAAATAGAAAGTTCAAATTATATTTCTGAAATCGTTAAATTTTATATTGCAGATACAAAATCCGATATAATTTAATTCAAAACTTTTAACTACATAATTATACTTTCATTCAAATTCTTGGTAATCCAGTTTGCTTCATTTTTTATGTTTAGTCTATCAAACTTTTTTTCTTCAGAATTTTTGTAAAGTATGTTAATGCATAATCTGTTCATGGTATTGTGGTTTATCAACTGATGATTTCGTAATGATCAGCAAGAGTGCATCATCATAAAGCTTTTGATGAAAAAATTCGAGATTGGTTAATATAAAAATAAATACTACGAATAGTAGTCTTAAAGTTTAAGGACGACCAGGCCCACTCCATTTAGACATCTGTCTGAACTAGACTACTAATTTATATGTAGCGTCTATACTTCTTCCCTCAGTTCACTGTAGCAAATATGCCCCATTTATCTCCAACTTAGGAGCAGAGAGTATCTTCTAGACTAGGTCATCTGATGCTATTGGGAGATAGTTCTTCTGATATTTTACCGAGTTAGTTCACTTCGGTTTGTATAAGCTCTTCATTTTTGATTTTATCTGGCCAGAAGTATTTCATTATTCTTCTTAGGCTTTTGTTGACAAACTCTTATAGGTTTTGTCTGATCTTCTGTGTATGTTTCCATATACATTTAGGTTTTGTATTTATACGTGCCATTAAACTGATTTTTGGGGGTACACCACTGAGGTACACATTTTGTGAATTAAGAAGTACTTACTCTCTTGGCCCTGACAGCTTCCATTCGATACTGCAATAATTTCAACAAAGTATTCGCAAAATCTTGAGGTATCGCCTCTCATTTTCCTATGATCGCTAGTTGCAGTTCCTGGAGACTCCTTGGAGCAACATCTCTGGTTCGAACTCCTCGAGAAGTTTCTCAATGTGCTATTGAAAAGTTGTTCCTCTTGATCGACAACCAATATGTGCTCGCGGGTAATGAATACAAGCTTTGTCTTCGCCTTTAGTGATATCTCTCCCCAGAACATGCATGATTCACCGCCATACGAGACACGTTCTTCAATGCAACATTGTGCATATTGCTCTCCTTGTCTTTTGTATACTTTTTCGCGTCCATCGGTGCCATATAAACACATCCTGCTCTTTTAAGAGAACAGGACTCTTCTCTATTCTTATTCTGTCCAATTCAATCACGACGGGGTCGTCGGTAGGCTGCGGTCAATTTGCTGGTCTGTGTGCAGTCATATTAACTTTTCGAAGTCGTTTTTTATCTGCTCATTTGACTTCGACTTCACGAACTTCTTAGAGCCGCTGTCCTTGTTGAACCAAATTTATACAACGATTTCGCAACGATATTGTTACAAGAAAGCTGTGCTGTAGCATGAAATTGGCCAGATCCTTGTAGCCGTCTAAAGCCATCAGTTTCCTGATATCTTCGCCAAACTTGACGAACTTAGGATCAACAATAGTGGTAAAAATATTCTTTCTATCTAGTTAGTTGTTGCTCAGGTGCGGCTAAGGTTTGATCCTTTCTGATCAAACCTTAGTCGCATATCTGATAAAATGGAGTTGTTATTTTTGATTATTAAATGTCTGACCTAGCAAAACAACATTACAGAACTCAGTTGCCATATGCTCAATTTGAAAAGACCCACACGTCTTCAACAACTAGTTGATTCAATGCCTTAGCTCTTCAGTTATATGAAATTATTGAAGAAACCTATCTCCTGAAAATGAGATGTATGCCATTCTGTTAAAACGTTATATAATCCAGATCAATGATATTCAATTCACTCAGGCCATTAAAAAGCACTTATAATATCATGATGTTGGTTCCCATCCACAGTTACACTTTTACCTTAATGCAGTAGCGTTTTCATATGAATACTAAATGATACTGTTATGTACGATTACCTATTCCCCTTGCTAGGTATGCTACTGTCCGTCAAGCGTAAATTGCTGCACTTTTGAAACCAGTTACTGATAAGGCGATTATTTCCAATACTGTTGCATCGGAACTTATTTTGGAGACTATAATTGCCCCAAATCGACTAGCTAGTCTGGATGAAGTAAGACTTCACTGGATCAAAGGAAATGCATGAAATGCATTGGCTGATAAATTAGCCCATTAGGATGCTGAGCCCACTTTATGAGTAACGTCATTTTCTCTTACAAGAGATATCGATTATCACTTTGGTGACCTGCACCAAAAGAGATGAGATAACCTCATCTCTTGTCGACTATCTAAAATCTTCTTTAGGTCAATAAATCAGCAATGATCCCAGTCCTTCTTAAATTATTATAGTTGAGGATCTCGCTGGGTATTCTCAAGGGATATTGTTTCCTGAATAATTATATGTTCCGAAAAGAAATTGGGATCATCGCAAACTGCGTACAGTGTGAATAAGAAGATATTTTTGAGCATTTCTTGTGCTCTCAAAGACTGCACTGCTTTGAATCACAATTCCTATTTCAGGGTCAATTGACGACTCTAAAGATATCTTGAGGTGCTTGGTTGATTTCGGGATTGAGAGTGCACGTGTGGGAAGGGATGTCAGAATTGTCCAATCTAGCTTGAGTCACAGAAAAAATTGCGATAATCCACAATAAACAGTGACTCGTTTACGATGTACAGATTTTTGGTGAATTATTAGTGGATTTTCTTCTCACTAATAATGAATATTTTATTTATTAACATATACCGAACAACTTTAAAGTGAGAAAAATCAGCAGGTTGGGCTGTCATTCTTTCTATATGTCCTTGAGAATTACCACCATGTGACTCGGTTAAGACAAATTCCCAACGCCATCTGTATTTTATTAGAAATAGTTAGTGCTCTACTCTATGGTTTATGTTGTTTTATACGTAGGCGTATAGTCTTAAATCCTGGTATGGGATGGAACTGTCTTTACAGTAAATTCTAGATTCTAGATCTTTATCTAAGTTTCATTACTGTGTAAACATATCACATAACCGGAACCGCAATCTTAGCATAAAAACATAAACTAACACTATATATCGACTCATAAAAGCTTAATTAAGTTAGCAACGATATATGTATGTGTATAATGCCCTTTGGAAATATTACGTTTAATGAAGAATTTTCACGGTATAATTTAATTAAATCTTGTTGTTGTACATAATTTTTCTTGTTCTTACTACATATCTCATCTTATATCGCACCATCATAAATCTTAGTTGGTGTGATCATCTACATCCGATTAGTATATAGATATACATGTTCGTTATATAATTAGACACATTTAACGGTAACCCGAGAACTAATCGACGATAATACATGCCTCGTCTCCTAATGATCACATCTTAGAGTTTATTTATGTACGTTTTCCACGGTCACTTGGAGTATTCGTCGCGTAAAAATTAAAACAAAATTAATTATGGTAATTCTTAATTATATATTTGTCTCTCGAGAGAGTATCAAAGAGATCTATTAGAACGTTGTTGATGATGACATTTCTTTAGAATTTTACTACATATCTATACAAAGTACATAACAGCAAATTTGGGAATTCTTCAGTTTTCTTAGAACAACAAAATCTATTTAATTCTGTTTTATTACACACACGTATGTAATATCATTAACCTTATGCTCAGCTCGCATATATTTAACATATGTTCACACACACATTCGATATATAATTTGATTACCTATTTAGAAGAATATCTTATTATATATACATGTGGATGGTACATACAAACGATGTCATTTCTTATCTTGAGAACAAAAAGTCTTTAGGTAATTTTATTCTTCACGCAACGGGATTTCTATTTCGAACACACACGCACACACACGCATATACACAGTAGAAAATAGAAAAAATGTATTTTTAATGCAAATTGAATCTAATAACTTGTCTTTTTGCTTCGTAACATTAAACTAGATTATGTACAACAACAAGATATAATATTATGGATTATGTTTATGATTATGGATTTTCAAAAAAAAATTTAAAAAGTTTACTTTCCATGTAACTGTGTAACAATTATATTAGAAAACTTTTAGAGTGTCTTTTGGCTGTGCTGAAGAATAATATAAGGAAATCCTATATTACCAACAAAAAAATAGGATCTGAATAAATTTGAATAAAATTATTATTCTCTTATTATTATTTTGTGCTGGGAGAGAAAAATGGACATTTAATTTATTTATTTTTCTTATATTTATCTTTGGGGAAATATAATAAGAGGGTACTTGGTATAAATGTATAAGAAAATTTGACAAAATTGTTATGATTAACCCTTTTTTGTTGTTATTATAATTTTTGTTGCCTACACACACACAACGCCCACACACACTCTAATAAGATTAAATGAAGTTGTTAATATAACAAAAAAAAAAGCTCTCCACCCTCTCTCACTGTTCAGTGTAACAGCTTGTGTGATCGTATCGGGGCGTTTTAATGAAATTAATGCAAAAAAATATGTTCGTGTGAAATGATTTGGTAGTTCTCTGTTTTGGCCGAATTTGTTATATATAACAATTGGTTCCATTCATGTTGACATGTGATTTATATAGTCTTGGTTCCTTAGCCGAACATAGTTGTTGTGAAATTATTTCGCTTAAAATCCAAATGGGGCTGGAACAGCCCACTATTCCTTCTCGGTGCCGATATGATTATCTTTACTCATGGATCAGTATACTGTAATCCACAGTTGGGATATTACACGTAGAAAGCGATTTTACAATTTTTATGTAAAAACAGCGTAAATTACATAAAAGGTAAATTACATGTAAAAAACCATTCATAGTGCCATCTGTCTTAAAATGAATTCTACCGACGTATGGTTTCGCCAATAACATAGATAAATGCATATTTGGAAAATTAATTAGTTTCCAGATTCACGTATTTAGTTGAAAAGGTAGTTTTTTACCTTCATCCGAGCCAGTAACAAATAAAACACTATAACTATGTAGTCGAAAAAATTGTACACCGTTAATTATTTCACAAGTAGTAAGAAGATTTTTTAACAGATGGTGCTTTATTAACAATTGAATGTGATAAGAAATGGCGCGTAAGTTTTTTTTACAGTTTTAAATAAAGAAAGTAAAAAATAAACTTGTGTAAATTACACGTTTTTTACATGTAAAAACCATGTAAATTACATCGTGTAATTTACACACGCCACTGTGCTGTAATCTTCCTGATGCCGGATTATAAATGCCATATCCTGAGATAAAAATACTAAAAACACTCTCTGTATTCTTTCTGACAGCCAGACTGCTATTAAGGCAATTGACTCCAATATAATTTCATCGAAACTTATTTTGGAGACGGTAATTGCCTTAAATCGACTAAGCAGTCTGTATGAAGTTAAACTTCCCATGGCACCCAGTCACATGGATATCAAGAGAGATCCTCTTGAGTCCCCTCTAGAGGTGACGTTACTATCTCTTAAGAGGGATATCGGCTATTACTTTGGTGGTCTGCACCAGAAGAGATCGGATAACATCTCTTGCCACCTATCTAAAATCTTCTTTGGTACAATAAATAAGAAAAGATTCCAGTCTTTCCTTAATTATGATAGACACACTATGTAGATTGTGGGTTCCTGTCCGTTATATTTTCTCCATAGTCTGAATTGCTTTGAACCATGATTCCTATTTAGGGATCACCTGACGACCTTGAGGATACCGGATGTGTCAGGTTACATTCGAGGAACAAACAGTTGTGGGATTGATAGTATAGTTCTCTGAGTGCATGCCATAGTGAGCCAATAAAGTATGAGTAACGGCGAAAAACTATCTTGTCAGAATTAAATATGTTTTTACTCTGTTGAAACCTCTATGTTTAAAATTTAGACTCGAATGAAGACCCAAGATTACATTTACAGCTGTTAAAAAAAAAAGTTAAGTTGTTGTGGCTGCTATCGCATACTTAGACCAATTTTGATCCGTTGTGATACCATTCTATACGGCTATAGGTCCGAGTCTTTTCGTAGAACCATCTGCGCATTGCATAGCTCCATGTCAGGCCTATAGTACTGACATGGAAGATGGGTCGGCCCAAAGATTCTAAACACGACAGAGGATCCAGATATGTTCATTTTTCACCACCGGTCGCACCGCCCAAACGATCGAAGGTGAAAAACCCATTTTGCATCCTGCCTCGAATCGGATTCGAACCCGGTACCTCCCGCTCCAACTGCCGCAGCTTTAACCACCGCGCCACCTGGGCGGTTACATACAGCTGTTACATGAAATTTGAATAGATTTTAAACGATTGAATAATAAGAAAGCGACGCATCGTTGTTTTTAACTGACCGGCATACTTCTACTGATTTTATTCGTATGTAGAGAATGTGGCATAAGAATGGTCTATGTAACAATGGGAAGTAGCAACGACTTAGTTTTGAGTTCGATGGAGCCGTTGGACAGGGATTGAAGTACGATTTGGCTATTTAAAGTATTCGTTAAGAGTATAACAAGTACGCCATCTTTAATGCCAGTATGTTAAACAAGAATAAGATAAAGAAAGAACGGATTTCTATCTATAAGGTATTTTTCGACTAGTTTTTGAGTGCAATATCAATTGGCCGTCCTTATTGGTCAAAACAAAAATGTGCCCTTTTTGCTGTGTTATTCATTACTTTTCGAGCATCTCGGCTAATATAGCGATGATTTTGGCAAAAATATTAGCCTTGAGCACGTCTATGCTCTGTAGCGTGCTGGCGTATACTTTATTTTCCAATTAACACCAGAAAAATATGTCCGGAGTGGTCCAAAAGTTGAGTTAACATAATGGTTTTAAGCTGGCCCAAACAGTCAGTTTTTATGGTCATGCAATAGCGTTTAATGGATTTTCCATTCCCCAAATGCGAGTCTTGTAGATCATTTAAATTTGCTACCAAAATCAGGTACAGTGTCAACCATTCGAGTGTCTTTATCGAGATGGTTCACGATTTGAATATGCAAGTTTCATTGACTGCTGCTATAGTTTACACAACGCATCGTGATGTAATGCAACATCGTCTAAATATTAACTAGATTCGAAGTTGACTTAACAATTGTGATAAGAGTTGCATATCAGCCATAACAGGTTACAACGACATTTCAGTTGTTGCTATTTGACCAGTTTGCAAGCTCCCTCCAGTCGATAATTTCAAACCGATAATCAACAAAAATGTTGTAGTGTGGCCGAGACTATGTGTCAAGACGAGCCTAATATTGAACCATGACATTGAGCTAGATGTAGTATTGCACGAATTCGTTGCAAATTTGTTGCCGCCAACATAACATGATCTTGTTGGGCTCGTATTGGCTGTGTACGTTTGCCAATACATCTGTGGGTGCATCGATTAAAGGGGAAGTTTCTGGTCAACGCTTTCTCTGACCACTTCAACTAGTCATTGAAACATTTTGGTCCTTCGTGTTTGCGATTTCTCACTGCCTCGTGCTGGAAAACGTTGTTCACCGTCATATCGACACAAGATGGCGCACCCTGTAAATTCCATTTGACTTAAAAAACAGTAATATTACCAATTTCAGTCAACTGACTATGGACAAACCGCCCATATGTGGCGCATATTCAAGGTGTGTGATTGGACTTTACATTTTCAAGATCAATTATTTGTTTCTATAGCTCATTAGCAAACAGTATAAATTTCAATGATAACTTCACGTACATAACGTTTAGATATTCCCACATGGCGCAGTTTTATCCAACAATTTATTTTTGAACCATAAGTTTTTGAATTGTTAAGTTCAAGAAATCATTATATATTATATGACACGTCTGGAATTTTGTTGTTGTGGATATTTATGAGTCTGGTGTGGCATTTACCTCTCACAACCAGTTCGAACGACGTATAGATTATTTTTACTCTATATGCACTATGTCTTGGTTTCTTAGCCGAACATAGTTTTTGCGAAATTATTTCGTGTGAAATCCAAATGGGACTTACTCATGGATACTTACTCATGAACAGTATACTGTTATCCACAGTTGAGCTTTTACATGTGAAAATGTTTTTTACATTATTTATGTAAATTATGTAAAAACAGCGTAAATTACATAACAAGTAAATTACATGTAAAGAACCATTCGCAGTGCCATCTGGCTTAAAATTTCAAAAAATCTAGTTTCGTTCCGTTTCGTTATTAAGTGCATTCCTTATGTTGTAACGTCTCTCCGGCAACAAGCACGTGTTTGAAGAGGGAAACTTTAGTCGGTCAGGGGGGTCTTTTGTTGCCGTTACACCGAGAACATACTATATTTCACGTGCTCTTAATATTCACATTCGCTTGCTCATATACACCACCACCAACTATATAAAAAAAATTTACTTCATATTTTTAAAGATTTATTACGAACAAAACAGTTTCATAGATATCACTTACTACGCACTTCAATATTACTACACTCAATACTATTTCTAAATATTCAAAAAAAAATCAAAAAAATCCCGAACCATTATATCTCATATAAGAAGAATCTTAATTACGTGTGTAACACACAAAAAAAACTTACCCAAAAGCGATCCAGTCCCTCAGAGTACTCTCAGGCTGCTGGAGTGCTATAATTTAAATCTTAGTTTACTTGTAAGTCACACAACACCAAGATCCCCAAGATATATTATTATGCGTTGATTATTTAGTAATACTTGAGCATATGAATAAATACTAAAACAAAACTTATCTATAATGAAGTGATTATATATAAATTGACTAAATCTAATCCAATAATTAATTAATTATATGCAATCCATATAATTGGTTATACAATAATGTTGAAATGACATTGGTATATTTCACTGAAGAATTCCTGGCACAATCTAATGGTGAACTCCTTTTCCTTCGGTTAACATTTTGGCATTCATCTATATAGGATATAGCTATACGTACATACTCGTATATTATTTACATAATATATTTTCTCCATGTGAGGCCCCTGTATGAAAATTTAAACTTGGTAGAGTTCCTTTCAAACACGTGGGTCATTATCAACGTGGCTTACCGTCAATATCGTGGTGAAATAATTATTCCGTTTCGATAATCGAATCCGCAGAAACCGCAATCCACAGAAACAAGCAAACGATTTCGATACTATTCCCTGACCAAAAAAAAAACGGGATTGTTTCACAATTTTAATATACATGTAAATATGAATACCAAAGAAACTATTTTTCACAAACTTACAATTTAATTAACACTATAATGGATTTCAATATTACTTTTAATTTCTATATTTTATAATTATTTTTTTTTTTATTATTTTTATTTCACTGTCACGGAGCCTCACTCTAACTAAATAGGTTCGAAATGATTTTCGGATTTGTACCATAGACCGTACATAGAACACCGTATCGTGAAAGAGACAAAAAACGCATCTATATAGTCTTTATATAAGAAACTTATGTAGTCCTACATGACCTTCCCAATATAAGCAACATTTTCACTCGCAAATGAGTCATATTCATTTAAAAAAAATACAACTACAATTTAAAAGTCCAATAACCCAAAACAAAACACGAAAAATTAATAATTAGGTCATTGAACTCGAAATTTACCTTCAAACTGGAATTTCTTTATTGAATGAAACCAATAAAACATTACTAATAAATATACGTCATGTACAGCTTATACCTCAAGTATTTAAGGAAAATCATGCAGCCGTAACAATGTTTGGGTGTAGTTTCTACTTTTGTGGGACCTGAGTTCGCTGTAGGGGTGGCGTCATTACCTGTTAAGAGGGATATCGACTATCACTGTGGTGGTCTGCACCAGAAGAGATGGGATAAAGAATCTTCTTTGGAACAATAAATCAGAAAAGATATCTTTCTTGAATTATCACAGACGCACTTTGAAGATTATGAGTTTCTCTCCGTCGTATTCTCTCCGTAGACTAGACCGCTTTCGATAATGATTCTTATTTGAGGATCAACTGACGCCCTTGACGATACCGGATATCTTAGGTTATATTCGAGGAACAAACAGATTTCGGATCTGAGATTGTAGATCTGGCTCACTTTTCCTGATTTAAATCATTTATAGAGAATGAAGCAATGTGGCATAAGAAAGGTTTGTATAACATTGGAAAGTAGTACAACTTCGTTGAGTGGTATGGAGCTGTTGAACATGGATTGTAGCCGTTGGTACAGGGAGTCACAATGTGGCTTTTAAAAGTGTTCGTTAATATTATAAAGGGTGTGTAATTTGTTATGTCGATATTGATAACTTTAAAAAAAGCAATAGAATTATTTTAAAGATCAATTAAGTGATTGTCTTTATTGGCGAAAGGAAAATGTGCCATTGTTGCTTCCTGTTTAATTACCTTTATAGCGGCTTAGAAAAGAATATTAAACTTTAGCTCGTTTATGGCCTTAGTCTTGTTGGCGTACATTTGCATTCCAAATAACCCTGCAAAAAGAGGTCCTCCCAAGTGTCTCCTTTTTTAAATCAGGATTTATTTTCGTTGCAGAAACTGAATAGCTAAAATTGCAGCGTGGCATAGTGCACCGTCTTGTTGAAACCAGTAACCGTTTCGTTTTCTCTGAAAAATATAATCCTATAATGGTTTTAGCGCGCAAACCCAGCACAAAACAAACTTTTTTTGGTCATTCAATGGAATTCCATTGATCATCAAAATTTGGTTTCAACGATCAGGTTCAGTGTCAACAATTCGAGCGACTGTTTGGCCTTATTTCAAGCAACGTGGACGGTCAGTCGATACTATACTCTTTGTGTTAATTACAAAAAGTGGTTTCACTGACGCCATCTGACCGCTTGAACCATTTCATTGAAAATACTTGGTCATTGTTAGATCGTCAACATCATTATCTCGTGCTCAAAATAATTCGACACCAAACGACCTATATTTTTTTCAGATGGTGACGTTTCAAAAACGTTCCTTAACATGTCAATCGGTTGACAAATGTCAAAGTTATTTATTATTTATTGTTTACTGTATAAAAAGTAAAATTACTGATTATGATCAACTGATGATATGGACCAACCAGCCATGCAAAGCGGGCGATTGGACATTTTGTTTTCGAGATCCACTATTTCTCTCTACAGCTCATTAGCGGACAGTATATAAATTTCATTCATTTGTGGTTTAAATAAGATAGTGCCACAAGGCGTAGAAAATACCAAAAATCGAATTATTGCACCATAACTTTTGTGAATCTACACAGTTCGAACGGTGTGGATAATTTTTACACTATGCACTGGGCATAACATATGGCTACGTATTCATTTTGGCGGAATCTGACTTAAATTTCTCAAAACTTTAAAATTACTAAGTATATAGATTTTACAATCTGAGTACTGATGATTTTGACAACAATTGCATATGTGCATGGTGTCAAGCTCATGCTCCTTATGTCATGGAATCATTGGTGTGTCATCGTAACGAAATTATTATAGGCGAACGCTATACATATAACAATTGAGTTAATCCAATCATTGAAGAAACAACCAAAACCAACGATGTTAGTCAACTAAGCGAGCCGCTTTACCCAAAAAAATAATTATCGACCAAAAGATTGCCCAACACCACATGACCACAAATTTCTCAATTCCTCAAAATTGACATCAAACAATTTGATGGCTTCTTTTCGAAGCCTTTCATCGTCTGTGAATTATTTATAAATTTACTACAGTTTCATTGGCAAACAACTCAAATCTTTATACTTATGTACCATGTATATTTGGACATTTACCCATTAACCTGTTGGCCATTGTATATAAATAAAGACTTATTGGAAGTACAATGCAAGTAAATATTTAACGGGATATGGACATCGCTTGACAGACACTAACAATAAGTAGTTAATTTCTCCTTAACTGTTTAATCATCCTCACTCACCCATACTTCTTCTATAATATCTGCAACGTTTACGGGCTTAACAAGTAGACCAACAAAGGCTTAGTATGTGTTCGACGCTTTCCAAAACTGCAGCACATCTCAATAATAACTATCTTGTTTAGGTTTGCAAACCTACTCTCGAAAACATATCTGTTAGGTGAGTTCCCTATGTTTTTCAAGACAGTTACTATACAGTTTTTATAAGAGATCGATAAAAGGCATTTCTACAAACTCACACTCTACGTGTTTCGCTTGTTTTCATTCAGAATTAGTTTTCAGATATGGATGCCCTCCGTACTACTAGTAGTCTAGTACAAATATTGCAATATGGTTCTATTACAGATTCGGACTTATTTTTTTGTGTCGATGAACATGGACTCTTCAGCTATTTTATTAGGTCCGTTCGCAAAATAGTTTGAGCTCATACTCGTTTAAAGAAGGAGGGAATGAATTGTAATCTCCAATTCCTTAGTGGATCCTTTTTATACTTTTAATATATTCGGGTTTTCGCTTAGAGTTGTGTCAGGAGAAAGACCCACGAGTTTCACATTGTTTATGAATTGCCATTGCAGTTGTAAAAAAACATTTCGGGTTTAATTTAGTTTTGTCCGAATACTTTACTGATACACTGTGCATACATAATTATATAAATTGACGGTCAAACGGTTAGAGTAGAATTGAAATGTAATTAAATGCAATCAAAGAAGATAAATGTTTGCATAAAGGTTATAACAACTACTTGTTGAACGATTAAATAAGAGACAGACAATCCACATTTTAGCTGCATACACACAATTATGGTTATTTACAAAATATATGTCCATAAAATTTCATAAAATGAAAATACGATAATTATGCAGTAATTTTATCTTCCAAGAGATAAAAAGTAAAAAGATTTCGTATTAAATTTCTTTGTTTGAACGCACGGATTTGTATTGTTGGTATGCTATGCTGCTTTCATTAAATTTATATGCAAGAATAATTTTGTAAATTGTATCGCGAAATTTTTATATTTAATTGTTCCGTTTTATTATTTGCAAGCGAACGCACTGTCATTATTATTTTTGCGGTTCATGGATTTTGATCAAGCACAATTATAACCTTCCACTTCACCGGCGATCTCAACAACTCGAAAACAAATCTTAGCCGAAAATAAAATTGGTATCATTTGGGATCAATATATGTAGATAGTATGTATATATGTATTATAGATTTCTATCTATATACAGTGCGTCTCAACGGGTTAATGAAAATTGAACAATGGAAAACCATTACATTTCTATATTATGTATATTGAGCACTGGAGGAAAATTAAATGAAATTTCATCTATAATTTAGTATTTTGGGTATTTTTAATCTTATTCTTAATAAATAAAATAAGAAATGTATAATATATATATGTGTGTGTGTGTGCGTACATACACACGCACAAAATTCCATCAAATTTCATCTTAATTTCCTCCTTTATCTTTAGCCTATCAAAAACAAGAACTGTTATCCATATTTTATTCATCTTAAAGGAAAAACTATTTTTTGAGTACTGAAACCAAGCACAAAATTCTTCGTATATAGGAAGGAGTGTATGTACCCAGCATCCTATGTACAGTATACAAGACACAAAAAAATTATTTAGTCTGTATCTATTTCATTTTGGGTTCTTAATGTTGTTATATCTTTATCTTATATATATAACAAAAGGAATACGTATTGGTATAGGAGATTACATGTACATACATACATATATACAGTATTGTATGTTTAAGACAAAAAAACCAACGAAGCTATTTGAATTCTTGTTGAGTTTTTATGATATAGCATAGATAACAGTTTATCACTATTTCATGATTTCCACACGTTTGCACAATGAAAATTTATCCATATACATATATAGATGAAAATATTCGAAATGTATATAATTTATATAATTTCCTTTTTGTGATTGTCGGAAAAATTTAAAGGTATTTAGTTTGATAAGTTGGAAAATTGTTTGTTGGTGCTATAAAGTTTAAACGTACTCGTATATATCATTTGATACAATAATCTTGAATATATATAAGGGCGTTAACTATAGCGCTATATATAGTGTTCTAATAAATCGTAATAATCTCTTAATAGTGTGTATGTATGTGGACTATATGATGCTGGAGAGCGAGGGTAACATTAAGTATTAATCTAAGACCCCAAAGGCTCCTATATCTCTACAATCTGTTTCGAGGCTCGAGGCACCTCCAACCTTACGCCATTACAGCCAAATCGTGGACGTATACGGCTATAGATCCGATTTAAATGACAACCTATAGTACTGACATGGAAGATGGGCTCGCCCATGAATTCTGCACTCCGACAGAGGGTCATAGATATGTTCATTCACACCACGGATTGTAATCGTATGGTGAAAAATCGCTTAACGATCCTGCCCCTATCGGGATTCGAACTCGGTATCTTCCGCTCCAACTGCCGCAGCTTTAACCAATGCGCCACCTGGGTGGTGACTCCTATATATTACACACATAATATGTGCTTTTTTAGAGGTTCACAACTTTGAGTTGGCAACACTGCTTTATTTGACAACCCATTTAACAGCTGATTGTTGCTTTTTGTTTAGTTTGATTTGACGTTTCACTATCGATAGACTTAAATCAGAGCAACGGCTATAAATTGTTGAAATTTTATTTATCAAAATCGTTTTCGGACCACGTTTACTCTTAATGATATAGTGCATCGCTCGAGACGCCGAAAGGTGCGCCCTGAAGATATTGTAGCCGCTGTACTGTAAAGCATTGAAAAAGATCCAAATCAATCAATTAATTGCCGTTCTCAGCAACTGGAATTGTGCCCTTCCACTTTATGGAAGATTTTAGGATCTTGGCTTAAAAACTTTCAAGATTCAACTTGTGCAGGAATTAAAGCCAAACGAAAATCGTATGCGCCTCCAATTCGGCGAATAGGCTGTATGTTCTCCTATATAAAGCCCAGTTTTGGTTGAATTGTGAGCTATACCGGGATCGTACCTCGATTAGCCACACAGCCCGCGCTACAATTGATTTACTCAAAGAAACTTTTGATGAAACATTTATTTAACGTAATGGTCCAATTAATTTTCGATTGATGGTATAAGGGATGGTTGGTACAACCAATTTCAATGGACTTGGTATAGTTCACCATCTGTTTTGATTTGAAAGCCGTTGGTGTGAAAGTCTCATTCGGTTAATGTCTATCCTTATCCTTTTCGGTTCATATTTGGAGGTTCATTTTTGGATCTCTATAGGACTTATTGACATCAGACTTACTTCTTCCTGTGGTACTACTTCAATTACTCGATTTACCGCACATATCCAAGGATGTGAAATTCGTTTTCGTTTTTATAATTTATTTGTCCAAAAGACGTTACGGCCCAGTCCGCATGGCTGGGGTTATTTAAGGCTTCGGTTATTTAAGCAGATAAGTTTGAATCCGGTAATGATTTTTCGCCTATTCTTATAAGAGTCTACGCTATCTTAACTTAAGCCTTTGAAATATCCTTTGTATGTCTTATTTTAAACTTGGGTTAGTTATATTCTAACAGCTATGCGTTTTATCTTTCCAAAAGCTTTTTTATAACTATTGTGTATTGCTGGTTGTTATTTTGCTATTAAAAATGGAATTATAATATTTCGTAAGGTCGTTGTTTCACTACAGTCACTTCTCTCTTCAGTATTGAAGATCAGAAAGTGCCGAGGAATGGAAAATGTAGCTGACAAGTTCGAAGAAGCACTTATCAGCGCCTATAAGAAAAGCTGTCTTCTAAGTAAGCCTAAGAGAAGTAGGCCGCCCTGGTGAACCAGGGAACAGTCAAGAAAACTAATAAACTTACAAGAAATGAATCCGAAGTGAAACAACAATGTTATGGAGATCATTCTGTGAGGAAGTGGATAGCAACGGCCACCACCAAACTATAACAGAATTCTAACTTTTGGGAAAACTCATTTTCCCAAAAGTTGGAATTCTGTTATAGTATAACATATTAACCCCCATACCAACTACTAAGTTTCAGAGATTGGAACAATCCGTATACCCAAAAGGTAAATCGGTCGAAAAAGCACTTCATGAAGTCATTGGACCGTTTGAAAAATCACTGGCCATCAAGGATTTTGGCTTAGGAGCTTTTCTGGACATTGAAGGTGCATTTGACAATGCTTCCTCCAGTGCGATGTTTCCTGCAGCCGAAAAACATGGCATGGTGACCACACATGTTCTTTGATTTAGTAATATGCTTAGGTCAAGTTTGCCGTACTTATATGGCGACCTAGACCTCCACATTGCCTTCAAAGACTTGGTGGTCTGGGTATTGTGGAAACTATGCACACGACATCTACTGCAGCTCTTGAAATGGCTATCGGTCTACTACCGCTTGATCTCTGGATCAGAAGGTTTGCAACGCGAGATAATCTACTTGGCCCTTCTGAGTACTATCATATATGGATGGAAATGGTCCGGCACACAAATGCCCACATGCCCTCGGATACTATGGTGACGAATAATTTGTGTAATTATTACCGAAACGACAACACGTCTGTAATGATGAACCAATATCAGTTTGAAAATTCCAAAAGCGTTTACTACAAACCACAACGACTGGCACCTGATAAACTCATCATCTCGAAGACAGAATGGGAAAACATGTTGAACGTTGAAATTTACGACTTAATTCATTGTGATGTCACAACTACTTCACCTAGGCTTTTCAGTCTGCATAATTTCCGAAAATAAGTTTTTGATGCGTTTCATAATCTTTCCCATCCTGGAGTCAAAGCTTCCAGTAAACTTTTGACTCGGCATGTCATTTGGCCATCTATTAATAAAGTCGTTCAGAGAATGGCTCAAAACTGTGTATGGCTTACCAAAAAGCAAACGTCTCTTGACATACTAAATACTAAGTACATCAAAATTAACCTTTCAACGCTTTTCGATTATTCACCTCGACATCATTGGTCCAATACTAGTTTCTAAAAGTCAACCACCAAGATTCGGAAATTGGAGCTTTGTGAGTTTTCGAGCTATAAGCCTGTCCTCTTTTCTATTTAAATGTTTAGAACCAATACGTGCCTTGAAGTAGTTGGACGGATGGCGAAAGCACTGAACAACAAATAATATGCCTTGGGCGCGTTTCTGGACGTCGAAGGTGAGTTTGACAACGCTTCCTTTAGTGTAATGATCTCCGCAGCTAGAATTCTTGACCCTTGTTCTGTGGTTTAGTTCCGTGCTTAGGTCAAGTTTGTCGCACTTATTTGATGGCTTAGAACAATGAGTTAGGTTTGAGGGAGACTTCCGAATCGCTTTCGCAGACTTGTTTGTCTATTGTGTCAGCCTTGAACCCCACACCTACATCTCTCGCTGCAGTTCTCGCGATTTGGATCAGAAAGCTTGCAGCGAAACAGTGGCTCGCATTTTGTGAAAATCTATCTCGCCTATATGGCACAGAGACAATCTATTTCGTCCTTCCACGAACTGTCAAATATGGAAAGAGGTGGGTCGGCAGATAACTGCCCACCCGCCCTCGGATACTATAATTATTACCGAAAATCACACATTACTAAGACTACAACAACCCATCGTACCTCTCTGGTGGTGATGGTCTTTACGGACAGATCAGTGTGCTTGGATCTGGCTGGTGCCGGGTTATACATACAAAAAAAATCTCGAGGTCAAATTATCTCCCTTGGTAGGTACGCTAGAGACTTTCTAGAGTCTTTTTGCAATTACTTCAATTTTGAAAGCAGGGAAAAAAGTCGTTGGTTACAAACCTGTTATCTTCCCGTAATTGATTCTTCATTATATTAATTTTAAAAGCAGCCGACTAAATTGATTACCGACCGACTATGCGGCGCAGTTATTACAACATTGCGGCATGGAGCGGGAGGTACCGGGTTCGAATCCCGATAGGTGCCGGATGCGAAAAGAGATTTTCACCATCGATCGTCTGGGACGGTACGATCGGTGGTGAGAATGAACTCATTTGAGATCCAGTTGAGGTTAGAATCCGTGTGCCGTCCCGTCTTCCATGTCAGTACTATAGGCTGGCATGGAGCTATGCAATGTGCAGATGGTTTCTACGTAAATCGGACCTATAGCCAGAACATAGTGGGAAGTCACATTGAGCCATTAGAGCCTGAGTGACAGACAACACTACAAAAAAAAAAATAAAAAATTGATCACCCATATGCATTACAGTCAAGTGGTTGTACGCTTACATCTTGGAACGTGGTCAATTTTATAAAAGTATATGTTCTGGTTGTTTTGTGCTTCGTGTTATATACATCTAGGCTACCACATAAAACCTCTGTTGTTCTCACTATTCATTTACGATGTGTGCTAGATGGTTTCTATTCGCTGACGACATGCAGTTTTCCACTCCATTGACCTGTTCGAGGTGACCTATTATGTCAATTCTCAAATCATAGAGTCTGAATTGAGATGCGAATTTTGTTATGTTCTCTTTTGATCTAAAGAAAGAAGTTGTGCATGTGGTTATATACGGTTTCAGCCAACGACCGATATATTTTATATCACAATAAAATTACCCTCGTATATGGTTGAATGACTCCGCCTAAACCAATTTACAGATAAAAAAATAATGTCCTTATTATGTGTAGACTAAACAGCAATGTCATGATATGATGACACATATGAAATTATCCATCTCGTTAACAGGTACACAAATTTAAATCCCACATATAGAATGAAATTCGAATCACGCACAAATTCCAATTCCCCATATAGCCAACAAAAAAAAAACTAACAATGTGCATACACAAAATACCAATACAATCATCAAACATTGTTTTGGGACCAAACAAATTTATGGAAACGATATGATGCTCGTACCGCATTTGATTACATTTTGGGATTAGCAACAGAACAAATAGCTAGCCAATATTAAATTTTTTGCAATCGCATAAAATTAAATAACATTTTAATAATGGTATTGCAGTTGGGTTTCGTATATATGAAATGAAAACGGGATGACAGTGAACAGATAGAGAATGTCATGCATCCAACGGAGCAATGGGAAGATATCAGATTTTCGTTGCGACTTTCTTAGCGACTTTTTCATCCTTTTCTTTTTGACCTACATACGAGCATTGCCAACATCAAATATTTTATTCTCAATTTATTGCAAATATATTCGTTGGTTGTGGAAATTTATTGTCAAACATTTTCCTTCTGAATGTGATGACGAAATTTTTCCTTTATGATGCTTACAAAGGCAGACCTCATAGAACGCGGCCTAATTAGATATTTTAAATTAGTAGGAAGTTGGTTAGTGCGATTTTCTAATACAATAAATCACCTCTATGGATACATTTTGAGTTGAACCGAAGAATGAAGATCGGCAACATTCATAAACATTATATCGGTTGATTCACTACGAAGTGGTACTTCGTCCGGATCAATATACACTGCAAGCATGATAAATGTTCCTTCAGTGGTCACTAACGATGAAAACACGACACAGTAGCTACTACAGAGTTTGGAAGAGACTCTGCTAAAAATAAAAACTACACGGAGAATCAAGCAGCAGTCTATGGTCCTAGCAGCCCCAAAGCCGAGCAAATAGTAGCATAAATCAACTGACATTACCGATACTTTCAATCTACTGTATACTTAAGCACGCACAAACTCAGGTCAAGATGCTTTCATTTGACTACTCGACATGAGTTTACTTTGAGGATCTAGGCGAACTCGAACTGGTAGCAATGAGTCGGACTTTAGTTATTTCGTGATAGATAATCCGAATTTCATTTTTTAAAACAAATTCTTGGCTGAGTTTGGTAAGCAAGTTCCACCTTGTGACGACATTGATACTCGTGATATCATCGGCTTTTTCAGCTTTCCCAGTGATTCCACACCATAACCAAAAAAATAAATAAATTGATCATCCTGGTAAATTATTAATGTTCCTGAATACCAGTAGCAGAAGTACTGGTAGCAGTGAAAATGTTTTTTGAGATTCTCTCATCTCAACTGGTAGCTTAAATTGCGAATGGTCTGTGCTGTTCTGGCAAACAACGCAAACTTAAATCTTTACAGAGAAGCCATACAGTTGAATCCTGAGATCTCATTTGCTTCGAGACACACAAAAACTCTCGAATATTTCCCATTCGCTGTAAATTCGTTTTGGATACCGCCATGACCCGTAAAAAAATCAATAATTTTCATCTCATCTCCTTTCAAGGACAGATCGTATTTTGTTAGCCTCAGATTAGATTTACTAATAAATTAGTCTCGATCAAATTCCTGCAATACCACAGTGTGCTAGTACCCATACGACCGTTGGACTATCGTTGAAACACCGAAGACTAATAAAATAATTGGACCTGATTTAAGGTGAAATTTCCATAAAAGCTTACGACCTAATGTTACATATCCGTTTAAACGAACTCAAAACTCGTCGAAGTCTCACAAAAAGGAGAAGTCGGAGAGTTCGTCAATATTCCTTTGGCTGCTAAAGACGAATTAACATGCAAACCATTCTTTCAATTTGAAGGGCGAATTCTGTGTACATTAAACAATATATTTGTGTTCATCTAAAACTGTTATGATCAAGTCATCAGCATAGCTGCGAGCAGCAATACCATGTTGCTAAAGTTTAAAAATTAATTCATCAATAACCAAGAGTCACAGGAAAGGTGAAACAACACTTCCGTGAAGCCAAACTTTTAACATAAACTGAAAAACCACCCAGTTCGACCACTACAGTACGAGATAGAGCATAGATCGTATTCAAGATACAACGCTTTGGTCAATGCCAAATTTAGTGCAAAACTCCATACCTCAGACATAGTGGAGAGAGGAGGCTGCAATATCAATGAATGTATCCACTATGTACTCTTTATTACTAAGCGATATTTCAATTGTTGTAACAAGTTCACGAAGGGCGGTTTTAGAGGATATGCAAACTCTTCAAACCAGTTGCAAAGACACAACTTTATAACACTTCTGTGTACTACCAAATATGGAGGGAGGTGGGCCAGCACACAACTGCCCTCGGACACTATGGTGACGAAACAGGTCGTCGTGAAATTATTTTGTGTAACTATTACCGAAAATCACACAAGGGACGTTAACAGCCCGTCCTACCCCTTCGGTGACGATGTGATGATTTTTACTGAATGATAAGTATGCTATAATCTAGATGCTTGGTTATACATACAAAATACTGAGGTAGAAATATTTTTTCCCCTTGGAATAGGATATTCTGACGACTTTGAGGATATCACATATCTTGGACTTTATTAGAAGAACAAACAGATTCTGGGACTGAGAGTGTACGTCTGGGAAGGGATGTCACAATAGGCCAATCTAGTCTTAGTGACTGGGGGAAAAGTAAAATAGCAAGTTGCATGTTGGAAACTGATAATACCGTATATTAAATAAATCTATCTTCAATTGTTTCCAAAGTCTTGAGAAAGGTTGAGGAGTAAGTGATTCACAGAAATAGATTCAATACTTGCTGCAATTCGGCCGTAAAAACGTCAACAGAACCGCCTGTTTTATAGGGTATAAAGGAGAATACATGCAAACCCAAAAAGACCAGGTAACTAGTCTACGTACCAAGTTCAATAGAAGAAGAAATCAGTGAAGCGCTAAAATGAGGGATTGCAAAGGAACCAGAAGGCAGTTGCCCACCAATCCTCTTTTTGGAAGAAGTTGGTTTATTATCTGAAAAAACGGACTTCATACATCGTTAATCTAGTCTGTAGTTCGAAAGACTGTTAAATTCTTGCCAGAAGTTAATCTATGTCGATTGAACAGATCTTAGACTTTTTAGATCCTCTTTGTGAAAAATAAAAATTATACCAATCAAAAAGATTAGGTCATTTACTCTATTACTAAGTTTCCTAACTAGAAGCTTGGCATATTTTTTTTTAAATCCAAACATCAAACTGGGTGATTTCGAGTCCTCTGTTAGTAAAAGGATTGCATTCGTTAATGAAACTGCTGCTCCTGCAATACTTTCAATCAAACAAATTTCACTTGGCGAAACTAGGCGAAAAATATTGATTATGGCGCATATTTACTGCGCTCTACGAGGTCTTCCTGTATAAAATGTTCAAAATATAGAGGCAATGTTGCATTGGAATGGGAAACCGTAAAATTTCCATACATAATTTTCCGTATATATAAGGGATTGGGGGCTGAAAATCTATGTACTACGAGTACATCATACGAGTATATATATGTATGTAAAATGTGGGAAGAGACGTGAGTCATAAAATAAACTACAGTGCAATTACATTTTTTTAACATGGCTTTTATCAAGACACTAATTATACCATTTCTTCTTTTATTTCCAGGTAAGACGATACACATCAATTGTATAAGGTGTTTTTTTTTGTAAGTTTTTATTTCTTGAAATATCCATTAAATATACCGTTATAATATTCAGACTTACTTCCTTCAATTTTTTTCAACCATCGTTCATCGTTTTAATTAGTGGGATTTCGGAATATTTTTATATAATCTTTATTGTCAATGTGCGATGCCGCTCGCTTTAACATGCACTAAGTTTTATTATCTCGAAATGAACAGAACATAAATGTTGTGAAGTTCATCATCAACGCTAATTTAATGTATTTAATACAATAAAAATATAATTTATACAACGGAAGTTTAGTCTCACAAAGTTAAAGACATGCATAGAAAGATGTACATATGTCTGATCACAAATGTGGTGTATGATTATATTCAGAACAGCATAAGACATTGACTTCATGTTAAAGGGTTTTCAAATAGGAGGTTTCATTTTATGCCGCTGTAACATTTGAAAACGATATTAGCCAAATGGCAACATTTTCGAATATGTAAAGTCCAATCACACCGCCAGTCTTAAAACTGCACACAAAAGTGAGATGTTGAAGATGGAGAAGCTTTCGACAATCATTCTTGGATTTTCTCTTCACTGAAGATGATTTTTCGATGAAAATCCGAAGCATTTTGATGCATTTGAAGGACCCAAGCAGCGTAAATACGATGTTTATGGTGATCGACCGGCTTGAGTTCTTATGTTAACGAAACTTACAAAGCCTTAAGACCTAATTTCTTATGCTGAATACGGTGTAATGGCGTCTAATTCAAAAGATCGGCAAACCTTGGGTTTTCTGAACACACGGATGCGATTCTTCATATCACTAACTTGTCCCAACAGCGTAGTTTTTATTTGTCAAATGTCAAAAAGTGACAGCTTCATAATCGACAACTGCCCATATAGCAGGCTATTCAAAACGAAACCTCTTATTGGAAAACCCTTTATTTTATGTATCGTGTACATACCAACCTTTTTTGTTGTATATTTCTAGCATCTCGTTCTCTGATTATATATAATCTTGTGTCTTGAACAAGTGGAAATAAATCATTTCCAAATCGTCTATTACAATTTGATCCCTTTTATATACGAGTATATCCATAAAATTCGTTTATCGAATCGAGATGAGGTCTATATAGAGTTTTGTTTTATAATTCGAACTCAATCAATCAAAATGTTCACGAATAGGCAAAAAACAAAAGAAAACTGTTAACTTTACAAAAGATATGTAAGTAAAAAAAGATGCTGCGGGTATTGGAATATAGAAGTGGTTTTGTTCGGATTAATTTTGGGTATGTCTAAGTAAATGAGATTAGAAGTTTAAATTGAAGGGTATACGACTTTAGGATAGAGATTGTTGAATCGCGGTCGAATTATAAAATAAATTATGCGGCAATGACATAATATCGATGTTTTGAATATATAGGGTGTCCCAATAACCGGTTCATATTTATTATATCGATTATTTTGGCTGTGGCAACACTAATGTCGTTCGTTTTTTGACATAACTCAGTATTTTATTTCTAGTTAAAATTAGTCGCTTAACGCTTCTACAAAAGTGGGAAATGATGGAAATCGACTTCCACAACAAAGATAATTGGTTCGAAATTGCAAGAAAATGTCATACAAATTTGGTCAAAACACGGGACTCATACTCAACCCGTGCTCGTTATCGAAAAAAAAACTCCGTGGAGAACAAAAAAAAAAATTGTCACCAACGGTCCCGAACATCAGCCCGTCGCCCATGTGACCATCCGCTTCGATTACGATTTTGCAGGCCCACACTGCGACATCTTTTTGGGTGGGGCTCTTTTCCGTCTCGATGAGATCGGAAACAAACGGTATTTGGAATCAAATACCACCATATGTTTATCTACTTTGCTTGCTATTGACTTTCACCATCTTAGTTCAACCAGTTGAGTAGAATTGAAGCGAGCTGAGAGTAATACCACGACAGTGACACAAATGGAGCTTCATTAAAAAAAGTTAAATGTTCTTTTTTAGCAAAAGCTTTGATAAGGTTCTTTTATAGATAAGAAGCTTTACACTGAATCACCTAGCTTGAAACAAATTGGTTAAAGCCAGTAAAATTGGTTAAAACCAGTAAAAAATTGGTTAAAAATTTTAAAACTCTAGATTTGTTGATCTATTAGAGAGAAGAACTCTAGTTTTGATCTATTGTCATTTTATGTTTGTATTTGTCATTTTTAAGTCAGATCTTCAGTGTCCACTTTTGTCAAGATATAAATAATTATACGGTTAAGAATGTTACTCAGCATAAAATTTTGGTCAGATAAAGTTTTAACCATACAAACGAATGCGTATGTTTGCGCTGAATTATATAACTGAAGATAAAAATGGGGTTCGTTTTGACAACCTTAAACACAGAAAATTGTGGTTCAGTCCAACTACTGTTGTTAAACATTGAAACTTCAGTAAAAAGACAATTACTTCGGTAAAAAGACAATCATCTATGTTTTTGGTTTGATCGAAGAAAGGTGTGTGGTGTATCATAACAAAAAACGATTTTAACAGGTTTCTTTTGGCCCAAACCATTGATTTCGATCAAAAGCCAATTCTTCATTCTATTTCTGGTGTCAGAAGATGCCAAATCACTCTCTTCATCGTGAAACCAGCCGTGAATTTATCGTTGCCTTAAATCAACACCAAACAGTTTCTGATGCGCAAATGCGCCAACTTCGGCGAATTAGGAAACCATAACAATGAAACTAAGCCTAATAAATGAAAATGATTTTGTTCAGCATTCACCTGTCAGCAACCAACAATTCTACAGTTTTAAAATTTTTGACCAATTTTTTACTGATTTTAACGAATTTTACTGGCTTTAACTAATTTTATTGGATGACCACAATTCAGTAAAATTGAATGTAGGGTTAGGATTATTTAAAACACTAAGTGAAGGTTACGATAAGCACACATGAAATCCACTATTTATTCACTTCTAGTGAACGTTTTTGCATTCGGGTACTCTAGATCCTTTGGGTCACCAATTTGACGTAGCTAAATGACTGCTTGATCGAAAAGATCAAATTCATCTCATCAGATATATACTACCGAACTTGGTGTATGTTACATTATTTTCGTATATATTAGGTTTATAAGTCGTGTCGCAATAGTTGTAGCGAATTACAATTCAGTTTACTCAAAATGTTTTCGATTTTGTTATTTTATCTATTGCAGCGTGACTGAGTTATACGCTTTAATAATCATTTTCATTGATTGGAATTATTTTAATTGTGGCTTCATGATTCACACAAGTTGGTGCATTTGGGGATCAAAAACACCCACGAGTGATAAAAACCACGATTGGTGAAAAACAAACTCATCCACAACGTGTCTCTGTTTGGAGTGAATTTTATGCTGTAGATATAATCGGATTATTCTTTTTTAAAACGTCATATGCATAAGGTAACATCATTTATGATGCCTCGCAATTGACATACTGCAGAAAATAAAGGACAACGTGATTCGGATCGAATGGGATACGATTTTAAAGGAGAATTGCCTTTTGGTAGGTGAAAAAGTTGCTTTCAGCGACACAGAGCTTCACAGCGTAGAGATAGAACTGGCATCTTGTGGTTGGTTACAACAATATGAAGAGCTTGGCTCATGTTAAAATTGTTGAAATATTACATCATAGTTTTCGGCGCACAGCGTTCCCAAAATAAGGCTTTATCATTAGTTGTAATCAAGCACAATCGCAAAGCATTGTTTTGTTGCTACCCTACATTATTGACATCGAAGATTGCTTGGTTTTAGAGGTTGTTCTCTAATTCTAATAGCGGTTGTAGATGTCTTCATTCACATCATAGATTTCCTTGTAGGAATACTGAGTAAAGTTATAGTAAACTTCACACCATTAAATCCACTATTTATTCACTATTTTTATCAATCACCCACGGTTTTATATTGAGGTAACCTTTCTTAAGTTTATTGTTAATATCTATCTAGCATTATTTCATTCGTTATTCGTAAATCATTTTGTAGACTAGTTCATCCTGATCACTCATCGAGGGTTCCCATGAATAGTATCCGATTCTATTGTTTCTGTCTCACAGAGTGGTTTTGAATCTGAAAATTTTTATTATAAAGTTCTGTGCTCTCTGCCTACTTATGGTTTCTCACATTCACATCCAGGGGGTCGATTCTGGTTCTGTGAAAAAATTGTGTGAAAAAAAAATTTTCATTTCTTTTTTCACACACGTTTTTCATTTTATATTTCACAAAACTAAATTATGCGATTTTCGTTGACCTTATGAAAAAAACTTGCTGAGTTACGCTGAATAAACCGTTTTCATTTTGGACTAGATTGCTGAATACATTTTGACACTTTATTATTAATATACATCTGTCAAATATATTATTGTATTATCATTAATAATATTAATATTTAATTAATAATATAATGAGCTTTATATTATTAATTAATCACTTTATTTTAGAGAGGGGCAGAAGAAATCGGCAAGGATGCATATGTAAAACGAAAAATGGCAACAGAAGCCATTTGTTTAGTTTATACGTCCTATTAGATTTATTGATTTTGAATTAATATTAAAAGTGTCTGTTATTTTATTTTTTATTTCATTAAACTATTGAAAATATTTGCCAAAATACTTAGTTTTTGTTTTTCAATATTCTGTTTCTCTTCATTTTTATCATCTTGGCCAAATCTTTTCTTCATTCATCACGTTTGGTCTGTCGCGTTTAGTTCTTCTTACTGATGACTGAGTAAAAGTGATGACCGAGTAAGAGTAAATCCACTGGCTGCGCGGTTAAGGTTATCTCAGTTTCAATTGTCACTGATATTCCTGAAATTCGTGGAACCTCTTTAGCGATTCCCACTGATTTGCAAAAGTCAGTTGATGGCTGAAAGCTGCTTGATGGTCGAATCTATGGATATAATATCAATTATTGTAATAAATGAAGTTTTGATAGCATTAATTAATTACACAATGGATTGTTGTAGATTAAGATCTAGCAAATCAACGTCTCCATCAATGACTTATGGCATTATTCCTATCCCCTGCCCAAGTTCGGTTAATGGTTTCATGGCTTCTGACCATCTTTCACCGCTCTTGTTGGCCTTTATCAGTAGGTTATGGCCTTTATCAGTAAGTATCTCTCTTTTGCTTCAATCTGTTATAAAAAATTCATGGGCCAACCCATCTTCCATGTCAGTACTATAGGCTGGCATGGAGCTCTGCAATGTGCAGATGGTTCTACATAAATCGGACCTATAGCCGTACGTGCTCGATTTGGTCGTTATGGCGTAGGTTAGGACGTAAAAAGTGAACTGCGAATGAGTTGGGAGTGCTTTGAATTTTTTTTTAAAATTTCATTTTATATAAATTAATTCTAAAATATATTTGGAAATCCATCAATTATAATTTTTTATCTAAATTGTACATTTTCTAGTTTAAAAAGATTACTAACAAATTTTTTGTACTTTCATAGCCAAAATAGTCGGTCAAAAAGTTTTTTTCATATGAAAGCATTTTGACGTATTTCTTTTCATTTCCATAGAACAAGAATCGAAAATGAATATTTCTCACTGAAAATACTTTTCACTTTACTTTTCACAGAACGAGAATCGACCCCCACTATCGTATCGTATCGCTTATAACTTTGAAAGCTCAGTAAAAGTTTGATCTAATTTATTGGCACAAATGCATTGCCTTATTTAAAATTAGCTTGATGTCAGATAAAAGCCACAAAACTTTCTATAGAAATGGTTGATTTTTGGTTGATGAATAAGCTTTTAAGCTCAAAATAGGTTGAATCGTACAAAATAAGCCATATTCGAAAGAAATGTTACGAAAATAAGACATTTGACTATAAAGGAAAAATAATTCTGCGATAGGATGATTAAGGCAGGAAGCACGAATATAGTGACATTTCCCCATCAGCCAATTACCAATTAAGGAAGCATCATCATTTCAGTTTTGTGCTACATCGTCTAAACAACCTACGGGCAAAAATCAAAACATCTCTCTATTAAGATAATTACATTTAAGAACCCTTTTTATTATAAAAGTAAATAAAAGTGTATTTGCCAGTCTCATCAAATGTACATATATACCTATATATACTGGAATGTTCTCTAATTACCAATAAAAATATAAAAAAAATCTAGTCGATAAAAAGTATTACAATCAACGTACACAAATACCTTAATTTAATAGACTTAATGCTAAAACTACAAAAGAAAAGCCAAATAAGGCACCGAACGGAATATAAACGGAAAATTTATTATTTTATTCCTAATTTCTGTTGGCGAATACTCCCTATATACGAGTATGTATGCTCTGCGTTGAATGAATATTTACTTTTGGTTCCGTGTTCGTATCGTTGGTTTCTTGGTCGTTGTTGTTAACTTAATTTTTATTCCTTTTTTATTTCACACACACACACACAACGAACCGAATTTTGTCTACCGTTTTTGTGCTTTCTGTAATTTTTGTTTTCTTAACAGTTAACACACACACATTAGATATCTTACTAGAACGAAAAAAAATTTTTTTTTTCTTAATTCAACTTTAACTTAAGTTTATGGCTGTTATTTGTTGCTGTTATAATAATATTCTATGTATTTTATGTAACATTGTAATTACATTTCATAAATTATGAGTTTTGTTTAGGTGAGTTTGAAGACGCACGATGGATAGATATATGGTATGTGTATGTTGTTAATGTGTGTACTATATATGTACAGTGTTATGCTGCGAGCAAGGTGAGAGAGGTGGTTTCTTCGATTATTATTACTAAAGTTTTAATAGACATTTTATACAACAACAAAATATATAAATTATATACTATTCGTATAACTATACATAATTTTATTTCAATTATTATTATTTTGTTGTTGTTGTCTAGTGTACTGCCTTGCGTCTTATATACATTTTATAATAGATGTTATAACGAAAAACGAAATATAATAAAGAATTATTAAAGTCACGTTTCATTTATCAAACAGTTCGTTGAACTTACGATTTCTTCTTTTCTAATGAAAATATTTGGATTTTTTTTATCGCACATTTATGATTTTCATATTCCCTCCGTGTAACAAACATAACAACAATTTTCATTTGGAAATGAAAATTTAATTATGTCTCTACTTGTATTCATATAGGGTGGACCAAGTTAGACTTAATCCGTACAATATACAATGAATTTCACATCCACACTATCATACCATACATTGGTGACCCCGACGAGCCTGTTTAGGGAACATGCATGACAATACCTTCTAACCTTCCAAAAATTTCAAATTACTTCCTGATTAACCTAAAACGGTAAAACTAACTTCTTACAATGTCTGCCTTCTCTCAATAATAATACGAGGGTGGGTTAGTAGGCATCCATAAATACAGCATGCAGTCAGGTTCGTTTTATGGCTCAACAAGCCGAATTACTGAGTGTTAGAAATCAATTTGCGCAATCAACACATCCTGCACTCGTCAGAAAGCAGGACATTTCTCCATTCTCATTATGTTCAATACAAATGCATTCGAGCGAATTCACGACAGGCTTGTCAATGGGCTGCAGTCAATTTGCTGGTCTTCGTGCAGTCAGGTTAACTTCTGGAAGTCGTCTTCTAACTGTCCAACGACTAACTTCTACTTCACGAACTTCTTGGAGCCACCTTTTTGATTGAACTCTGCCACACACGACTAATGGAGAATTAGCTCGAATTTAGTTGTTTAGAACCGCTTTACTTTGGTGTTGCCCCGCATAAATTAGTTGTTGCACTTGTGCGGTTATCTATAGTGTGGTATCCATTTCTTTTCTTCAATTGAAGACGTAGTTAATAGAGGGCCGTTAAGCCTAGCGTCGATATACGAATGATCACAATTCCGATGCGAGATATTTCATGGCATGCTATTGTTTTTTTTTATATTTTATTACTATGAAATCTGTTTTGGGGCTCAAGACACTCCCAACTCTTTCGCAGTTCGCTTATTTCCGTCCTTACCTTACGATTTGCAGCCAAATCGAGGACGTACGGCATAGGTCCGATCTGCACATTGCATAGCTCCATACCAGCCTATAGTACTGCCATGGAAGATGGGTCGACCCATGGAGTATTGATCTTGTTGAGTTATTTTTAGAATTTATTTCGAAAGCCTGCTGTATGCATTTGATAGAAAATCACTTTGCTGGCATGGAACAATTAAAAAAAAGGTACCGCTGTATAGGTATATTGAATTGTTTTTGATATTTTTTAATTTTTGTGGAAAAATAAGCAATGTGCGGTGTTTTGCACTCTAGTGTATAATCAACTTCACAACCACACTATCATATCCTACACTGACTGACTGATTTATAATTTGTTTTGCTTGTAATATTTTGTATTTTTAAATAATTTAATTTTTTTATAGCTAAGAGTGATAACTGACATCCTTTAAATGTCTTCCATTTTCCTGTTGGCACTCCATCGCGTTTTGTAAGAAATTTTGGCTATAACGTCGTAATACGTTTCTGGCTCCAATTTTGAAATTTCATTGCGGTTTGTTGACGTAAACCGTCACGCAAAATCAGCTTCATCTAAAATAAATCGGTCATCGCAAAATTCTCGCAAAATCGCCATTGTCTCTCTCGCAGTAGGAGCTGAAGCTCCATCTTGCTGGTACCGTATGTCACGATTATTGAGAACATTTTCCGGTATATTGCCTAAACGACGGTTTGCTGGTGCTCATTTTCATTTTCGGAAAAATATGAACCTCTTAGAAGCACTGTTTGCTGCGGAATTATAACTGACTCTATCAGATATTAATCATTAATTATCGCTGATGCAATGCCCTCGGATTCTCCGTACTCCAAATAATGTGAAAATCAACACCAAATGTTAGTTCCAACACGATTTAACGATATACCAATCATCAGAATATTTTAGGACGAATACGGAATTAGAGCTCTTAAGAATACAAAGCGCAGATTTCCAACCTTCCATAGCATTAGCAAATAATGACTGATTTTTACTGGAATTGCTGGCTCTAATCCATATCAACAAGTAAAACAGCCAGCTCACCATATACTGTTGAAAACATCCAGAAGACATACCTGACGCTGAGTTATTTTCCCCTCGACACCGAAACCTCTTCATCTACTTAACACGCTACCGTTCTAGTTCTTTGAAATCCTGGTTGTGAAACACTCGATATCGATAACAGTAGATTCTTTCACATCCATATATGAGAGAACAGTCTTGATTGATACTTGATCGGATGTGATCAAGCTTATTTATGGTTACCAAAAATTCCCCAAAAAAATCGATCAACTATAATAAATCATTAACCTTGTCACGTACATAATTTGAATTTCGGATCCTGATAGTCGAAAATTTAATCGAAAACTATGTAGAGTTCACTCGGGCCAATTTAGCGACCAATACGTTTACTTTGATAACTATATGTGACAGTGAGCTCTAACTTCACTCAGACTGCCAAATCGATTCAAGGTATTTAGTTCTTGTCTGCCAAACAAATTTCGAGTTCACAGTATTAGAGTCAATTGCCCTTAAAAAGTTTGTCTGCAGTCTATATCCATATCGCAGAGAATTGCTCTCAAAACTACAAAATATTCATCTGGCAGTGATGTACGTTTCAATAAAAAGAGTTAGTTTGATCTTGAGATTTAGCTTGTAAAGGCACCAACCATAGTCCGGTTATTATAACACTAAATAATTTATCAAAGAGATGTTTGGACTCCATATAGTGTCCGAGGGTATTTTGGCAAGTTATGTGACCGCCACCTGTGACCGTCCAAACATCGAATCGTGATCGATGTTTGGTCAACACCCCGAGAATCGAACCCAAGACAACCGTCGTGAAAAGGCTAGAAGCGTGATAGCTAATAAATTAGAAATAAGCATTTAGTTGTTGCCTGATCGTTCTATATGCCTCTTCGTCATCTCTTTGCCTAATAAAATGACACTCTTCATTTATAGATCTCTGTATTATTCTTTCAGTCAATTCAATTAACCTCGGATGAATAATGTTTTTTTATCTCAGAATGCACTATATAGCATCTAGTTCGATGTAAAGTGAATGAAAACAGCCCTACTAAGATACGCGTGTCGAAGATGTAATTCAACTATGTTTCTTGAGGTAGTTCAAGATAAAAATACCAACCACATTAATATCTCGGTTTAATCCTATTTCATTCAAACGATATTGAGGCACAAATTAATGAGATCAGAAGTGATCAAATGTAAAATAAATTCACGGACAGATAAATTATAACGTTACGATCCATAAATAATTCGCACCTTGAACATGTTTACTCAACTATATATATATAGTTTCAAATTTATTTTTTTAGATAACGTACGATAAATTTTATGCTTGGTTACTTGGAAATTACAATCGAAGATAAAAATAAATATGTACGATACCATTGTACAGTTTTCTTTTCGGAAAATTCACTTAATTATTATATTCCATGCGAAATATTTTACGTTTGCGTGCCCTACGAACAAAGAAAGCAGCAACGACAACAGAATATTTATTGTTCTGGTTCAACAATTATCATGAGAATCGGGCCTAAAAATATCATTTTTATTTCATATTTCGGCGAAATTGACTAGATGTGAGCGTATGGGAGAACGGGTCATATACCCGCCAAGATTTACACAACGTCAATTAACCCATTATTTTAGGCAACAAATTTAATTACTTAATCCCCGTGAGATTAAATTCCGTAAATTCTATTTGAACAACGATTTAACAATATTCGCACAACACTCTTAACTCTCCAAAGCCAAAGTTTATGATATTTGAATATTCAAATCCCAAGGTTAAGACAACGAAGAAAAAAATACCATTACGTTGCGTCTTTGTTGTAAACATTTAAGCTTTACATAACTGTACATTATATATATGCTTAGACATATTTTGGTTGAACTTTTTATCAAAATTTCGGAATCAATGATTGACATTTCGACTCGAATCGAGATGTAATGAAAAATGTAATTAGTTTGCGCTCTGCGTGGTGTTGATTTGATTTTCGAAATTTGATTAAAATAATTGATTTTAGGTTTGGTTTGATGTTGGGAGTGACGTGAAAGTTTGGCATATAAACGAGTACACATACTATGTATTTTGAAGTGAATGGATAATAAATTAATGCAATTTGGGTAATTAATCAATGGTGAATTTGACCAAAAAATTAGAATAAATTAGAAAATTTAATTATAGGTTTTGCGCTCTTACTGCGGCTGTATGAAATTTGATTAAAAATGTCAAGGTTTTAGATCGTTGCGCTATGCGAGCATTGAAGGTGCGTTTGATCCCATTTGTAAAGAAGCTATATCTGTGCTTAAGTCAAGACGAATTGCTACCGACTTAAGCACAGTGATACGACTATGGAGCTGCCTGGATAGTAAATCATCACGATGATGGTTATGCTCCATTCTCTGGCAGTCCAACTAAACCACAATGGATATTAATTGGGATACTACGTTAACTACTATAGTAGTGAACTGGTGTCGTGATTAGAGCATAAAAGCTAACCATAGGAAAATTGAACTGGTTCTTAACGTATATAAAACTTTTTTGGCTGGACATTGTAGAAGCTATGCTACCACACACACTATACAGAACTTGAAATGACGGTTCGTCTGGTAATCTTTGGATCCAAAAGTGTGCAAAACTTATAGCTGTTCTGCTACAGAATAGATACAATCATGTCAGCTTTCTTTAACACGGCTAAATATGTCTTTCAGGTGGGATTTGCTGTAATTTTAAGAGCAGTACTCTATGAAATGGAAATAGACTGCAGACAGGATTTTTTAGGAAAAGTTGACTCAAAGACATTCAAGCAAATAAAATGTATACACTCGCATGGCAGAGATCGCTGTCACATAGTTATCAAAGTTAACGTGTTGGCCGCTAAATGAATCCGAGTGACTTCTACGTAGTTTACAATAGAGTGTATCCGAGATTCAATTTACGTAGTCGTCGTGTATTTAAGTCTAACGTTTAGACTGCCAGCTAGAATTTTGACATAAACTGTGCACACTTCTTGAACAACCCACTTTTTGGGTTATCTTCATTCGATGTGCTAACTTCCAAGTTGGGATTCGAAACTTTTCTAATCTCACATCAAACTGATATTTTTCATTTGAAAACTCTTCTTGTTGATACCGTTGAATGTACTAGTTTTCTCACCGTTGCGGATGGTGACAAGTTATGTATAGTGCTTTCTCTTTATGTCATATAAAAACGTGCTGGGTTTTTAAGTACTTACATAACATAAGCATATGTAGAATATTTTATTATCAACCTGGGTTGATTTTCAACAGTGTCTCAAAAGTCTACTAAGCTGGTAATTTCGATAGGGACGCGTTTATAGATAGCCCACTAATTTCTTGGAGGTTCTTGGAGAAAAATTAATGGAATTATTTTGGTTATTGCGTCATTGGCGTGCTGGTAAATTTTCATCCATAAAGCTTCTGTTAACGACAAAGTTATTCCATTTCTTGAGAACTTCTAGCAACCACGAATCGATATTTGATTGAGTTCAGGTAAGCTTTTGGTATAGTCCCGGTTCTGGTAATTCCGATAAACTTCCATTCCAATTCAATTCGTTTTAGCATCAAATGAAAAGTATCCGGAAGGTATCTCATAACAATAACTTGCCAATAAAATAGTGATTTTATTGGCAAGTTATTGTTATGAGATACCTTCCGGGTCTGTAGCATAACATTTAAGTGATATGTTGAGAGATCAAATTGTCCAAGCACAAAATCTTGTGCTGGCACTATAATGTCTCTAACCGCTCATTCATTCTTAACTGTTGATTGGGATTACCAGAAGTCAGAAAGAAGCTGTTACTTCTATAAATGGTGTATAATTAGCCACTTAACACTCGTAGGGCCTATGACAGTACTCCTCACTTCATTTTACTGGCTATAATAAGATTAGGTGTGATATGTTAAGTTAGCACAGCTTCTCGTCCTTTCCATTCTACTGACAACAGTCAATGTATAGTGGTATACACATTTCAGTGTCGTTCATTTGGAGATGTCCCAAATGATTTCGATTCAGTCACTGTACATAATGTTGATTCGCTCGTTGTCTAGTCTTATCTCTTTCCCCACCTCATTGCTTCTCCTAAATTATTTATATCTAAAATGCTTACTTTTCAAACCTCAAAGATTTTGAAAATTCTCTTACCTGTACAATAATCTATTAAGATATAGAGACGCTGGAGCAAGGTCCTTGGAGCCCAAAATATTCTTGCATAGATTAACGCATAATCAATTCTGCTGTCTTAAGGAAGCAGAAACTTAAGCAGAATATTAGCCCACTATGCACTATGTCATCTCAGAAATGTCACTTTTACAAATTTGTATTCAACGGATTTAATCTCTTTTCTTAGTTACTAACTTTCCCTCAAGATAGAGACACGATCAAACTGTCTTAATTATTAAATATTTTGTGTATTATATTGTAATGCTAGAGGTTTCTTTATTTCATTCAATATTGCACCGAAGATTTCACCCAAAAAAAACATTTGCGCTGTTGCCACCATTCCTACATTGTTGCCATTTATTTTATTCTCTACATAGTATGTTTACAAATGTAGACTAAATGGCACAATACTACTTCCAATTCTGTTCAAAACACCAAAGATAAAGTACAAATCTGATATAATCTCGACTATGAGTGATTAATGAACTAGACCGATAGAAAATCCCCTTTAAGAAAAATTAAACATCCAAGCCAAACCACCAAACCGGAAAACACAATTAAATTTGTGTTATCATTGCGGTTAAAATAATTTCAAGTTGCATGTACTTACATTCTGTAAACAGTTTAATTCGACGTATAAATAAATAATCATTTTTTGTTATGGTCAGATTATGATTGAGATTGAAATAAAAAACAAAATCTCATAAATTTCTTAATACAAACAATTTTCTTATGTCATCATAAAAGGAGAGTTAAACGAAGCGATCAAATTTCATTTTTCTTTTGGTTTTTTTTTTTTTGAAAAGGAAAAGAAATTAAATTTTCATTTTTCCATTTGATAAGATGAAAAAAAAAATATTTTCCGTTAAAAATTTTCTCGAGATTTTCTTTTGATAAAAAACACAAGAAACGACTTTTTTATCGTACTCCAGTTTTTTTTATAAATACCAAAAATAAAATAATAAAAATTATTTTTCCAATCAATTTTCCAATTTTTTGTTTGTGTACGAGTGTGTGTGTGTGCATTTTATTTCACAAATCACAGGATTGATTTTCCCTCAGCTCGGCTAGCGTACCAAACGAGAAATCTTAAATGATTTAGCTTTGAAGTCGGTTGTTACGATATGTATGTAGATAGGTGATTTATTATGGATGATATGATGTTCAATGGGAATCAGAATTGATTCGGGGCGGTGGTGTAGGGTGGGGTGGTGGAAATAAACCGATTATATGCGAACATCTGTAAATAACTAGATAATATTCGAAATGTTTGCACGCACCGTGTTATTATTCCTTATACCATATACCTATATATACAGGGTGACCCAGTAAGATTATTTATCGGAAATGATTTCATTCAAATGGGAACCACGACTTGCCTTGACGTAGTCACTTCGGCCGGTCCAATTTCTGAGCATACATGTTTAATTGTGTGCGAATCTATTTTGGCAATGGTTGCTGCAATATTGACTTTCAAATGCTCAATTGTTTTGGATTCTCCGCGTATAACACTTACCCTGCACGGCGCCCCACAAATAAAAATCCAAATGCGTCAAATCAAAGCTCCCCGCCGGTCAATTCACGCCACCAATTTGACGACTATCGTTTTTTTAACGGCCGATGTGTGGCATGGCGCATCATCTTGTTGGAGCCAAAGGCCGTCCAAACAGATTTCTTTACAAAAAGATCGTTATGGATTTTCCAATCCCCATTTGCAACAGTTTTACTTAAGGTTCCGCACTCGATGCCACAAAGGGAAGGCGAACAGACGCGATCTGCAACCTTTGCAAACTGGAGTTTGAACCAGTGCAGAGAAGACATTAGATTTACAGGAATATTCCTGGAGTTGAACAAAGGCGATCGCATGCGATCGAAAGCCGGACAACTGGTGATAAAGTGTAAGTTATCATCAACATCCTTACGGCATCACTGGCAAGTCCCATGCGGTGAAGGAGACTTTTGAAACGCACATGGCTATAAGTAAAGAAACGAATATTCTCAAGGTATCCTTTTTTAATGAAAGATTTGGGTTAAGTTCTGTGACAAAGTATTTTGCCTTACGACAAGTAGGGGTAGCTGATCACGTCAGCTTGGGATTTGATTAGGCAACTATTTTAATTGTTTTATCACTATGTGAAGATAGATGTAGAGGAGCAGTTGGTTTAGAACCTACAAAATATGAGTGAAAACCAGTTTTGCCAAACAGCTAAAAATTTCGTTGGCCGCAATGTCACAAGGGGCAGGAACCCATATGACCATTACATTATTGTTACAACTAAGGTTCAAAAATTTCTAACAATCCTCCCAGTTTGGAGCAGTTAGAGGATTGTTGAAGAAGTTAATTACAGTCGGCAACGATACTGAAAGCTGAAATCACGCAGTGACTGACCGCAATTAATTACGTTCGATGAATGGTACAGTAGGTCAGCAAACTGCCTGAGATTCTCAGATCATGCGATGGACAGTAGTAACCAAAGCTAGGACCTGGTGACAGCCAGAGTCTCTGAAAAAAATACAAGTGATCGGATATCTGTTTCAGGAAGTCTGGCGAGTACCACATATCCCTGGATGGATTAAACACCTCAAATTATCTGAGAAAATTAAAAACCTGCAGAAATCTTTCAATAACCATGTCAATTTCAGGCATAGCTCGCATAAATTCATTAAGAATTGATCTATGGCTTGAAGTAGTGGCGAAAGCATTCCACGCCCCAATACTCTTTAAGCGGGAGAGGCAGCTGAACAAGTTGTACCTGAAATCATGGATTGTAACTGGGATAGAGAGAGAATGTGCTTCATAGCTAGGAGCGGAGTTGAACCTTTGGCTACAGTCCGACAAGCGATGTTTTGTCAACAGTTCAGTTAAGCAATTGGAAATTTTACTATAACCACTGGCCAGCAAACATCAGATACATAAGTTAGCATTGGGAGAACCTGTGTAACAGTTTTTTTTTTTTTTTTTTTTTTTTTTATTAATGGATTTTATTACAACTGAATATAATTCATCTAGTAACTTATCTTTAGTAAATTTGTTAGTTTTTGTTGAGTTTAACCCACTGGTTAGCTCCAAGTATATTATAAGATTACATTAACCGCCCCAAATCTAAAGGTTTCGTCCTTCGAAGCCTTCTAACTGGGTCTGTGTTGGTCATAATATTACTCATATCTGCATTTTGATGTTGACCGAGCCGTTGTGCGTGTTTCTTCGCATGTTTCTTGATTTCTTCGCTAACGTATTCCATCTTTAGATCCTTATGAAGGTTGTCGTTTCTTATGTACCATGGTGCATTCACAATGCTACGTAGAACTTTATTTTGAAAGGTTTGAATTATTTTAACATTGCCCTTCTTGGTACAACCCCACAGTTCTATACCATATGTCCATATAGGTTTCAATATTTGCCGATATAATAGTAGCTTATTATGAACTGTTAGCTCAGATTTTCTCCCTAAGAGCCAGTACATTTTTCTGTATTTGATGTTTAGTTCTTCTTTTTTCTTTTTAACGTTCTCTTTCCACTTCAGCTTAGCAGCAAGAGTCATGCCTAAGTATTTCGCTGTGTTCGCATGCGGAATTGGATGCGAGTTCAGTAGAACTGGAATACAGTTAACTGTTCTGTTAGTAAAGTTGACATGTATGGATTTCGTTTGATTCAGCTGAATGCGCCATTTCTTTGTCCAATTACTTATTGCATTAGTGACATTTTGTAATTTACTAGTTGACTCTTCTATACTGTCTCCTACTGCTAGGATTGCTGTATCATCTGCAAACGTTGCAATGTTTGTATCTTTTGTATTTGGAACATCTCTTGTATAAAGTAAATATAGTATTGGTCCCAGAACACATCCTTGTGGAACTCCAGCCAAGATTTGTCTAAGGTCAGAGTATTCATCTTCAAATTTAACTCGAAAATATCGATCAGCTAGATAAGATTTTAATATCTGGTAAAATTGCTTTGGCAGGTCTCGATATAGTTTATATTCTAGTCCTTGGTGCCATACTTTATCGAAGGCTTGTGCAACATCCAAAAACATAGTTGAACAGATTTTCTTCTTTTCTAGTGAATCTTCAATTATATTGGTAACCCTATGTAATTGGTCTATAGTAGAATGTCTCTCTATAAAGTGATGTGGTGGAATTAGTTTTCTTTCCTCTATTACTGGTTTTAGCCTTTTCAGCAATAATTTTTCGAACAACTTCGAAACTATAGGAAGAAGCGAAATAGGCCTGTACGAGGTTTTAACGTTAGGCGGTTTATTCGGTTTTGGAATCATTATCACTTCTGCAACCTTCCATTGGTATGGGACGTATTTTAGTCTGAATGCTGCGTTTATTAGTTGAAGCAGTTTTCGTATAAGCCCTTTTCGGGAAGTTCTTTTACTATTTGACCTGAAATTAGGTCATAACCAGGACATTTTTTTGAACTCAAGTTGTTAATAATTTCATATTTTAGCTCTTGTAATGTTACTGGTTTGATGATAAGGTTATCCACTTTTCTAACTGGGTTTATATTTTCTTCCGCTGATTGCCTTGGAAGGGGCTGGAATGTGTTTTCGAGGTGGGCTGCAAACAAGACAGCCTTCTCCTTACCACTTCTTGCCCAAGATCCATCGTTCTTTTTGATAGGAGGTATCTGTTTATTTGGTCGTTTAAGTTAATGAATAGTCAGTGTCTTTTTGGCTGGAAAGACCAGTTAGATATTCACTTATCGAATTGTTTTTAATTTCTTTGATTAACTGCTTTAATTTGTTGCTTAAATAATTAAGTCTCGATTTATTTTGTGATGCTCGATTCCGCTGCCAAATTTTTCGAGTTTTCCGCTTTTCACTAACCAAATCTCTCACTTCCAATGAATAGTTGTTTTTCTTTGGCACTTTATATTGACTAATGGGCGTACTCTGCCACGCTGCTTGAATTATATTATTATTTAATATTTCTACTTGATCATCGAGTTGTGTCGGAGTTTTAATTGGTACTTGTAAAACCGTACTGTTTTCTACTAGCTTCCGGAAAACATCCCAATTTGTTCTCTTGTTTGTTAGTTTAGGCAAATTCACTTTCTTGATTATGGTTGCACTCATTGTCATAATAACAGGTGTGTGATCTGACCATATTCCTTCACTATTTTCTATCACTACATAGTTTTCTGATGCTCCTTTTGTTACAAAGAAGTCTATTAAACCTGTGTAACAGTGACAGGGGGTTCGATACTATATTATGGCCATTAAAAACAGCATATATGCATTCGTAATCGAGACGAATGTTGTATTATCAAAGACAAAAATATCCAGACAAGTGCCCAATCTTAGTTAAGAGTTCATGTTAGGCAGTCTCACAGGCCGAAACGAGTTGGGGTCGGTGTAGTCCGACTAGCCAATTTTTGCAAGAAAAATTAATTTACTTCTGCTCCAAGATTTTGGATCAAAACTAACAGCATAAATGTTGTAAATATTTCTCAATGGGAGGATATCCACGCTGAAACACAGCAATCATTTGGAGGAAGTAAGCTTGCCATTAGATAGACAAAGTGAATCAAGTCTGCAAGTATTATTCCTGCTCAGTGACTTGTAAAATCCAACTACAGCAGATAGGCTTTTAACTTCCTCACAGAAGATTACCCAGGAGGATCTCGGTGATGTTTATAATTATTTTTTGTACACCTTTTGTGCAGCTAAGAAATTATCCTAATCAGAGTGAAGATAAGATCTTCTTGCCTTAATTTTCTGTCTTTTGGTAGTTTTTCTTAAGTTTCTACACAGAAAAAAAAATCTAAGTATATTTCACTAAAATCGTAGTTCATAGAAATGAAGGTTTACTCCAAATAGAGAGCTTTTTAATATAACTATATAAATATAGTTAATTTAATTTATAAAATTTGTTTACTATAGTTCAGTTAATTTGAGCTAGTTCAGTTAATAGTACAAAAATATTTATTTGATGACGTCACGGAATTTTTTACGAAATATTTAGTATTTTAACAATTGGCATTTTACTTTTACTAAAATGTTGTATACAAACGAATTTTCTTCATTAAAAACAACAAGAAATTTAGTTGTTTTTTTTAGTCAATATAACAAACCATGCGTTTTTTACAAAACAGAGTTTTGTCCTTACAACAATTTATAAAGTTTATTTAATAATTAAAACTACTAGAATAAATAGTATTAAACACAAATAATTTATTGAGCAAACATAAAAATTAGTTACATTCAATGAACAAATTGATATACATATATATATATATATATATATATATATATATATATATATATATATATATATATATATATATATATATATATATATATATATATATATATATATATATATATATTATATATATTTATTTATATATATATATATATATATATATATATATATATATATATATATATATATATATAATTATATATATATATATATATATATATATATATATATATATATATATATATATATATATAATTATATATATATATATATATATATATATATATATATATATATATATATATTTATTAACAAAATATAAATGTTATAAGTTTATTACTATGAAATAAAAATTAAATTTTTAATGACTTAATAGTTAATATCTTAGAAATTTAAAGTTTCATAATTTAAATATATCAACATAAATTTCAAATGTTTACTATGTATAATTAAAATTAAGATAAATAAAGAAAAATAATTAACTATTTTACAATAAAGATTGTCGAATATATCCCATCTGTGTCCCATTGGAGTATTGAACTTGTAGTTTGAGACCAATTAAAAAAAATTAGTTCAATAATTTTCGTATGGACAATTATTCTTTTTTTTATAAAATACTCCATTTTTCTTGAACTGATCTTAATTCTAATATTTTAAAGCTCCACAGTATTCTTCTTAATTTCGAATTGAATAAAAGTGATGTTAATTGGTGAAGATATAGCCAATATGTCATCTCAGCATAAGTTATAAGGTCCATTTTTCGTTTGATACAAAAACCTTTCTATAAAATTTTAAATAACATAGATAATTGTCGAATATAAATATTATTTTATTAAAATATAAATAACTAAAATTTAATAATAAAATAGAATATTACCTTAGGGTTTGTTTGGCATAAAATTGTTTGTTTGGAATTATTTTCTAAGACATTTTTAGCAGGTATTGGTTGATAATAATGGTTTCTTTAGCTGGCTCATTTCATAAACGATTTACTGAAATACTACGATCTAGTCGATGTACCCGATGAAGATAGTGAAACAGTTATTAAAGATGAAATTGACGCCTTTTCCTCCATGACGCCCATGAAATTCCGCCATTAGTTTTGAGGTAACTATTAATGTCAGTGTTACAATTGATTATTCAAATTTTAACTAATTTTCTATTTACATAGTTCTATTTGGTCCCTTAATAATATGAAAAATCTCTCTGAATTTGTGTTTGGAACTTCAGTTAATGAACTTATTGATCTCAAAATAGAATAATACCATATATTCAATCAAGAATATTACTAAAATATAAATAAATAATAATTAACTTAAAATATTAAAAATTAAATATAATAAAATGTATATGGAAAATTTAAATGAATTATTTTCCTTACCATTGAAATGTTCGAAAATATGAAGTTTGTAGTTGCCATGTTTTGAGATTGAAGAGTTCGATATGGTTTTTATTAAAAATATGTTCGCCAATATTGTTTACTAACTATTCTGGTTCACTCATATGGATAAGAGCTTTCACTGTGGTAGTAAAATTTTCCTCCATTCCATTTCAAGTGCATTGCTATTAAAGGATGATAGTATTTTATTTTGATTAATACAATTCCTTTGAATCGAATATTAATAATTTAATGTATACTCGTATGCTATTGAGCATCTGTTTCAATTTTGAACTATAATATGTTATACTATATGAATTGTTGTTTCTTGTAATTTCAAACCAACAAACATTTCAAAAACCACTAAATATATATATATATATATATATATATATATATATATATATATATATATATATATATATATATTTTTTTTTTTTTTTCTCCATACCTTGATATCAATCATACGCTGTAGGTGAGTGCGGTTGTTCTGAAAATATATCAATACTATTTACAAATAAGTATCAATAACTTTACATTTTTCAGTATTACACCTTATAAATTTGAAATATTCAAAGTTAATACTAAAACAGATATTATTTCCAAAATATGAAAACCAAAGTAAACATTTTTTACAGCGAAAAATTTTTCTATTTTAGCATAATTAAATGAATTTTCCTTACTTACCTCTATTAATGTTATATTCTTTTAATTAAAACTTTATTTTCACACTTATTATTTTCAACTATAACTTGTATTTACTTATAAGATTAAAGATGTCACAAATCTTTAATTTTTATTACCGCACTAAATGACATCTTGTACACTTCAACACTAAATTGAACTGGTATAGGAAAAACAATGTGTAACGTTTTTCAACTAAACTGATATTTATTGTAACTAAACCGAATTTCAATGAATATTGTTTGTAAAATAAATAATTTTTTTGTGAATAGTACTAAATTTTAAACAATATTTTATTCAATCATTTGAATAAATAGGTTTTGTAATAATCACGATGCAATTATGTTTTAACTAAAAAAATTTAGTTACAAATAAAAATTTTTTTTTACTTATAACTAAAACAATGTAACTAAAGTGGTATAGTTAATATCATAAGATTTTTTTTTTCTGTGTATGAGCAGAATACCAGAAAGATTTGTTCCGAGTTGTTTGGTTAGAGACTTAGAGATAGGTGGATATGAAATTTCATACATACGCAGTTCTGATTGCTTTAGAGAGTGCAGAAGCGTGCAGCTCTATGTCTACAGTCGAACGAACCTCCATAGGTGATTCTAGTTAGAGAACAAGCTCAATAGAGAATGTTTCCTAGTTGGTAAGCTTTCTTAAGCTTTAGCCGGTACAAACTTCTTGATACTCTTGGTTGTGAGTACCGTGTTTTCACCAAATTTTGTATTACTGAGTTTCGGGCAAAGAAAGAATGACATTAGTGTTGCCAGAGCCAAAATAACAGATATATCAAATATGAACCGGCTATTGGGCCACCCTATATATGTATATTGGCCCTGAAATTCGATGTCATTTATCCCTGTGTCGTACACACCCTTTTTTAATTTATATACCCGAGTGTTGTTTGCTCGACGTCTACATATCTGCTGTGTGAGTACAAAAATATTTTTTTTTCGTTTCCAAAAGATGAAACCTTTATAGAATGTAACAATGGCCATCATTATAAATATTAATAACACAATAAGAAAAAGAATTCCTTTATCTTATTATTATATTTAGTATCTGTTTTTTTTTCTTTGAATTTGTTTTCATCTCGTCTTGATAAAATTTAATAATTCCATTAAATATTTATTTTAATCATTCGGGTTTGTTACTTTCGTTTAATTACATACCGATATGAAGGAATATAATATAGAGATTTGTAGTGTGTGATATGAGACTTTTATTTCAGTACCACCACTTCCATCACCACCGCTGTCGTCATCATCATCATCATCATTATAATGGAATGATAGGTTGTGAATGTATCATTTTTCATTTTTTTGTATTCTGATTCAATTATAAACATTTGATAAAAATCCGATATATAATAAAAATAATATTTTTATTGAAACAAATCAACCAGCCCCACCTACGCTCTACATCATCTTCTCATATACAGAGTGTTATGTATAAAGAAAGTGGTTAAATGAAAGGTTTCAATTTAATGAGTGTGTGTATGTATAAAAAATACAATAAACTATAAATTAAAAGTTGAAATTAAATAATTGTTGCCAATTAAATTAATTGTGAGGTAATACTACTTGTTGCTACATCCAATATATTACAAAACCTACATTAAGCTTTATAAAATTAACGAACTATTGTTGAAACGGTTCAAAATTATTGGGGTGGTACGAGGGATGCTGTAATAGAAGTAAGAAAATGGTAATACTAGTGTTTCCCGATGCGAATCTCCATGTCAGCCAAAAAGTGTTACTGAATAGCAAGACGAGTCTCGAAAAGTCCTGAACTTTTTCGGCATAGACATACATTTTAACACAGAAACGAACCAAAAACTTTCGTGCTGAACGTTCGGGCTTACTTCACTGACTGTATGCTGTTGTGCTAGTAGAAAACATTATGCTGTGATACCTGATGTGATATCAGATACCTGATTATGAAGAGAATCTTCATGTGACGTATTGTAAAATCGAGGCAAGCTTAGACATTGAAAAAATGTTTCGGCAAATCTGGATAAGTGATCAAGATAGTATGAGTATCAGAAAATTGTGCTCCATTTTTGGCAACACAAACATTAAGACAATTAGCGTATGGTTACCAAAATGACTTTCCAGAAGCCGCGGAAATCTTAAAGCAGGATTTTTACGTTGATGATCTGATGTCAGGAACAAATTGTCTAGAGGATGCAGTGAAAATTGTTCCAGAGTTAATTCGTTTGCTAAAAAAGGGCGGATTTCACCTTCGAAATTCATGGTATTGCAGAATTAAGTAGTGATGCAGCATCTATAAACTTGGATGGTGATTCTCCAGTGGTGTTCATACTTGGATTGAAATATTCGCCTATAACCGGTACATTTCAGTTCAAGGTGAATCTAGCAGAAATCCATCGGATAACGAAACGAAGTTTGTTATTTGAACCGTCAAAGTTATTTAGTCTAATTGGATGGCTATCTCCTGCAACGGTCAAAATAAAAATTATATTTCAGAAGTTGTGGTTATTGGGAATAGATTGGGATGAACCCATTTATTCGAAACAGTCTATTTAAACTTCAAGACATCCAAACCAATAAAGATGGTTAGAAACTAAAGGTATGGATTTGAAACTCCATGGTTTTGCAGACACCTCAGAATGGGCTTACACAGTGGTGATTTACAGTCGAGTGAAAACCAAAGATGGATACGATAGATTAACCTCGTTACTGCAAAAACAAAGGTGGCGCTGATATCGTTTGTGGACCGATTTGTCAATTGTTTTGAATTGGTTATCATCGTGCCCTAGAAAATAATTATAAATTACAAGATAATCCAGCAGACTGCGCTTCAAGGGGCTTGCTTGCAAGTGAGCTAATCAGTTATAAGTTATGGTGGAATGGTCCACATTGGCTAAATGAACATGAAACAGAATGGCCAAATACTAAAGTCAAAGGGTGCGGAGCTTCCAGAAATTGCATTCTCAAAATTTTTATCAAAAAGTTTAATCAAAATATTTATGTAAGGAATCCAACATCGTTCATGTGTCCACCAAGGGTACATTTGCAGGTGTCAACTTATTGAAGCCAATTTTCGATCTCTTGGCCACACATTAGCTCCTCTAACGACGTGGAATTGAAAACAAACGTGGGAACAAACAAGTCTAGAGGTGTTTAATAACACGATTTAGCCAATTGACAGGACCGTTTCTGGATATAACACGTTTATCGAATTTAGATTTCAAGAAGTCTTATTGTAACCACATATCAATAATGTCAAGTTCAATTAATGTCAAAAAAAGGTCTAATGTCACCGAAATCAATTGTTTTGGTTTGTTTGAGAAAAATTGGATCCAACGCTTTTGGAGTTGCAGTCGCTAACGTTTCTCGGTAGTGTACTTCACCATAGTGAAAATGTTGTCTTTACTGAATGTTTTGACACTCACAGTTTGGTTGTTTGTTTAATGGCGCGTATATGGTGAAAGTTCAAAGTAACAAGTCTCAAATGGAAACCCCGGTGTTTCCTAAATCGATGGCAAGTTCAAATGAGGAAGAGTTTGATGAATATGAAATTGTAGAAGATGGAAATTCCACAATCAAGCTTTAGATAACTGATAGTACGCATGTCTATCCAAATATGCTAAATGGAAAGTTCAGATATAACTTGACGAGATGGCTTATTACATTCGAGATATCATGCATAGACAGAATTCTTTTCAATCACAAGATCAAGAATTTCATGAGAATTCGTCATATCGTGCATGAAATCAAAGGACAGCAAGTACGTTGGCCCGGTTCAGTTTTGTGTGCTGATCCGGAGCGAAATTGAAAGGGAGGGTCGATTTTCGGTCGCTGTCAGCACATTAATCAATTCCATTTGCCCTCGCTGTGACCAACTTTTATCTAAAGATAAATCTATGGGTGGACGACCAAATGATTCCTTTAAAAGGACCAAACGATGAAGCAAATAACTTTTTTGCTATACAGAAAACGGTTGGCCAACAATTTCATATAAATTGTTGTAACAGTCACACGTAAACTTAAATAAAACATTTAGTCAGAAGTAGTCAGAACGAACGTTGAAGTATCAAAAATGAGGCAGACCCTATGTTGACATAAGATATGACTGTCAAGACCATTAGGGAATTGCATGGAAAATGAATCCAATCACATTGTTTTTTTTCTGTAATATGTGACATCTATCAATAGTAAGGTTGAGGCCTGCCCTAATAACCGTTGGTCGAGATGTAAATTTGTGGTACGATCATACTCCTGTCGGAGTATAGTAGGCTGTGATGGATGTATATAGGCTGTGATGTACTTATGTATATAGGCTGTCATGGGGTAATGTAATATTCAGACGGTCTACGCTAATCTAGCCCATACTCGAAAGTATTTGGCTTCATTTAGCGTAAGGCATTCTTTGGCTCCAAAACTTATTGTAGAGGCAAAAAAGAACAATATTCTTGAAATTGTAACATCCATGTACGCTTCTCATAAAAGCCATAGGTGAACTTGTATACTGAAAAAACACATTACAGGTAATGATGATTCGTCAAACGAACTGAAATGATTGATGCTGAGGAACGGGTTAAGCATTGTCAGCAGTATACAAACTCAGTGAATGTATTAAAGAAGCAGTACGCTGTCCAGCAACCTCCAGTCACGCTACAAAGGCCCGAAGTTCGAAAAGATTTTAAATATTTAAAGATGGAAGCCATTGGCAAACTAGAAAAGAAACGACTTTAAAATAAATAGAAACTACAGAATCGATTATTGAGGGATATCCTAAACTGAGTAGATATTAGATCTTGATTGGCGAGGCAAAAAAAAATTCTTCAGGCACATCCAAGATCAGCTGAAATTTCTGCAGAAAGCAATTAACCGAGGTCAATCATACATTGAATTGGTAGTCCTTAGTGCGGGCTTGGCTACGTGTATCTTACACTTTTGTAAAACTTAAAGCTTAATGTTCTTATGAGATATAACTGCACCACAATAGATTGCACTAGATTATCACTTTTCGCTTCTTGTAATCTTCCTTGGAACAATAATCGAGTATACGATTCCCAGATGTTCTTATCATATGATATGTAGAGTAAGATGCATTGCTACCAGTGTATTATTATGCTCAGCTTTTATGTCTATTCGTGCCATTTTCATGTTAATGCTTAGTGATGAACCACACAGGTGTGACCATGGCGAAAACCATTTGTATATTCCGCATTGCTTTGGTTTGCGTCTACAGACTAGGAATTTATTTTCTTCCCAGGTTGATCTCAAACGACACGCCGAGATTTAAGATGAATTTAAGGGATGACAGACTAGAAAACGATGAAAGTATAGTGGGTAATTGATAATCAGTAAACGTAATTGTTGGACTATCCCAACTAGGGGAAATCACTTGGCCAATCATAAAAGATAATCGAGATTCTTCATCGTGGTTGCGTAGCTTGATCACGATGCATCCAGTCGTTCACGATCAGTGCAAATTATACAGCGGTATGTCCTGTTTGAATGTGTCACTGTTCATAAGACTGAAGATGGAGGTACAATTAGGAGATGCTTGAAAGGTATTTGGATTGTAGATCGAGTGATATCATTCGTCTTTGGTAAATAATAGAGATGAGCAGTGGTGAATTGTGTATTTATGAACGGTAAGTCTATAGGCAGTATATCAGGTTTCGACAAGACACCACCAATTTAACTCACTCCTAACTGGGCATGTACTTGTTTTAGCTACGGGTTCAACGAATTTTTCGGCAAACCACTAAAGAGTGATTAAGTTAATCGGTTAAAAATCCCACTTTAAAAACAGCTTTAATCGAAAGTTCATATTTCACGCATCAAACAACTTCCCCAAAGTTCAAAACACTTTAAGTTTTTATAGTCATCGCTATCTGCTCTGTATATAGGTGCTTTATTGCATACTCGGATATACATGTATACACGCACACAAAGAATTCCAACATCTTTTCGGATAAGACACCACAACCATAAATAAAACAAAGCAAAAAAAAACATAAGATTAAGCTCTCGTTATCCGTGGTCAGTTTTATTATACGACCGAATGAATGTATACGAACGGAACGTGAACAAAAAAAAAATGATAATTTCGGGAGTGTTTTATGTGCATAAATTTTTTTTTTCGGTACAGCAGCAAATAAATAAATTTTTGTTTTCCACATTTTTGTGTGCGTAAGTTGATAAAAGATAAAACATTATTAGTTAGATGATTATACTTGCCCGCTTCCTTCCTACACATTTTTCTTCAAGTTGGAATTTTCTTTATTATATTATATATTGTAAATAATTTTTTTGTTGTTTTGTTTTAAGAATTTAGAAAATAATTAAAACAAACATTAAACACAAACAGTATATGGTATGACTGTATACTTGTGTACGCTCGTCTCATTGTAAAAGGTCAACCAAGAAGAGGTTTCATTTTAATTAGCCTACTATTTGGGCAGCTGTTAATTTTGAAGCTGCCATCTTTCCACAACATTTGTCAGGTAGAAAACTACGCGACAACCAAAAATGGTACGATTCACGCTTGGTCATGAATAACCTTCTCGGCTGGCAATAGTGAAACTGGTGAACAAATTTGAGCTGTTGGGATAAGCAAATGATGTCAAGAATCGAAACGTTGTGGGTCGCCGACATTGCACCGTATTTTGCATAAAGACTTAGGTCTTAAGGCTTTTAAAGTTCAGTTAACACAAGAATTCAAGCCAGTTGATAACCATAAACGTCGTATATTTCAAATGCATCAAAGGACCTGGATTTTCATCGAAGAGTCGTTTTACGTGATGAGATCCATTTTCATCTCGGAAGCTACGTTAGTAAGCAGACTTGTCATATTTGGTGCTTAAAAAAACCAAGAATGATTGTTGAAAAGCTTCTCCATGCTCAACCTGTCACTGTTTGGTGCGGTTTTTGGGTTGGTGGTGTGATTGGACCCTACTTTTTGGAAAATAACACTGATGCAACTGCTACGGTGAATGGGTTGCGCTTCCCAACTATGATTAATGATTTTTTATGGCTGGAATTAAAATATTATTTTTGGGAAAACGGCGCTCCGTGTCACACAAACAACGACACAAACTCTGACAATGTTTCTGTTCGAAGGGGTGAAAATAACTCGGTCACGTTTTGGGCCATATATCAACGTGGCGTTTTGGGCCATATACAAGGTGAAAGTCTCTCTACCATTTTGGTTGCCTATGACTGTGTTGAAAGAAAAGATTTTGGGCCATATATCAACGTCGCGTCAAATCAGTTTTCAAAATTAACCTTAAACTGCGAACAGAAATGTGTAAGTGGGAACCACTTTTCCGAATTTATGTTTCTGGAGGGTCTGCAACTCTATCACTATCCGTTGTCTTCCAGAACGAAATCTGTCTGCTGTCGTATACTGTACTGTCGAAAATTTGCATGTAAACGATAAATTGTAGTTTTGTGAGGCACTAGACGATAAGGATATTTTTGATGGAATTTCCGCTGAGTGGCAATAATGGAACGATTATTTTCAATAAATATTTCACTGTTTCTGCTCGTTCTTGTGGCGCATATTTATTTATTATAAAATTGAGGCGTCTAAACAACACAATGGTTAAAGCAAAACTGAGCAAACGTCACATAACAAAGATGGCGCGCAATTAAAATAGTAGCGGGATTTTTGCCCCACCCTGTATTACAACGGGTCTGACCAACACGATGTAAAATTTCAGCTTATCCGTATTTGCAAGATATTTTGATTTCAGAAGTGGACGTAGAGGATATAAAGCCGGATTGCCAGCGGAAAGGTGAAACCTGATATCCTCTCCCACACTATTATCGTGAGTAATGAGAGATCCAAGATACTTGTATCTCAAGAGTCTTGGTCTCTCAAGCCAGAGATCAGATATTTGGATTTGAACTCAGATTTTGAGACCAACGGAAACTGAACTGCTCCGGTGGATCAAATATCTCTTTCACTCCTTTGCCATTTAATCCAATTGAAATACAGCTTGTGATATATGTGGAATATTAAGAAGGGCAGAAAAATGTGCACGCCATGTTTCCATCTTTGTCCTGAATGTTAGGTGACCAAAGTATGGTGCAATTCAGTGATTCCCTAAAGAAACCACGCGAATTGCGCTCATTGCTGAGTGGTTGTACACTTAAGACCTAAGCCTTCTATACCATTCGCGGTTCTTCTGTCTACATGCGTTCACTATACCGAGATTTGTGCTGGCCAGCATCGACAACCTAGGTTTTCAATACTTCCCAGACATTGTTCACTACTTCATTGGATCACCTAATGCTTCACAGAACCGCCCATGTGGCTCAGTGCATAGAACACTGTGGCGTGGAGCTGGAGGTATCGGGTTCGAATCCCGATAGGGGCCGGATGCGAAAAGGGATTTTCACCATCGATCGTCGGTGTTGTATAATCCGTGTGCCGTCCCATCTTCCATATCAGTACTATAGGCTGCCATGGAGCTATGCAATGTGCAGATGGTTCCTACGTAACTCGGATCTATAGCCGGGAAGTACAGTAATGGGGTGGGAGGTCACAATGGGCTTTTACAGCCTGAGTGACAGAAAAACACTAAAAAAAAAAATTAATACTTCACAGGAGAATCGCGTTGTATAAACCCCTGTCGTCCTTGACTTGCACAAAAATTTCCATCATAGCTGTGCAGTGACCAGATAATGGTCACTGCCTATACAAATTTTGTTGACGACCGATAAATCTCACGTCTTGGACCACTCGACCCTGCTCTTTTAAAATCAACACATTTTAATTTGGCCTCGGGAAGTTTTACTTGGATGTGTCCATGTTTCCAACTGAATGATTTTATGAGGAAAGACTGTACTGGGCACTATGAGATCATGAGCGATCGTCAAGTATTATTACATAAGTCAGATTTTTGCCACCTATAGCATTAAGGTCACCAATCTGACATCGTGCTCAGGTATAAAGCCAATCAGATTATCCAAATTATTATAAAGTCTTTGTCTTGGCGTTGGCTTACATCAGTGGGCGCATGTACACAGACCATTATTGACAGGTTGGCTTATTTGTCCTCTTAAAAATACTCGTTTTTTTAAATATCAAAATGAAACCTCTTATTGGAAATCCCTTTAGAACACAAAAAAAAGTTTCAGCGGATAAAATATTGGAGCAAAGTATTTTTCTGAGATAAAAAGATTAATTGCGTTAAGTAAATGCGTTTTATGTACAGTATATAGAATTCTGTGGTTTTCATTCTCGCATTATTAAAAAAAAAAATATTTTTTCTCGAAACGGGCGCGTCTAGGAGGGAGGCAAACACGATAGGTATGTGTAATATGACTATATATACTCGTATATGGGTCGTACTGCGGTTTTCTTGTTATATTCTGTTAATTATGTAATTAGTAAAGTTTCTTTCATTTCTATGTGCGGTTAATTTATTTTTATTTAATTAATTTAGGGTTATTACATTATACATTTTTACGTTTAACCTTAAAACAAATTATTATACGATGGTTAGAAAATTATTTATTTATATCTACGAGTATGTATGTATGTGTATACGGTGAAAAATTTCACGATCGATCGCCCTCCTGTGAATTGTATAGCTACATTATAATTCCCGTGCTCAGTGTTTTATTGTATTTTTGTATCGAGTCATTAAATTGGCTAAATGATTTTCCAAAAAAAAAAATTATTTTTAGATTTATTATGCACGTACACTGTGTACACAGTGTTATTCGAGAACGTTAATTTTTTTTTAATGAGATAAACCAGCCAGTTGGAGATAAACCTTAATTTTATAATTAAAACGGAAGTGAAAATTCTTTATGGGGCCGAACAATATTTCTTATTGCACCATCACACTCTTATGTTGATATACTGTTACGACTTTCACGGTTTGTATCCGGATTATTGACTCTTCAGATTCAATTCACTAAATATATTGGAAAGATTAGCCGCTTGTCACTGGGTGATATATTATCTTCACTTCACTATTTAATCACTTTATCACTTCGCTCGATTTTCATTCCTTTCATATAAATCAGTGGGATTCTCAATCTTTCTATTTTACTCGAAACATTCAATGTAGTGGTGCATACATTTCGGTGTAGTATAATTCGAAACGTTTCCACGCGTAAGGAATATGTAGACCAAGTATTCCAGAACGATATCTAGCATCACATCTCCAGGGTTTTACATATCAACTTTCTGGTAACTGCTACATTACATTTACTACGATAATATAATCAGATTCTATTGGTCCTATTTGACATTCTAAAAACAGCCATTTTAACACCTATCGGGTTGTTCGAGTTTATTGAATCGACGCGTTGACTTGACGGTTTACTTCAGACGTTATTGATAATTGTTCGGCTGGTGTCAACACGACGGTGAACATTTCGATTAAATGACGCGTTGGACCAATCAATGATGTATTAAACCTTGTTGCTTCTCGTAAAACGATTCTTTCCTCGTTAAGTTCACACTCATAATACCCTCTCTCAATGTCATTTCCCTTTGAATCGTGTTCTGATCTTTATTTTAGAACGACTCCTGAGAAAGCTCACAATGCAGCCATGAAATCGACTGTGTTTTTCGAGGTACTGATGGGTTTTTGAACCTGGTTTTAACTCTTTCGCCAACAGCGATATATATATATATATATATATATATATATATATATATATATATATATATATATATATATATATATATATATATCCCATTGTGATGTTCTGAGAGATAACCAAATCCACATTCTTCCCAAACAAGAGCCAAAATCATGTAGAACAACCGCCTCAACACAACAGTAAAAACTATAAGGCAGAGGACATATCAAAAAATCTATGCATTATTAGAACTATGACCCTATCAACTGCAGGTTCAACATCTCATTGATTTTAAACCCAAGAATCAAATCGAGCTATACAGATAATGAACAATTTGATTCTGAGTGAAATTGAGCAATAAATTTGGTTAATGTATACTAATCACGATGTAGGTGCAAAAATCACGATGAAAAAAAAACACATAACAGTCTAAGGGAATTCTGGAATAATCTTGACTGTCTACATTCCAGAGCTGTCCAACTCGTCTATAGGTCATGCGACTCACTGATGTTTTCAGATAGTGCTTCTCGCTCAAAACATATTTGAAATTAATAGTTGGAAAAGGATTTCTTTTACCTTCACTTGCCAAGTTAAGATGGTTTTTACCGGAATAAACCTGTCTATAATGCTAACCTAAAACAAATGATTGTGACAGTCGAATAAAATCTTGTACACTGTTATCAAAAATTTCTATTCGTAAAATATTAAGAAGATTTTTTAATAGATGGTGCTTTAGTAAGAATTAGATTTGATAAGAGATGGCGCCCCACTTTTTTACATGAAATCGTTTTTTACATTTTTTACATATAGAATGTATTTTAGAACTTTTTCGATGTCATCTGCTTAAGCTAGTTTCGAAGAACTTGTGATCCGATATTTACGCCCTTTGTGGTCCCGACGAGAGCAATCAATAAGAAAGTGTTTGACCGTTAAGAGGTCCATTGCCTAGTTCGCATCTAGGTACATCAGTTTTTAGTATGTGGTGAATGTATGTCTTATTTGTATGCCCAATCTAGGTTTGACGATGCCCGTACACGATGATTCGTTTTTTGAAACTTGCTTAATGCTTGTGAGGGTGTATGGACGACCATTGGCTTATCTAGTTCGCCGTATAGCTGCTGATGCTGACTTTGATGCGTCGGACCCAGTTACATATTGGGTTTGTATAAAGTCTGCCTGGGCTACGGATTTGGCCGGGTTGCCAAATCGGAAGGATCTGCTTTGAGGAATCTAGAATTATATCTCTAGTTATCCGGAGTGAGGAGTTTTGGATACGTTTACATGTCACCCTCTCTCACAATGTTACAGAGTCTGTGCATATAGCTGGCTGCCTCGCCGAGCGAGTTTGCCTGCAAGTTTATTGAGGACCAGACGTTCATTGTTCGTTTTTATATTTGATGATACCCTATATTGGTTACAGCATAACCGGCTTCGATGTCGGATTTGGAACCGTCAGTATAAAGAATTTGTATTAGCAGGAAAGTTGGATAGTTTTTTAAAAGGCTTACTTGCTTAAATGCTGGAGGTGGCGTATTTCTTATGAGATATTTGTGTAGATTCGTGTTTATCCTTAGCCTTTCAGTTTTCCATACGGGATCTTGGTCTGGATGTTGTGCCTCTCCGCCAGGGCTGACACTTTAAGTCTTAAACTGGCAGAAGAGAAATTGAGATGAGTATGATATGGGAAGTCTTGATTGGTCTTTGGTTTTATGAAGAAAGAATTTGAGCAGAGCAATAGCCCTCCTCTCAAACAGATTAAGGTTTTCTGTTTCGGCGATTAGTGAAGCTGCGAGAGACAAGCGTCATGTTAAAATTGGCATTCGTAGTCTAATTTGCCTACTACTGTGCTTTGGAGAGCTTCGATTAGTGTCCTTCTATTGTTTCAACGGTGTATGCCTTTCAGGAATTTTAAAACGTGAAGTGTTTCATTTTGGTGTCTATAGGGTCATTCCGAGGAACCGACCATTGGCGGTAAAAGCTGGTAGAGTGCATCTCTTTTTTTTCGTTACAGTGCGTATACGAAACACCGAAATTAATTAAATTTTTGATCGAAAAACATTCCTAATTGTCACATTTTGGCGTGAATATAATTAAAATAAATTTAATAATTATACAAATAAATAAATAAATAATTTTCCATTTTAATTATAATTTTCCTTTTGTTTATTATCTATCAGTCGGTGTGTGTGTGTACATAATGTATAAATTTAATTAATTTTCTTCGTTTTTCTTTGCGCCTACCTTGTATGGGTGTGTGTGTGTGTGAAAATAGTAACAATACGATTGGAATCTTACGCATACAATTTTCCTTCTTTGTTTTACGGGTTTTCACGTACAATAAACTTGATTTTACTTTCAACATTCTGATATACATATAGATACACGCGAGATGTTGATTCTCGCAACAAGAAAATATCTGTCTCATGTGACATTTAATTTAACGCCGTTCTAGCACTGTGCATTGTATCGAATTTGGATGGTGGATGGGGTTAAATTTTTATTTTTATTTTCGGAAGATATAATTCTTTTAAGATCAAATTGATATTTATTATCTTTGTGTTCGTATGTGTGTATTGTTGCCCTTTTCTTGTTCGGGGTGAGCGGGAGGGGGGGGGGTTGTTGTATATATTTACAGCTAAACAATAAAATAAATAACAAATCCAAAAATAAGAAAAGATTTAATATTAAGATGTTCTTTGGCTTTTTGGGGTGTATAGACACGGGTTGGGTTGAAATGGGGCTATATATTTTCTGATTTTCATGGAAATTCAAAACAGAGTTCAATAATTTTTATTTTATAGTAACTGTTATAAGATATAAATTAGAATCGTTCTTTAGCATCTATATCGCAGCATATCCTACGTAATCAATATGCAAAATATGTTTCGAATTATATATAATCGTTAAATATCTAAATGTGGCTCCACTTTCGACTTAATAGGGGGATAAAATGTGTTTAGAACACTATCCTCGTTGTTTGACTAACATATTTAGTCAGTATATCGCTTATTATGGGGTGCCCACTAGACTGAACTTTTCTCTTTCTACATGTGTGATCGATCCATCTCTACATCTACTTTCTAATTTCTGTCTTAACGACTGTTTGGCTTCTTTGCCGCAGAAGCTCTTCATTTTTGTTTTTGGTTTGTAAAACCGGCTTATTTTGTATACGACAGGTTGTATACGTTGGTGCGTTAATTGTTGTCTTCTATCTCATTAGGTCGCGTTATAAAATTTTGTGTTGGGCCTATAGTTTGCGCAAGGTGCTCAAGCGTTATTACGAATAGTGCACTGTTTTGCACTGTTTTCTTTTGTATTGATCTTTGTTTCGGATACATCCCTTTGATTAGTTAAATTAATTTCTATGTCGAGGTCCAACCGTTTGACTGTTTTATAATGATACGTGCAGTGTTGATATGATCTGTACAGCACCTTTCTAGTCTAAAGCCACTTTGTTCCATTCTTAGTTGTTGGTTCATGGAAAGGTATATTCGCTAACGGATTATCATCGCATTTGGTATACTATCTGTACCAGAAGCTCTGTTATTTTTCAGCTTCTGGATAACAGTTCTACCTACCCACTCCGTAGGTGGACGGATCTTGATATTTTTGTTATAGTGGTCATTTGGAAGTTCGTAATTCGGCTCGCTTGCGTGCAGTTGTCCTCAAAGTATTCTTTCCATTTATTTAGTTATTATTTAGTTTTTATTTAGTTATTATTTAGTTATTATTTAGTTCTTTAGTTACAGATTGGTGTAGTGTTCGCGTATCTCTGCTTTCAAATGCTTTTTCTCTTCTTTCACTATGTCTTCATATTTTTTTCTAGTTTCTGTCGTATCCTGATGGCATAGGTGTGATTGAAGTTTGCGGCGCTATTCGATTTTCTCTCAAATTTCATCAGTTGTTTATTGGTTTGCCTAGAATGTTTTGCTGGCCATCGAGCATACTGGTGGCAGTTGTGAGGTGTCTATATGCAAATTTGCTCCTCTCATAACCCTGACATCTTAAAGGGAGGTTAACCATTTCTTGTTAACTAACTAGTATGTGATCAATTTGATTCTGCAATTTGGTGAATACCAAGTGCGTATGTAGTGGGTTTCAATTCCCGACTTTTGTTTGTTCCCGAGAAACGGAAATTTAAATATTTATGTCCCGGTATCCCTGGATTTTCCGGGTACTGAAAAATTTTATTTCTCAAACAAATATAAACACTTACATGAACTAACCGGCCAGGTGGTGCAGTGGTTAAAGCTGCGGCAATTGGAGCGGGAGGTACCGGGTTCAAATGGCTCTTTCACCTTCGATCGTTTGGGCGGTGTGATCGGTGGTGTAAAATGAACATATATCTGGATCCCCTGTCGTGTTTAGAATCCCTGGAACCGACCCATCTTCCATGTCAGTACTATAGGCTGACATGGAGTTATGCAATGCGCAGATGGTTCTACAAAAACTCGGACTTATAGCCGTACATAGAGTGGTATCACAACGGATCAATCGCTGGTCTAAGTGTGTGAAAGCAGCCACAACAACCTAACCTACATGAACTAAAGAGTTTTATCGGACTAGGCACATACTATCGACGATTTGTTCCAGGAATTGCCAACATCGCAAGGAGTTTACACGAGATGACACAGAATACCAAGCCGTTCCTATGGAGTTATGAACACAAGGAAGCGTTCAACGAACTGAATCAGCGATTTAGTACATCACCATTGCTTTAGTATCCAGCTCCGAATAAACGTTTTATTCTGGATATGGATGCAAGTAATTATGGCTTGGGGGAAGTGTTGTCACAAGAAATCGATGGACAGGAACGTGTCATCGCATATTATTCCAAGATATTATCAATGCCAGAAGGTAACTATAATGTGTAACAAGAAGAGAATTGTTGCCCATAGTGAAACGTGTGGAACATTTTAGGAAATACATCTATGGCCAATCATTTCTGCTAAGAACGGATCATGGTGCCTTGACATGGCTACTGCAGTTTTAAAATTCCGAAGGATCACGATGGATTGAGCGATTGGGTAGTTTTGTCTACGAAATTCAACATCGGAAGGGAAGTGCTCATGGAAATGCGAATGCATTGTCAAGACGACTATTTCGAGTGGATTGGAAATATTGTGGACGGGTAGAAAACAAGTAAAACATCGTCGACATCAGACTTATGAAGGTGTTTGCCTGCTGATGAATGGACCTAGGATGTTATCTACAAAGAGCAACGTAAAAATCCATATTTGGCAGTCATTACCAAGTTCATGGAGGAAGAACGTCATCCACATGGAGCGATATTGCGGATAAAGGCCCAACTAACAAGGCTTATTGGGCCCAATGGGATAGTTTAATTATGGAAGACGGCTGCCTAAAGCGAACATGGGAGAGCTTCGATGGCACGACAAAGCAATCGTTGGTAGTAGTACCGAGGATCAGAATGGCAGAAATATTGGAGGAATATCAACCAAACGATAGCCAAGGTACATGAAAGGTTCCACTGGACAGGATGTAGACGAGCAGTGGCTAAATGGTCTCAAAAGTGTGACCAATGTATGGCAGTGAAAGGAGCTACAAAGGGGAGCCGAAAGGATCGTCAATTGATTTGAAAGGATTGCCATAGATGTTGTAGGACTATGTCCAACGAGCGAAAGCGGCAACAAATATGTGTTGGTAGTTATGGACTACTTCAGTAAATGGCCAAAGGTATACCCTATTGCAAATCAAGAAACAACCACAATCGCCAATGCAGTGGTTTGGATTAGCCGTTATGGGGTACTCATGGAACTGCATTCCGACGAAGGGCGGAGTTTTGAATCGGTTGTCTTCCAGGAGATTTGCCAACTACTGGGAATTAATAAAATGCCGAAAACACCTTCCCAAACACAATCTGATGGGATGGTGGAGTGTTTCAATGACACATTGGAAGAGTTTATAGTCAAAACAGTTGTTAAAAACCAGCGGAATTGGAATCAACGTATTCCATTGTACTTAATGGCCTATCGATGTACGGTGCATAACACAACAGGAGTAACACCAGCGACAATACTTTTCGGCTACAATTTAAGACTGGCGATCTCAAATTTGGAGCGGTTCGTTCCATCATTAGCTAAATGAGGACAAGTATGTGTGGACAACTTAAAAGAGGAGTTCAACAACATACATGAATTTGTCAGAGGGAAAATCAAATTAAGAAGTGACCGAACAAAGGCTCGATACGAATATCACAGAAATTACAACTCGGTTAAATCATATTTAATCAAATTAAATTTTTTCCCGGAAAATAATAATAATTTTCCCGGGAAACGGAAAATGTATAACATCGAAAATTCCCGGGAATTCCCGAGCGGGAAATCCCTGGAAGAACCCTCTATGCGTATGTATACCTTCGTTATATTGTTGATACATCCTTGAATCGTTACACACTCACACGCAACAATCGACGAGTCTTACTCCTTTGTCGTTACTTGTTGCTGCCTACGCACACATTATTGATGTCATGCCCACATGCATCTAGCTGCTTCTGTAGGTTTATAACATTATATCGGTTTATAACGCTGTATTGTAGTGTTTTCCTTACTGAACTGTTGTTCATCGTGGGTGTCGGTTCAACCAGAAAATATTGGCTTGTTTCGTGTGCTTCTTCAATCTCCACTATTTTCCATCTTACTTCACAAAGAGACTCAATATCTCGATATTACAGTGTTTCATTCCCTTCTCAACTTGTGCATAGCCTGCGGCTGTTTCTTTAAGTGGTCGTTTCTGTAATCATTTCTTGTTCCAGATTAATTAATGATTGGTTAATTGAATTCGGTTTCAGTTCTATTATCATTTTCAGTATTGCTGGATATGATGCTGAACAAATGTTAGTAAAATTGTAGGTATTAGTAAAATTGTTGTTGCTTAGTCTTTTATTGCCACTCTCATCCCGAATTTTTACAAATATTACGAATAATAGATTCTTAAAATTTAACTCCATACTACCCCCATTACAATAAATTTTGAAAAAAACTTAATGATATTCTGAGAAAGCACAACTGTGAATTTACCAATTTAAATATTTGTTGGTTGGTTAGTATATGTTGGTTGGTTAACCCGGATGGTTAATGAAATCTTTGTGTGGCCCACTCCCACTCTATGGTCAAAAGTGCTTTATCCACTGTTGTCCTGTTCCGCAAGTCATCATTTAGTATTCTACTCGCGAGTGCGATTGGTTGATCAAAATCATAAGATAGTATCGCTCCGATTGCATAGTCTCTTGCGTTCACAATATTACAATTTTTTTTCAATATTTGAACAATCTCTTATAAAACAACGGTAATAATTAAAAAATTAAAGAAAAAGCCAGGAGCAGGGTCGTCACACTGATCAATAACTTTATACTGTACAATAACCTGAGCTCGCCCAGTAAGTCTAGAGTTAATAATTGAAAAAATTGACCTTTTACACCAAATTTAGTAAGCGATTGATAAACAATTTTTATGAACTTGGGCAGCTGGCTCGTAATCGAAACCGATGAAGTCAGACTGTTGACATGGTACGGGCCTGTAAAAACGTATAAAAAATCTCTTTACTGATGGTATCAAAGCTTACCCAAACAATTATTTTGAAATTTGCATACATAACAATTCATTGTAAAGCAAAGCTTTCCGCCTGACTATGATTCTATAAGTGTGTTTGTATTTTTGATTATTTGACAGTATTTAGCTTTATATTAATGATTTTTATTTGTTTCGTTTCAGGTAATTAATATACAATAAATTACGTATGTATATGGCGAATGGAATATATTGGGATGTCTCATATAGGTACAGTATATAACAGTTATTTGTTTTCCCGGTTAAACCCGGTTAGATTTGACAGCGGAGTGTATTTTTTATTCCAAGATTTATTTGACTGCCTTAACAAATTTTTTCACGTATATAATACTTTAGGCAAAAATAAGGCAGGTAGAGTATGAATTTCCAGTTAAACGTACTAAAGTATTTTTGAACCTCTATCGCAATATATGGGACCGAACTTCAAACGCATTTGCGTTCGATAATCATTATATATAATTGTTCGTCCATACTAATATGTACCCAGCTGATTTTACCTAATACATGACCCTTGAAGTTTAGTCTTCGGCGTGGTCGCTTGGCCGATATATCGCCGTAATTACGTTTTTTTTTTCCTTTCTAGCACTTGTTCACAAGCAATCAAGCTCCGGTGATTATCTCTTAGTTTCTTGTTGAGTCTCTTCCATCAATTAAGCTCTGACAGGATTCTTCATTAAGCAATGCGCCCAATTTTCTAAAACTATCGCTCTTTCTGTGTCGGCCTTCGCTGTGATAATTACCACTCACAACTATTATAATATTATTATAATTATAAACACTTTATACGTCAAACATGTGAGTGATCTCATTTGGGTTGTATTCTGTATTCATGCAATTTAGTAATAATTAGTGTAATGAGGCCATCTTAGCAATAATGTTCAAAAAACTAAAAAATTAATGCATTGTTGGTATGTTTGGTTTATTGTAAATCTGATTTGTGCAACATATGGTATCCAAATGCAATAGAATTTGGCTACTTTTAGAGTTTCCAAATATCCGATATTAATGATTATCCGAATATCGAATACTTACGGATAAAATAATTCGGATAATCCGAATATCCGGATAATAACAAAACTTATACTCGAAAACTTTACGAATTCCATCTTTAAGGTCTTGATGGATTGTGGAGTAAATTACAAAATCTCAGTGGCCAATTGTGATCACCTCTTCGAGAAATAACTAGATCAGGAAACTCTTCTTGCAAAATCGTGATTGTTTTGTTGCTTGCGTGGCACGTAAGCGCCGTATTGCTGAAAAAAGCGTCGTCCACATCAATATCTTCCAATTCTGGCCATAAAAAACATTAATAGTAGCTCGGTAGCGTAATCCATTCATCGTAACAGGTGCACCAGCATATTTTGAGAAAGTAAGATCAAATATCACCGCCAGCTCAAAAACCGCACCAAACAGTGACACGTTGAGAGTGGAGAGTGGCTTTTCAACAATCATTGGATTTTCTGAGCCCCAAATGAGACCATTCTGATTATTAACGTATAGCGTTTACGATGTAAAAGTGCCCACTTCATTACTGGAGATGATTCTTCCATGAAAATCAGGATCATTCGGAATGAAGCATTTGAAGGAACCAATCAATGAAGGTACGACGCCTATGGTTGACCAGCTTAAGCTCCATTGTTAACTTTAACAGTCTTAAGACCTAAGTCTTAAAGCGAAATACATGAAATTTTCGAAGATTGAACAAACGTCTAATGTCCATAGATCAACAAACTTGGGTTTGCTTCAGCACTTCAGGCTACAACAGCAATATTTTCAGATGCTTTTTCTACCAGTTTCCATATTGCCACCGAGAAAGATGCTTCACGGCATCCAAAAAGTGCTTTAGTTTTGCGAACTGTGACGATGCTTCTAAAGCGACACTGAATTTATACTTGGTTCCTTTACAGCTGTTTCGATGGGCATGTAAAGCCTCTGCTTTAAAATTGTTTCTTTCCGTTATTTTGGATTGACCCAATTGACCCAAAAGTAAAAGTAAGTGTAAGAAACAAAATATATCCGAATAATTATGTTAAAATATCCGAATATTCGAATAGTCAAAATTGGCCAAATAATCCGGATTATTTGAAGATCGGATATCCGGATTGGAAACCCTACTACACTGATTCATAACGTCTCTATAAATTATATCCACTTCATATTTCTAAATTTTCAGTTTTGGCTTGATTATGCGTTATAACCTAATTGCAGCTCTAATTTGAATCTGGTGCAATGAAAATGATTTATAGTGTGTATGAGTGCTGAACAACGACAACTTGAGAATATTGGTCATTTTGTGCCCTGTTTTTGCTAATGATGCAGAACGCGTCTGTGCACCATAGGCTCACTGTGGGATTGAGTGTCTAACAATAATGAGGGCAATACTATACTCGTGCAATATGTCATTCAAACGTAATTAGTGCTCACATATCCTAAGTTAGTACTTTCTTTTATTGGTTGGAAACTGAAGACCATACAAGATCCAATATTTAGCCTACAGATCAGGTCATGCTAAAAATGATAATATCTCAGCTGTGGAAAGGGTTTTCATTTTCTACTCGTATTGTTGAGACATATACGGCCAACAACGAATTTATGTATTAAAAGTGTTAATTTTTTTTAACAGGATGTCTTAGAATCTAACTAGTAATCAGTGTTGTTGGCTTTTACGAAATTTATAAAAAGTTTGTGCTATATATTATATACCAATCTGTAGTAGTTGAACGATTATTCGCTTCAGATATGGGTTCGCATCTAGCCACCAGAGCGTCATGATTGTATTTGAGATTTAAACCCAGTTTTAAAGAACTCTAAGGGTTATAAATACGAGTATAAAAAGTTACAAAATTGGCAAATCTTCTATAATCAACGAACAACAACTGCTTTCATCGACTGCTCCGCTTCTTTTCTACACAAACAATTTCTCTCGACCGCATAGTTAAATTAAATCACGACATCGTCTTAAAATTAAACTCGTGACTTATTAATTCCATCATTCAACCATTTCGCATCATGTTGAATATGTAAATCTACTCTCGTATATATGTACATGCTATCCAGTATTAAAATAAAGAAAAATATTTATTATTTTAATAATTTCATATTTTTTAATAAGATTTAATTTATGTATAGTTTATTTGTATATAGAGACTGTAAAGCAGCAGCTCTTCTTTAAATATGAACAGTTGGTTTTTATTGTACCCGTCACAACTTTTTTTGCCTTATGCCTTCTTGTAACATATACTCCGTATATAAATACTTGATTAGATGAAAATAATTTTTATAGTGAAAAAATAATGAACCGGGAAAGAGTGACTGAATAGTGAACAAGTGACTTTAATTCGATTTTGTATATGTATGTACCAAAAACAAATGAACGAATTAATTTTTTATTTATTTGTGTTGGCACAACATTTAAGTACCGATCGTAAATAATTTCGCGTCAATATCTTAACACACAAAATAAAGAACATTTCGCGAAGAAAGTCAACAAATTAAAAATTTTAATTACTCAATAATTAAAAATTTGGCTCAAATCCAAAAACCTATAATAAATTTTGTATATTTTAATTCGATTTTTATGATTCTGGGAAATATATTATATTAGATCCTTGGAATGAGTTTAGATTTATCGAGACAAGGCAACCTTTACCGTGTGACGGCACTTATTTATTCTACTTCTATGAATATTAATATAAACGGTTTATATATATATATATATATATATATATATATATATATATATATATATATATATATTATGTTTTTTTTAAAGTGGGGAAGGAACCCTCATGCGCGCTGTGCTGGACTCTTACCCACTTGAAGCTCACTCTCCGCCCTCCACACGACGGAGATCACAAACTTTACATTATTTCAGCGTTGGATGTTCTTATCAGTTTATGTTGTTAGCTTCATCGTTTGTTTTCATTTTTTTACGTTATGTCATCATTATCATGGTATTAATGGTTCTCAAATTTTGCTCCTCCGACAGCATCTTAAAGATAATATTTTCAGTTGTCAGCTAACCTACTTTATCAGTACACTTACAACGCGTAGCATTTTAAAAAAATTGCTGTTAAAGCCGCCTTGGCCGTATGTGCTTACGCTTCACCCATACTTTAACTTTAAGAATCTGCGATCTAGTCCACGGCGCAGTTTCTGCGTTCCCCCATCGTTTCTGTCATTGTTGTTTGTTGTGTTGTTTAACTTTATGTTTAACCAGTAACGTAATAGGTCGCATGCTAAATATTATAACAGCTGGCTCTTTCGAGAATTTCTTATAAACGCTACACATCCGGAGTTCAAAGTTCGTTGTACACACACCAGTTGATCACGGGCCTTTGCTTTGTCCAATGTCCTGTTCCATACGGAATCGATTGTCCAGCCACACCTCCAAGTACTTAATTGTTGCTGTTGTTACTATTCTTATTCGTCCAATGTTAAACTCCATAGGCGAAGGCATTCGTCTACTTTCCATTACAACTGACTCGGTATTTTCCGGCGCCAACTGCAACCGATGAGTTCAGAGTCATTTAAAGATAACTTCAACCGCGGCTTCTACCCGCTATATAAGTTGTTGTTCATACCTCGCTGATACAATAATTGCCAATAATTGGTATATCCCACTAGCTTGGAGTGCTCGGTCAAGGTGATTCTGGGAACAACGTTGTAAAGAATATTTCAGAGTAGTGGTGCTAAAATCGAGCCTTGTGGTACACCACTTATAGATAGCTCTGAAGAACTTTTCTAAGACTCAGGCTAACTCAATATTCCTCAAGCCTTTGCTGGATTCACTCCCAAGCTATGCTATTCCGTACTTCTATGGTAATTACTAGTGAGATACACCGTGTGTTAAGATCTTTCAGCTGCTTTATCGACAAAGCTCATGACTTCCGCTATAGCATCTATAGTAGAACGCCCCACTCGAAAACCAAACAAGTTCTCTGCATGCCCGCCAGTCTTAATCTGTGACGCAGTAGTTACATAGTTTCCCAAAAGTGTCAACAGGAGTGGTCTATACAATGCAGGCACCCCATCCAATTTCCCCTTCTTTTGAAGTTAAACAAGTCTAGCTATCTTCCAGATGCGTGGACATCCTCTATTTTTAAAAGCTTTATTTATAACATCCAAGATTAGTTTTGAGCGGATGTCAGATGCAATTTAGACCGCTTCTGGTAGGATCCTGTTCAGTCCTGCACTTTTCTTCATCTTTAGCTTTCTCCATGCAGTCTCTAGTTCTTCTCTAGTGAATGGTAAAAAATCTTGTGGCTTTATGGACTTTTGGTTCGCTATCTCGTGAAGCGGGAAAAGCTCCTTAACTATGGTGGTGACAGTTTCTGTAGCAATGGTGGACACCATTCGGCGATAGATCATGGATCCTCTTCTACCCTGCTGCAGAGTTTTTTCCAGCATTCTACTTTGATTTCAGTCTTTATATTCTTGTTCACACATTTCAATTCCGTTCTCTCGCAATATATATATATATATATATATATATATATATATATATATATATATATATATATATATATATATATATATATATATATTTATATATCTATATTTATATATATATATATATACATATATATATATATATATATATATATATATATATATATATTTATATATATATATATATATATATATATATATATATATATATATTATATATATATATATATATATATATATATATATATATATATATATATATATATATATATATATATATATATATAATTAGCATCACTATGATAATGAATATTAAATAAATTAAGTGCAAATCAATTAATAAGTAATAGTTAATTTTAGCAAACTGCTCAACTATATTCTTATGTACGAGTGTAAAATGAAATAAATTAGAATTGTAAATTAGTATATCTCGGCAAAGGGAGACCACTTAAAAATAATCTTCTATTAATAGATCCGTTAAAGTTAAAAGAAAATGGTTTTACTCTCAAATCATTGTACACAAGGAAAAAACTTTGTTTTGTTCAAAGAAATGGAACACAATATGCAAATCTGAAGAAAAAAAAAATTATGGAAATTTTCTTAATTTAGAATTTGTTCAATGTTCACACAAAAACCGAAAATATAAAAGTTTTTCGTAAGAAAATTTGTGTCGATTTTCTTTTAGGTGTTTTCCATTTTTGGGGAAAATTTAATTTAAATTTTGAATAAAATTATTTTTCTTAAAAATAAGTTTAGAATTAATTAAAGGACAATATAAAGGACATTGGTATTTAAAATTGGCGCAGAATTGCTTCTAAACCACTCCTTCCTGTGAGTGCTACTTTTCAAATCGAAGTCTATTTTTCAACTAGTCCTTATATCGTTTGAAAAAACTTCTAATAAGAGACAGCTAAAGCTTTGACGTATATGTCTAGAAGCCGGAGGTATATTTATATATATATATATATATATATATATATATATATATATATATATATATATATATATATATATATATATATATATATATATATATATATATATATATATATATATATATATATATATATATATATATATATATATACTATGTGCCTCTTGTATATAATTGATATAACATACACAATTTTGTCGCTTTACTACGTCAAAGGTGTGTCATTTTAAAGTTGCCAGGTATCTGTAATGTTCACTCAAGTGTATCGATTGGAGATTAAAAGTATAAGACTACTAAAGGTAATGTCTAGGAAACAGTTAAAGTGCCTCTAATGTCCTTTTCAACTGAATAAGAATATGCTTGTCAAGCTCGTTACTATTATAGATGTTAGGAAGTGTCTGCCAATTTTTTTTCTGATATTTGGTTCCTGGTTCATCGTAATTCATGTCTATAGTGTCCTTCCTAGCTACCTGGTTTTGTATATTAATGAATTCTTGATGCTATCTTTTTGTTACTAGAATCAACCCGTTCTTTATTAAAGAAGGCTTTGGTAAAATCCACATGAACAAATTTCTTGAATGAACCATGACTGTACTATTGAAGTAGTTACGAACAGTAGATATTCTAAAACACTCTATTGAATGTTGGTTTCTGCTGGTCGGTACCACTTCCGCACACTTTTTACTTTCGACATCATTAGATTCTTTTTTAAGTACGTCATCGAACACTTAAACTCTTTGAGAATATATGGGTCTAAATTTGGCTTAGATAACAAATTAAGGTCTTTTGTCAGACGAATGCAAATGATTACGAAGTATAGAAACTTCAAATTTGTCTTTAATTATTATAGTTCTAGAAACCCAAAATCTAATGGAAGTGCGTTAAATAGGAAGCTAAACAATTCACTCTGGAATATCTTTAGTTGTTATGAAAGAGTCGACAGTATTAATGTTGAAAGATATTAACTTGGTCTTTTTTTATTGATAAAACTGTTTGGAACCCATGAAGGTCCCACACTCAATGCCACAAACTCGCAGTTGAGAACTGTCGAATTGGTTAACTGGACTAGTTTAGACAAAGCGAGGGATGATACTTGACTAACGTTAGTTGGCCTAGAATTTAACACAAGAATAATCTCTAGCTAAGATGGGATAGTTACAAACGCGTCTGTGAAATGATCTGGACGATAAGTTTCTTTTTGACATATAATCTCTTGAAGGCTGTTTTTCTTACTCCTTATTTTGTTTAACCCCTTTCCTATCGTATTCCGTCAATATGGCACTGTCAAACCTTTAATGCTAGAACCTTTCTCACTTTGAAATCACAAATACGTCATTCTGAAACTTTACAGGTAAGCAACTCATCAACAATTTTTCTGCGAGTGTTGATCAGTACACTCATTATGTCATCCCAATCAAATGGTTCCGTAACTTTGTGCTAGTTAAGACTACTCATAAATTTCTGACCGAAATTGTCTTAATTCAGAGTATAAAGTAAAGTAAGATCGTGTTCTTCCTTTTTGGCCCTGATAAAACAAATTCTCGGTTATAAGACAACATTGTGTCAAAAATATCGTGTTGCGGCACAGGATACTGAATCGAGACTGTTGCTGACATGTTGACTATGGCAATCTGGCCATCAATTGAATTTATCTATACAGATATCTATATGTAACTGTATACAAATCGACCAAGTGGATTTGCAAAGTATTATATCGTGGTCACGTTCCAAGTCCACTTTAATGGCTGATATAATTATGTTTTAATTGATGGACTTATCGCATATTCGTGACAACATTGTTCACACACCAATGCTTTCCTTTGACCTTGTTAAGTCTAAAGCTGAATAGCATTTTGGACTTATTACACGTGTCCGTCAAAGTACAGATATCTTTTTGGAATAGCAGTTTGAGTTATAGTTTTGTTGGTCTTCAGTTGGTGATGCCACAAGAATTTTATCAATATTTATAATCGGAAGTTGACTGTTATCGCTACCTTCAGTGACTTCTGAGCTTCAGGTACTTCCCAGCAATTTGGTATGAGGTTTTGTTTTTGTAAATGCATTTAATCTGCTATAATCTTCTCAAGGGCTCTCTGTCAAATTCTGTTTTGTTGTTCAAGTGTAGTGATACAAACATAGGATGCAGATAGTGTGTAAATGTCTTATTGCTGTATAAAAATAGTTAATTTAACCGGTAAGTGATCGTAACTCAAGAGTAGCACGTTCTTATCTGTGGTCGTTCACACCAGATATGGTGCAGTAACCGAGAATCTTGTGAGCTCTAAGAGGTACTGCTTACCGAATATACGATTGCTGATACTAACTTCAATTTATTTATCGATTGATCTCTGTACGCAATTCTTGAAAAACATGCATCCTTCGTACATATAACATAAATGCTTATGCCATTATATCGGAGTTCTGCTTGACATACTGTTCAAAATGAAGTTAGACTGCCAAATAATTTAAGATCAAAGATAGGACAATAGGTTCCAAAACCAGTACTAAATATAGAGCGGGGACGATCTCTGAGAAATGTCTGCGAGGTCTATAAATCTTGAGAGGAATAGGTCACTGCAAATAACTTGGTAAAGTTATATTCAGGTAATAACCTACAATTAACCCTATCAATTGCTGGCATAACGCTGCAGAACATGCTGAGTCTAAAATAAAAGTAAGCTATTTAAGCATGTATAGATAGATTTGGTTCCATGGCAATCAGTGAAGTATACCTATTTGACGTTTTATAAATAACAAGGATTTCTCAAAATCTGTTCTGGTAGTCTCGCTTTGAAATTTGCACTTGAAGTGATATTTTCAGGTGAGGTTACTATCCAAAAAATACCAAGATGTTCCAAAATACCAAGATCTATAGTGATTGCTTTTCCAAAATAGGTACAGAATATGAACAGATTGATCCCATCTACAGATTGTTAGAACAAGGTAAGTGACACAAGTCCTGCACAGTAAAACCACACTGCCGTCAGAGCGAAAGAGAGATATCTCATAAAACGTTGACCTAGATATTTTTGTACCAGTATCATTCATTCTTTCATCAAAATCATGAACTACTTCAGAAAAATCCGGTCTAATTGTTGCTTTATTGCAAGAAAGACGCAATTAACAAGAAGACGCTCGTCAATTAAATATGAGTCAATTGGAAGACTTATTGACAATGTTTGAGGATACTGGTACCTTCAATCGTATAGAACACACACCAGCTGACGGTTTGCATTTGAGAGGAATCGCCACCTCTAAGACAAGTTGGAAATGTAGTTTTTAGTCAATGGACAGTAAGAAGACGCTCGAGTAAGTCAAGCTCACTCCAAAACTACCGGCTAGAGGTTCAAAGAGCGATTTTCGCACTGCTGTGTTGGTGAAATAGTCTTGTACAGTTCGTACATGGTGTGGACTGTCGTGTCGTTTGTGATAAAAACAAATTATGTTCTTGTCCCTAGTATGGAGGGGTTCCGATCGATCAACAATACATCGAAAACATTCTCTTGAATCTTATCGTGCTTTTCATAGGATGTAAAGAGCGAAATTTCTTATTGATGCATGACGATCTCGGTTCATGTATGAGAGCGGCTCGAAGCGGGTTATATAATAGTGTCTTGTGACCACAGAATGTTTGAGTCAACTAAGTTGCTCAGGAGTATTGCTCATCAAGCGAATGAGTCATTCATTTCAACACACAATAAATTTACTTCTACACGACTTCAATGTCGTTTATTTAAAATAAATATCGATAAAATAGTTAAAATTATGAGACACCATGGCCAATGTCTAATGTATAAAATAATACACATTTGATTCGACCACATACCACATCCATCTTCCAAAAGCAAACCGTAAAACATATTCCATCACATAAATCTTTAGACAAACAGAACAACATCAATTACACTGTAATATGTTTAACATATATGTACGTCGACTTGTATACAAGTATACCCATCTAACCGCAAAAGGTCAATGGCACAATCATTTCAATTGTAAACCTATTAATTTTTATCTGGCAACCATCTATAATAAAATTAAATCTAACACAACAGCTCAACAGAAGATATGTATAAATGTAATGAATCATTCACACATCAATTTCGATCAAAACTAACATAAGCGAACATAGAAGAGCATAACAAAAATTAGAGATACAGTACAACAGCAAATGATATAAATTTCAATTAAAAGTAATTCATATTCATTTTGATCAATTAAATTAAATTAATCCGTTCGAAAAATGAAATTAACGCGCTTCTGCTGCTGTCTGTTCATTCCACACTCACTAAAAAAAAAAAAAAAAACAACGAAATCGAATCATAAAGTGTGTAATCTCCGAAACACCCACACTTTCTTCGAGAGTATGGAGGAAATATTTGTTGTTCTCGTGTTTTAGAAATAGAAAATTTTGTTTGATTTAAATTTATTACGTTTAATTAAATAGATGGATTTTTATTTTTAATTTTTAAATTAAATTTTGTTTTTTTTTTTGGATAATTAAAGTCGGTAATGGATTTTTAAGCTCAATTTATTTTGTCGCAAACTCTGCCTTTGATGATGTGTATTCTTTATTGTCAGCACGAAAACAAAACTAAATCGCGTCAATTATCCGGCGAAATATAATTCGGAGGGGTTTGGTGTGGGGTTGGTCTAATCTATAAAACATTGTTTTGATAATAATTTTTTAGGAGGGGGAATACAAATGCTTTGATTCAGATTATTGGGTTTTTCTTTAGGGTAATGCACTCTTGCTTGAGGTAGTTTAGCATGGTAGCAAACAATGAGTATATACCGTAGTTCCTAACCTGAATAACTTTCACCAACAGTGTAAAAATTTATTCGAGCTTTAATTGGATTTTTATTTAATTACTGTACTCAAAACAGTTTCTTCGATCTTTTAATTATTATGGTGAGAGATATTGAATGTGAATTTTTATGGGTCGTTTAAAATTTTCCAAAATGTCTGTCTATCTTAAATACACCAAGACCTCGCTTTGTGTCTGCTTTAGCAAATAGACACTCGTTTTTGTTCTGCATCAAAGTATCTGCATATCGTGAAGTAACTAGTACTTATACCATCTCTCCTGAATGTGTTAAATAAGAATGACCCACAGCTCAAGTTTTCAATGTTTCCGAAATTGTGCTTTTATGGATTATTTAAAGACTGGGACTTTACTTATTTTATGCCTGAAATAAAAGCGTATTGCAATAAAAAGAAGCAAGACTACAAGGTCATAGTTTCAGGAGATAATGCTCCTGGTTATCCAGTATACATTGATGATTTGTCAGAAAATGTCAAATTTGTATTTATTCCGCCGAGCACAACATCTTTGACACAACCTTGGACCCGGGACTTATATCAAATTTGAAAAGGTGCGCAAGAGGCTTTTAAATATGAAGGCCTGGCAAGCCTACAATGCAACATTTTCAGGGAATATATGATTTCATGAAATAGGCAATAGAAATTATTTCAGATTCGTGGACGAAGAAGGCACTCCACTAGACATAGTTGAGCAATGAAACTTCACGTCACAGCCACTTTCTTAGCTAGAGTTTGATTGATGTATAGCTATGGAAATTTTTTCAACACATGATCTCGACGACGAGAGAAGTTTAAAAGTGTGTTCATATTGCATCGTGTCTCTTTGGAACGACGCAAAGCGAGGTCTTCGTGTATAGTGAAATTAAGCATAATTTATGCCAATTAAAATCGTAACTTATATGGTGGAAAACATTTGAAAGCAATTCGGTGTTCGATGTTATCCACGTGTTGAGTTCGAATTAGATCTTCTTCATGATATCAATCTTCAGTTTCTTATGTAGATCATCATTTCAACCGAAGAAATGGCGTTGTAGTAAAACCTGCGACTGATGGAGTGCAACGTACACTTCTACGATCCCCTGTTAGAGTTCAGAACTCATGATCTTCCATTGCAGAACTTGATCTTCCATTGGCCGCTATCGAGCGTAAAAGGCAACGTTGAACTGGAAACTATAAAAGAGCCGGAAGTGGTCCAAAACAGGTTGTTAAGACCTTATCACTTCGAACATACCACAATTCTTATAATACGAGTTTACATACTCAAGAGAGAGGTGTTTCCTAACAAGAATTTTTGTTTGTATTAAATTTCTAACTCTTGATATGACGGATTTGTGATATGACGTTTGTCAATCAATCATATTTGACTATCAACTATTAACACTAGAGTACATGGCCATTGAATAAGCAAATTTTCGGAGAGTTCAATATTATTGCAAAATGTAATCTTTTGAATCATGAGATTCAAAACCTTTTGCGGTGATTTCTCTCGACAGTAATTTGAACCGATGATTCATCCGAGAAACAAACCTGAACATTTCGAAGAAGTGCATATATTTCCGTCCCTTGCAATTAGTTTAGGTACTGAACCAGTCCAAATCGCTTTAAGCGGAGTTCCAATGTTCTATTCGTGGTGTTGTTGTATTTCTTTATAATGTCCTTCTATAAAGTTGGTTTTCTTTAATTACTCCTCGTGTGATTGAGTCACAACCACTTTATTTTGGATATAACTGGTTCACTGCTGGATAAAGGATCTTGTTTTACCATCAACCCGAAACTATTTGAGTTGTACAAATTTACTCTCTGGACGTGGATTCAGTTCTAAAAAACCACTTACTGGAAAAACTTGTAGAATATGATAATGATGCTAGGAGCCGTAATCGTGACAGCTAATGATAATGGTGGGAGTTAAACCAATCTCTACAGAGTGGCATTGATTGGCAAGCTATTGCGCTGAATCAACCAGCCGATGAAGATTTTATATGTGATCTGTAAATGTTCGTTTCGCTAGGCCGGTTTCGATCTGATGACGTCATTGATTCGTTGTGTGATCGAAAAGATCCCATCTCAACAGGCATATGCGATCGGACTTGATGTGTGTTGCAATTCGTTTCTAAATATGTTGTGAGGCTATGTTGCAACAGTTCTAGCGAATTGAATTTGAATCGAAAATCTTTTTTTCGAATATTTTGTTATTACTTCATTATTGTGACGTGACTATTCGTCGTATTTGTGAACATATGTTTTACATATATTGATGAATAATATTCATACTGTAGTTTGTCCGAGGCTTCCAACAGATCCAAATATAATGATATAGAGGCTTGTATCATGTAGTTTCATTCGGAGATGTTTTTGACCGTTCTATATTAATAGCTAAGTTATATCAAAGAGTTGCTCCAATTGGATCGACGGTCAAGTTTTGGATCGCGCAAGTTTTGTATTTCATTATTTGGCACAGTTCTCCAACTGTATTCTAATTATAATTTGTTCATGAAATTGAACAATCCTTCCTTGTTAGCTGCTTATTCGGTTGGAATTTGTTTTGTAGATGTTCTGGGAATATTATTGTTTTTTTAGTATTGGATCTGTTAGCCTTGAGCCTTCTTTCTATTATATATGCCTTCTCGAAAGTATATTATATATTTTTGTTATGAGATAGCTTTCTCAGGTATGCGCTAACAGCACGAATTATTTTCCCTGCAGTGTACTCAATCATATCATCTACATGTTTCGATTTAATTGTCAAGCCTCTATTTAAAGGTGACGCTATGTTTTATTTTCTCTTCCAGATTTACCTGAATATCTCGCCCAATATCTAAAAATCTTGTATGATGTTTTTGATTAGGATTAATATGATCGGACAGTGATCAGAATTAATATTAAAGTCATCTTCTATCTATAAAAGCCGTCAATTGATTTCGATCATTACGCCAGTTTTCAGAATGTATACAAAAGCTACGATGCTAGACATTTACATTGCATTAAGTAGAATGCATCATTCTGCCACAGATTATCTTGGATTTATTTCTTTTTCAAACGTGTGAATACCTATGACAGCTATGGTGATTAAATGGCGAACGAATAAAATTAATCACCATAACTGTCAAAGATACCTTTAGTTCCCTGTTCGATTGCTTTTTCAGCTTCATATATTCAGTATTCATCATATCCAACTTTGGAGACAATACAGTAGTTTTGAGAAGTGAGAGGATATTCGATTTGAAGAATGAGCTTTAGTGATATTTATGAAGAGTTTTAAATGATATTAATGAAGCATGTTGCATTGAGTGCAGCTCCTTGTTTCGATCAGCGAAACTCTTCTTGGACTCGTGCAACTAGGACGATAAAAATGACAATGTATGTTTTATGATGTTGATAAGCTTTTGTGGATGCAATAGTTAAAAAATTTGCCACCAGTATATTACGTAAATATGGTCCGTGCATAAACGATTTGGATGAAATCTTAGCTTGAAAGGCATTCGAAATATAATTCTTTTTATATGCAGAGGTTTCAGATAACTTTGTAAGTACTCTCCGTTTGCTTCGGTAACTGAAAATCACTTTGAGGGAGTATTGCGTTTATATTTTCATAACTATACGTATGCAAACCTATCTAATTGAGACTCCATGAGTGTAAAATAAATTGTGGCATTGAACGTCGGAAAACCATGTGCGAAATGTTGCTTCAACGACAGCAAAGAAAGGTGGTTTTCATCGGATCATATACTGGGGATGAACAATAGATCCATTATGATAAGCCAAAGCACCAAACCAGCCTGGATCAAGTCAAGTTTATCGATGACAACTGATGGTTTTAAAGCAAGCTCTAGCTACAAAACGGCCGGAATTTTAATAAAAGGCACAGTAAGATTATTTTGCAACATGACAACGTTAAGCCACATGTTGCTATACCTGTCAAAAATTATTTGGACAGGCAGAACAGGGTTCTTCTGCCCCACTCGCCGTATTCATCAGACATTGTTATCCCTCTGGTTAACACTTGTTCCGGTCGATGCCAACAGCCCTGGCACAGCAGCACTTCATATGAAAACGCCAAAAAATGGGTCGTTGGCTGGATCAATTACTTGTACTGTCCAGCTTCACACCTCCTTTTTCTATTGTATTGGGTCGAATGGGTGGAAAATTCGCTTCTATGCGTTTTCGTATCCAATCAGTTTTATGGCAGTTATTACTGAATTTTGTAGAGTGAGCTTTTGAATTCTACTTTTATATGGTTGATCACAACTTCTATAGCGATTAAGGGAGAGTTTTCTTCTATTAGAATGATTTGTTTTATTCCACACTGGGTAACTCGGGCCAGACAATTTGTAAGCACCGAGAGCTGCCACGTTGAAAAGGCTGTAATAGACCGTAATAGGTGACAGATTAGTTTTCCGTTTACAGCTGTAAACTATGTTTATTTACTTCGCCTTGGTGCGCAGTTGATACCTTGCATAACTCACGAGAAACAAAATATTGGACTAAATGATTGTCGTCACTCACCTGGTTGCTGGCATACACAAACTTCTCCATGTAGTGGAAAGTTGGTTGTTGCGTCAACAATACAAAATATATTATCACCGTATTCACCAGGTTAACTCAGAATAAAGTGACGGATTGACATATGTCTCCAGTCGTGACTAATTGATTAGTAGACTTCGGTTATTGGTATGACACAGGCTATGAGTTTGTTCCATATAACTAATATATATTTTAAGATTTGAACCACTAAGCCGGTTTTTTCGATTTGATGTCTCATATTGCAGTGGTTAAAGCTGCGGCAGTTGGAGTGAGAGGTACCGGGTTCGAATCCCGATAGGGGCAGGATGCAAAAGGAATTTTTCACCATGAGATTACGGTCTATGGTGTGAATGAACACTACCTTGACCCCTGTTTGAGTGCAAAGCTCATGGGCCGACCCATCTTCCATGCCAGCACTATAGGCTGGCATGGAGCTATGCGATGTGCAGATGTTTAGGAAAATTGAACCTATAGTCGTACGTCCTCGAATTGTCTGTAATGGCGTAAAAGTAAGGACGTAAATAAGCGAACCGCGAACAAGTAGGGAGTACCTGGGGCTCAAGGAGAACAGATACGAGAAACAGATACGAGAAAAAAAAAAAAAAAAAAATTACACGTGATCAAAAATAAGAGATTTACAGTTCTAGGGTTAACCCATCCCAGACAGTCAATATATCCAGTCGAGTGATACATGAAAAATGTCAAGTTGATAAAAATCAAAAAAAAGTTTCCGCAAGCAATTATTTCCTAGTACTTGCACGCGATATGTTTATATATACACGAGTCCTTGACCCATGTCGTTATATACACATTAATCAGGGAGCCAAGAAAGAAGCAACCTTCACATTTTCGTTTTATGCCAATAAATCATACATTATACAGTCGACAAATTGAGTGCAATAAATTCGGTTTTTTTCTCGCCACTATATGAATACATATGTATGTATGTATGTATGTACACTAACCATCAAAGCTCGCAAAATATATTTTTTATTTGTTTAATTTATATGAGCTTTTACGTCTCGACAAGAAATATAAAAGCTATTTTATTCATTTTTCTTTTTGGAATTCATTCAATACAAAAAAAAATGTACGAAACTTTTTCATCTGCGAGAGCGCTAGTCAATGCCGAATCGAGAGCTTTTTTTGTTTGTGTGTGTGTGTGTAGATATGTATAGCGCGCAAATATGAAAATTTATTATATTTGTTTGGAAAAATGTACACAAAATATATTCGTAATAATATGATGTGAAAATAGATCTTCTTTCTTTTATTTGGAAAAATACGGAAAAGCCAACAATACACACACACAACTTCTTGGCAACAAAATGAATAGATTTTCCTTTGTTGGAAATAGAATTTGGGTTTCTTCTGTTATACATAAAATATTACGTTACATTCAATTTTCTTAAATGGAATGCCGTGTTGTTGTTGGTATACATTTTTTTTTATTAGATTTTCCCAATTCTTCTGTTTAATTTTTAATTGCATTTTCTCTGATTTTGTGTTGTTGTAATGTGGCCATTGAAACTAATTTTCCAATTAAATTACATAGTTTTGTCTATTTTCAGGTTTTGATACAAATTCTCGTCTACTTTGCTAATTACGATATCTACCTAAAATATAACGAGATACGTAAATAGGTTTTAAAGAGTGTTTCAATAAGAGAAAACCATATCAGCCAAATGGCACAGTATAATTTTCATGAAATTTTCCATGACCAATTTTTTTGACCAATAAATTACACAAATTTCATGTTTAAGGTCTTGAATCTATTGTGGATCATTGGCATGGACCTTATATTTCACGTAGCTCCAAAGAAAAAAGTCTAAAAGTGTTAAATCACATGTTTTCGTTGTTTGTGTGGCACATAGCGCCATCTTACTGATTAAAAACGCCGATCTTCCAATTCCGGCCATGAAAAAATATTAATCATAGCTCGGTAGTGCAATCCATTCACCGTAACAGTTATATAAAGCTCTAATTAATCGATTGTGGTGGCTGTCCACACTTCTGCTATCGCTACAGTACTCCCTCGCAAGTGATGTCCCTCGACGGGAATGAGGAAACCTATTTCGAAATTTGAATCGTTTTCCATAGGTTGGTTTAAACCGATCGATTGAAATGTTGTGGTTTTCATCATTAACTGATACGATGAAGTGTTCTTGAAACAGACCTGTCTGTTCAGATAGGGTCTGTTAAGCAAAATCGCATTTGTTCAACGAATTCGGAATTAAGATATTATCTTGTTTGGTTGGACGTGTGGATGATGGAACAAGGTTTTGCATAGTTTGTCGAAGTTAGTCGATAATTTTCTACAAAGAACTCACCGGATAGTTTAATGGTTTGACCGTAAACCATTTCAGTTGGTGAACACTTAATATCTTCTTTCACCGTTGCTCGTATTCCTTCTATTGGTATCTCGGCACTCCAATGGGTTGTGTCGATGGAAGCTTTCGACCAGATCGTTGACTTGTGGAGGGTAAGCCATTGTACGTATCCGGTGTGATCCAAGGAGTTTTGTTAACTTGGTGAAAAGTTTAAACTCGAACCCTTATTCCTTGATCTGTTGGAATTGTCAGAGGCTTCTATGGCCAGTGAGTTTAACGATCAACTAAGCAAATTTACGATCATTTATTTAACGATCAGCGACAAGGGGGAATTGAGGTGTTTTGTATACTTGGCCAAAAAGCTAGCCGTAATCAATTTACGATAGCGCACGGCCTTCGGTATACGATATGCTTTTGCTATGTATTGGCGAATAGAGCCCGTTGATGTTTTCGCAGCGTATCTGCTACCACATTGTCGCGATCCTGTACATGCTGAATATCTGTGTGTAGTTGACTAATGTTATCCAAGTGCGGCATGTATGTCTTGGGTTACGTTCAGTTCTGGATTGAACTGCTCTGGTCAGAGGCGTATAGTCGGTGTAGGTAGTGAATTGCCGACCCTCGACAAAATATCTAAAATGTTTGACTGACTAATATATATATATATATATATATATATATATATATATATATATATATATATGTATCTAATATATATATATATATATATATATATATATATATATATATATATATATATATATATATATATATATATATATATATATATATATATATATATATATATATATATATATATATTATATATATATATAATATATATATATATATATATATATATATATATATATATATATATATATATATATATATATATATATATATTGCGAGTATTTCCCGATCGAATGCAGAATATTTTCTTTCAGCATCCGATAGTTTCCTTGAGAAAAAATCTAATGGCTCCCACCAATTGATGTTATACGGTTGCAGAATCGCTCCTAAAGCTGTATACGATGCATCTGTGGTTACGCTCAATTTTACGTAGTTCAATTTTTTAGCTGTGTGATTAGCCAATTCAGAATGAATTTAAGCGAGTGTTTCAGCAAGTTTAGGAATAAATCGATATTGGAGCTGGGAGTTCCATAATGTCCTGTGTTATCTGGTGGTTGAAGAATTCAAGAATGGTTGCGCCAAATACGCATTTCGAACTCTTCAAGTGTAGATCAAACTCAGTAAGCTTCTGGAAGAGTTGTTCCAAATGAAGTTTGTGCTGTTCCTTGGTTTTCGATGCCACTAGAATGTCGTCGATGTTGACGTTAACGAGTGTGAATATCGAACAACTTTGTTAATGAAGCATTGGAATGTTTGTGCGGCATTTCGTAATACAAATATAGCATTCGCGTGAATTCGACGTGGCCAACTAGTTTTAAATACCCTTTGAAGATTACTTCCAACCAAGCCATCATAATCCTCGAGTTGTTCTGAATCTCCCAGGAATAATTCGGTCAGGACCAGCCGATTTATAGGGTTTGAATCCTTCAAGTGCCCATAGGATTCGTTTTTGGTTACGATATCTTCTATGCGCAGTGGGTGTGCTTCTTGGTGAGTACTATAGTCCCTATCAAGTCATCGAAGCTTCCCGGAAAGTGGGTTTCGACGAGAAGTTCCAAAGATTCCTTACTAGAAGCAGTTCAGGATCCATCCGGTTTAATTCTCCTTGTAGGAGTCTCAGTTCTGAGTCTCTCTCTTACTTTTGGCTCTATTAAATGCTGTCTTACATGCCTTTTGGTAGGTCCCCAGTTCCTTGGACCACCATGCCGGTTTTTGCTTACCCCTGGGCTTAACTATTGGGCAAGCAGCATTAAAGGACCGATTGCAGGCATTTGTGAAAGTGTCCACTATGCCGTTCAGTTCCTTTATTGTCGCTGGTGGCTCAGGGGTCTCTGGTAATAGTAGTCCTATAAGCGTTTCCCCATACTTGCTCCAGTTTGTCTTTCTGGGATTCCTGAAAGCTTTCCGGGTGGCAGGGGAAACGTTAAGGCTAAATGTTATATAACGATGGTCAGGTCCTGACCATAGAGTACATTTTTTCTGAGGCGAATGTTACGTCTACAACCTTCTGCCGATTTTTAGTATTAAAATCGGGTTCTTGCCCAATATTACACACCAAGAGGTTGTTATTTAAAATGTAACCAAGAAGTAGCTCACCTCTCTCGTTAATATCAGTGCTTCCCAGATTGTGTGGTGCGCATTTGCATCACATCCAAGGAGCACCCCAATCTTCTTCCTGTTTGCTTCGAGGACCAGGTCTCCCAGGTTATCCGGCGGAACCTGTTTATCCCGGTCCAAATAGACTGAGACCAGCCATATTATACTGCCGCCAGCCTCTAGGCTGACCGCAGTTATGTCACCATTGCTGTTTTGAGAAAGAAGGAACATGTTTAAATTATTTTTTTCAAGAATGCAGGATCTGATATTCCCCGAATTTCTTGAGTATATTAAGTTATGCCCCTTCATTCTAAGGCCACAGATTCTGTTGGTGTTCTTGAATAAGGGCCACGTCCTCCTCTGATCTAGTCAGTCTGAGGAGTAAAGCGGCCGACGCCTCCTTTGTATGGTGTAGGTTAATTTATATAATATTTAGCATAACCAAATTGAGCGTACTTATCTATTTCACTCCATGCTACCGTAGGCTAGTGACTAGTTTCCCCGATGTTTGCAGTTATCCCAACCCTTGTGTCCAACAGGTATTCCTTGTCCGACACCAGAAACAGTCGGCTGCCCATCTCCTCTCTTAGTGCCGCCACTTCGGACAGCTCCATTGGTTGGGCTGTCTCTCCTCCTGCCGTCCTCTCGTGTTTCACCCCCGTCCTCTTGCCTCACGATCTTCCAGTTTCCTGTCGGAAGATTGGGGTTGCTTATCCTAATTATTTCTAGAATTTCTTCTAGGCTAGTCGGTTCGGTTAGTAACCAGACGCGAGCTCTTGGCCTGCTAGGAATCTCTTCCCTGCTTACAGCCGCCAGCTTCGCGCCTTGTCACACCTCTTCTACCTCTGCTACAGCCTTTTTATAAAGCTCCACTGATCTGGCATCAGAGCACGCTATAAGTTTAACGCCGTCTTGATGCCAGCCCTAAAGCAGCGTGCCATAGCCGCTGTGAATCGTGTATTGAATGGGAGTTGGTGTGTCAACTCTTACTGCTGTGACATTAATCGACAGCTAAGTCGCTGAATCAACCAGCCGTTTGTTGATCTATATTAGACCGGTTTGTTGATCTATAATACCTCTATTACCTGCCGGAAAGGTTCGTCGTGACAACCAAAAAGTTCTTTAGTTTTGACAGCTGCCCAAATAGCAGGCTATTCACAATGAAACCTATCATTGGAAAACCTTTTATATACGAATAGTGTTTCTTTAGGTATTTGGCTTAGATTACGATATACATGAACTGCATTACCGGAACGAACAAAGGAAACTATGTACTTTAATCTAAATAATCTTTGATATAACCATATATAGTAACATTGAATGTTTAATCTAAATGTCATCATTTAAGAAATGTAACTGAAGAAACAAGCATATAGCATTAAATAAGATGAGAAACGTACAATGTACAAACAAACACAGAAGAGCATATAATCATTTTTTTTTTCAAACATGAAAAGTATTTTACTTTGCAATTTTCCTATATACCACCACCACTATACATTTTCATTGAGTATATACACAGACTAAAGTGTCACATGGGAAACATTACAACAAAACAGCAACTAACTAGATATATATATAGATACATATGTTCGGTTCTTCTGTGAACCAAAAAATATATATTCCTGTTCGCTCTGTATCTTGGCAAAATAACATGTGTACATCTTATAACTTTCTTAGCACCACCAGAATTATTATTACTACCATACTATTTTGTTTTTATCTTGCCCCTTTTATATTTTTTTGCGCTTGGATTTTATTTTCTCATCCTTATCACAAAAAAAAAATTCAATTTTTCGTGTTTCACATCCATATCTTACGTAAGAAAAAAAATAAGAAATGCCAAGACATGAAGTCTTACGATTTTGCTTTCTCGTTTCGTACACCGTACCATCCAGGCTAAAAGTTAAATACAATTTTGTTATTTTATGTGGATTACAATGTAGTTTTTTTGTACGAATATGAAATGTGGTGAACAAGTTCATCTCGATACACGAATGCACAAACGTACAACAACAAAAAAAATAATAAGATAAATATAAATGCGCTTATTGTTGTTGTATGCTGATCATATACTCGTATAATGAATCCGCAAAATATGTTAAATAGTCGCGGCACAAACTATATCATGGATGCTGTGCAGTATTTTGTTTAGTACCATATCCTCCCATCTCATTAGCAATCCGAACAAATGAAACTTTTTCGTTCGATTGCCAATCAATAATGAATTTATATTCAAAAGTTACTGTTCCAACCGACAGTATACTGTACATATAGTCGTACAAAACTGTGGAATTATTCCAATATACTCGTACATATGTACATACATCAGTTATTGGAATTAATTGAATTTTTATGTTTTTGATTCCTAATTCGATTTATTTATTTATTTCAATTGTATATAAGTGTTCCTGCTTATTTATCGATAAATTAGATTCGGATTGAGAATAAAGCATAAAATATGTCTCGGTTTGTCGGTGCACAACTCGTAACTATATACGAGTATATTATTACCTTAGATATTTTTATTGGTTTTAAATTTTATAAATAAAATATACATATACAGTGAGTCACATTTTTATTCGGACAGTTATGTGATGTGATAAAAACCAATCTTACGTTTAATGTCTCGAATTATTGAAAATGTACTAATGTTTGGTTAGTGTACGAATATTTTTTTCGAGCACTGTAATACCTACGATATGTCGAATGTAGATTAAGAAGATATATTATATATGTAAATATAAACTTAATTTTAAACCAATCAAACAGTTTAATAATGGTATTGGTAATGCGGAGATTTAAATAAATATTAATAAACCGAAGAGTTTAAGAAATTTTTATATTGGAGATATTGCAGTACCGTCTCAATAATATGACTCCATCATTTTCGATCACGAGGTAGCTCTTTATACTATTGTAAACAATCAGAAGACGCTGGATTGATCTTTGCGCGGTGGTTCTATCTTCGATTGCTGAAAGGCAAATCGGTTTCTCTATATTTTTCTCTCTCTGTGTCTTTCTCTTTCTATTTATATCTCCCTCCTCTCTCTCTTGGAAGATTGCAACACCATTAGCACCGAATCAGCCCGCAGAACGTAATTAGACCAGCATACTCACTTTGGTTTAATGGCATGCAGGATTCGGATTAAATGCCTGATCATCGTCATGTTTTGGGCCGTATATAAAATGTATCTTCTCTCGAATTTTAAAAGCCATTCGAAAGTCCAACTCTCACGTGTCATCTGTTTCGATTAACATTCAGACTATTTCTGCTTATCCAACATTCGGAAGAAGATGTCTTGAGATCCTTCACTGTTCTAGAGGATGTACTTTAACATGAAGAAAGTATGTGAACATGAGGATGTATTTTCTACGTATCAGCCAGTTCTCTTTTCTACTTAAATGCTTAGAGAGATTGGTTGACAGGCATTTCAGGGATAATGCACTATTAGTCAATTCCACTCCAAACAACACGTATAGCAGAAAAGCAGATCTGTTGAAACAGCACTCCATGAAGTCGTTGAACGGATTGAAAGATCACTGGACCACAAAGAATTTGTTCTGGGAGTGTTTCTAGACATTGAAGGCGCTTTTGACAATGCGTCCTTCAATGCAATGATCTCTGCAGCTGAAAGACATGGCATAGAGACCACACTTGTTCGGTGGTTAAGGGATGTCGTCAAAGGAGAGGACTGTCTTCGCTCTTGTGGCCAACTCACTTCTAGTCCAACTAAACGACAACGGATTTTTCTGCCAGGATTATGCTGATGATAGCGCCATAATACTGGTAGGTAAATATACGGATGTAATATGTGATCGCATGGAAACTGCGATTAACATAGTGGTAGCCTGGTGTAGTGACCAGGGTTTATCAGTCAATCCAAGGAAAACTAAGATTGGTCTAGTCACGAGACGCAGGATTCTTGGAAACTTTAGTCTTCCAAAAATTGGGGCTCACACGATCCCACTCTCTTCGGAAGTCAACTATCTGCGGGTCTAGTTAGATAAGAAGATTACTTGGAAAAAATATATAGAAGAGAAATACAACAAAGCATGCAACATTTACTGGAAATGCAAACAGTCATTTGGTAAATCCGGGGTCTGAAACCAGACGCGTGTACTGGCTATACGTTTTGGTGATCGGACTCATAGTCTCGTTTGCCGCATTCATTTAGTGGCATAGAACAATGAGCGGGATTGGAGGGAAACCTCTAAACCGCCCTCAAAGACTTGTTTGTCTTGGTATAGTAGGAGCTATTCTCATCACTCTCACTGCAGCTCTTGACATGGCTGTGGGTCTGCTGCCGCTTGATATTTGAATAATCTATGTGGCCTTTCGGGGCATTGTCAAATATGGAGAGAGGTGGACCGGCACACTACTGCCCACATGCCTTCAGACATTAATCTGACGAAGCACGTCTTCGGGAAATTATTTCATGTAACTATTACTGGAAATCACATATGGGACTATAACAGCCCATCCTAACCCGCCGGCAACGCTTTGTTGATCTTTAATGACGGATCAGTAGGCCGTTACCTAGCTGGTGCTGGATTATACATACAAAATCCTGAGGTTGAATTGAAATTGCTGCAATTTTGAAAGCAGCATTTTTTGTAAAAGGGATCAATTGCAGAGCTCGTCGTATTTGCATTCTTTCTGACAGCCTGGCCGTAACGTCGATTGGTTCCAATACCGTTTCTTCGTAACTTGTTTTGGAAACGAAAAGAGCCTTAAATCGACTTGGCAGGCTGACGTGGGGACGGGGAGGAAGACGCTGTTGAGCACTTTTTGTGGTCCTGTTCTTCACACTCTTCCCATAGACTGCACTGTTTTCGGTCCACAATTCCTTTTTGAGGATCAATTGACGACCTTGAGGATACCGGATATCTTAGACTTCAATATAACAACAAACAGATTCTGGGACTGAGAGTGTACGCCTGAGAAGGGCTGTCACTATGGGTCAATTGAAAAAAAAAGAGAAACGAGGTTGGAGACATGTCTTGCAAGGGTCAGTGACATGTCCCCTTGACAAACACTATAGAATTAATTGCAAACACTCTCAATAGTCTTTTCTCAACTTTGACACAGTATTTGAACTGCGTGCTACTGGCATTTTACACAGCTGTACGAGTCAACGTATAGCCTTTACTCTAGTAAATTACTTCGAAAGCCTTCATAGTGAAAAAAACTCAGTGACTTACCGATTCTGACTGGATCCCCTTTTAAAGTCACCGATAATTCTCTCGCTGGAATATACTCATCCTGTTTTAAAATTGGGCAGAATGTGTCCACCTGTCATTCTTCGAGCATTGTTTTGTTTCGTCGTACCAATAGAATAAGGTTCAAAAACTGTTTGACTAGTTATTTTTCGTTACTGTAATTTTTTTTGTGTCACCTATCACTGACGGCCCATGGTTTTCTCAACAGGCGGCTCAAAACGGTTCTTTCAAACCACCAATTGCACCAACCAAACGACCGATCGTGAAAAATTCCTTCATACCACCTGTCCCTATCGGGATTCGAACCCGCAGTTTTAACCACTGTTTTTGCCGCAGTTTTAACCACTGCGCCATCTAGGCTGGTTTTCTTTACTGCCATAGTAGTCCCTATCGGGATTCGAACCCGCAGTTTTAACCACTGTTTTTGCCGCAGTTTTAATCACTGCGCCACCTAGGCTGGTTTTCTTTACTGCCATAGTATAATCTTAGTGAATAGCTGCAAGTATAGATCTTTAAGAATCGTGCAATCCGGTGAAGTAAACCAAATGAATTGCGGTTATTGCTCAGTTGTTGTATTTTTAGGACTTTAGAAAATTAGTCACGTTTCTTCCACCTTTAAATTTGCTTAGCTCCAGCCGACACTCTTTCATACGAGTGATGTTTTCTTCCCAAGGTGGCGATGCCTAATATCGCGTTCGGACGCTTAAGCGGGGGTTTGTTGCTATGTTGACGATATTCGAGTTTTTGGTCTTCTTGACATTTTTAACCAATTAGGTTTTTATGAATGTCGTCAGCCCAGTGATTCATCTGAATAGAGCAGTTGAACAGAACTTTCATGCAAATTATAGCAAACCCTCATTTTATTCAGATAGTTTTACGTATAAGTGAGACCTTGTGGAAACTTGTGGTTTAATAAATTGACTTTACATCAAAATATAATGCAACGGGAATATCGTTTTGTCCACATTAACCATTTCAACTTCTTTCAGGATAAGAATATATAGTTTCGTTTACAAACGTCATTATGGGTCAATGTGCAACAAGGCCTAGACATTTTCGAGTATTTTACCATTAAAAGTGAATTGTTCTCTTCTCACCAATCAAAACGCTAAAACTAATTTAAATTTGACAGAAATTTTCAAGAGGTAAGACAACTCAATGCCATTGCTGTTTAACATTGCTGTTGCATGCTCATTCTGGAGCTAAATGAATATGTTCAACCACTGTCTGTTGAGGATATAAATCATACAAAAATGTCATATAGGTTGTTTCAGAACTCTTTATGTTTTAAGAGGTTGATGGTATGGTCAGAACAAATTATGATCAAGGAATCCGAGAACAATTACTAAAAAATGATGTTTTGGAACCTTCCATGATTGTTGGAGTTACAAATAACAAATGAATGTAAGAAATAGCCTCTTTCGCTGATCAGAGAGAGTAAGGTCTAAGACCATCCAAGATGAGACTTTCCAACTTAGAGTCTATTGCGGACATTCAAGATGACTACTGTGTTGATAAAGAATAATTTATTTGATTCGTAACCTTAGCTGTAGGTTATGTTTCATATAATTATAATATTAATAGTAAATGTAACCCACAGATTTACCTCACGTAACCAGCATCATTAATCAGTACAATTATCAATATCCGTATATACTCTATGTTTATATTTTGAAACCGCCACCACTCGAATGCATGTTGGTTTGCAATTAAAATGAAAATTTTGGTAAAGCTCATACTCACAGCCGACCACCCACACACCCACACAACGCATATCTCCAGCATGGGAAAATCATTATAAATAGTTTTTTTTGTGGTTCGAATAAAATGTAATTTTCAATTTTTACTATACAACAACAATTTGTAAAAATAATTGCATTACCGCACAAAATGATTATATCTGCTTGTTGTTTTTCTCAATTTTCAGCCAGCCAAGTTTACAGTACATACATAAAATATTATGCTTATGCAGAGAGATGAAAATAAATTTTCATTTCATTATCCATCATCATAAAAAGCAACAATAAAAATTCATTTAAATATTTCCATAACGTGTATAGTGCGTTCCGCGTAGATATTCGTACACGGGTTCGTGTTAATAATTTATTAAAATAATAACAACAACAACAACCAAAAGCTCTGCTGTGTTATGTTATTAAATGATTAATTTATCTTAAAGAAACCACAAAGTGTATAATTCATATATCAAAATGTGTATCAAATATTTACAAAATTTATTATCAACAATATCTGTCATTCGCGGAGGTACATAGTAACACACTATATGTACGAGGGGGGTAACAAAAGTTCGCTTAGTTGACCAGACAAAAATATTCTTCTCTATACGCATGATTGCAATGCATTTCCTAAGCTTATAAAGGGCTTTTTTAAAAGCTTGACAAGTTTGAGCTGGCAATACTGCTTTATTTGACAACCCATTTAACAGCTGATAGTTGCTTTTTGTTTTGGTTTAACATTTCATTATGAATTAATGGTTCTGTTCGTCAAACTTATCGTGTACTTCGTCCATTTTATGGCGTACTTAATCGTCCTTCAGAGCGATTTATTTGAATATCAGTAAATCGTTTTCGGACCACGTTTATTCTTAATGATAATGTGCATCCCGTGAGAAGTCAAACAGTGCGCACTCAAGAAGTCGAACAGTGTGAATTGTAGTGGCTATACAGGAAAGGCATTGAAGATAGGATCTAGCTAAAAAGCTTTCAATATTTAACTTGTTCAGGAATTAAACCCAAATGACGAGAATGGGACGAAAGGATTGCTCGCACTGTGCGGATCTGTAACCTTAATACCGAACGAATGAAAAGTTCCGTGGTGTTTCCATAACAGGTGTCAAGATACCATCTAAATTTAGATTTTTGTATAGTTTTGGAAATCTAATAACTTCTCATTCTATTGAAAATGAGCTTAAAAGCTCAAAATATATTGTAAAGGAATAAATAAAATGACCATCGTATTTGTCGAATGCTGAAGTACAAATTGCCCATTTTTGGTTGAATGGGTAAACAAACAGAATTGTCGCATTTGGAGTTAAGATCATCCACAATCTTCTGTCGAAACACCATTATATCCACAGAAAATTACTGTTTGGTGCGCTTTATACAGGCTGGCGGAGCCATTGTTCTATATGTCTTCTAAACCTATGATGGTCAGAACGTTATTGTCAATGGTGAGCGGATCTGTCTAGAAATTTGATCGTCCCTCGATAAGCTGGCATTAATCTCATTGACATGTAGTTCCAACAGGACGCTACAATTGATCGCCGAAAGGAACTTTTTATGAAAGAATAATTTCGCGTAATGGTCCAATTAATTGTCCAAGGTCGTGGGTTTTAGCCCCTTTGAATTTTTTTCTCTGGGGTTATAAGTCCGCAAATGCTGCGAAAAGTTTGTGAAAATTGGTGTTCCAGATTGCACTCTAATGACCCAGCCGTGGCGGCCAAATGGCCGAAATCATATTTATTTAATTTATGTCATAAAATTTTCTATCCAATAAAGTCCGTTCCATTGATACTAAAAACATGTTTCTTTCACTCAATAAAATTACCCTTTAGATGCACTTCCCAAACCACTCTTCAGAATCGTGCTTTCTAAGCTTATCAGCATTAACCGCATTAATTATGTCCACGTTGCTGACTAATGACGGTTTCCCCCAAATTTGTTTTAATTTTTGGAAATATCCGGAAATCACAAGTCGTTAGATCCGGGGAATATCGTGATGGTCATTATTTTAGCAGTGTGAGCTTTTGTAAGCAATCTTTGGTAATTTGCAGTAATCGTCTGACCCTTTTCCAGGGGAATAGCAGCTACATTTTTTTAATGGATGGAGTTTACTAACATCATGTCGTTTGTTGCTTAGTTTTTATTGGTGGGTTTGCTCCTGTTGGGCTCCATACCATGGACTGCTGTTTGGTTTCCGGATCGTACTTATAGAACCAATATTCGTCACCAATAGCTTCTTAACTAAAGTTGATTGACTGCTCATTTTCGAATTTATTAAGGAAAAATGTTGCAAAATACAGTCGAGACTCCTTTTGGGTCTCATTTAAAAATCGTGGAACCCATTGAGCAGATTTCTTGATCTATCCCACATGATTATTTAATATTCGCGATACAACCATGGCACTCAGGGCCAATTCATCAGCAATAATTTCTTGTATCAATTGTGTACAGTACAGTAGCATCATCAGTGGAAGATTGTGGTCGACCTTCTCGGATCACGTCCTCTACAAAAAAATGTCTCGCCTGGAATCTTCGGAACCACTTTGAAATATTTTGTAGAGACGATGCAACAGCCGCTCGCCTACAGGCAAAGACAACCTTCCTAGCCTTTTTCGACACTGTCAAATATGGAGAGAGGTGGGTCGGCACACAAATGCCCACATTCTTTCGGATACTATGGTGACGAAGAACGTCTTTGGGAAATTATTTTGGGTAACTATTAGCAGAAATCACACATGGGACTATAATAGCCTTCCTCTCCTGTGACGATATGATGATGTTTACTATGCGGATTAGTATGCTGTAATCTACCTGATGCCGGGTTATACAAACAAAATCATGAAGTCGAATTATCTACCGCCCTTGGTAGGTACGCTACTGTCTTTCACGCGGAAATTGTGGCAATTTTGACAGCAGCACACTCTGCAAAGGAGTTTAAATGTGGAGATCGTAGTATCTGCATCCTTTCTAACAGCCAGACTGTTCATAAGGCAATTGGTTCCAGTACTGTTTCATCGAAACTTGTTTTGGAGACTATAATTGCCTTAAATCGACTGGGCAGTTTGAATAAAGTTAATCTTCACTGGATACACAGTAGCACAGGTATCAAAGGAAGTGTATTGACTGATCATTACACCCGTGTGGCCAAAATCAGCAAAGATCCTACTTTTAAAACTATAATAGACGCACTTTAAGGATCTTACTGGCCATTCTCACGGAACATTGTTGAATGAAAATATCGAAAACGGTCCTCTTCTTCTTACTCTCCCTCTAGACTGCACTGCTTTGTATCACAATTTCTAGTTGAGGAACAACTGACGACCTTGAGTATACCAGGTATCTTGGAGTTCATAAAAAGAACAAACAGATTTTGATGGGATATTACAATGGATCAAACGATCCTGAATGACGCCGAAAACCAAAAAGAATGATCTACTGAAATTTTGTTTGCCGATGGTGGTGGCATTTATGAAAAAAGTCTCATAATCAATTGATTAACTTTTGGTACTCCCCTCGTACATATCTATACTGATTCTTGAGACGCGCTCGTTAATATAAAAATATAATATTTTGTGTTAAAAGAAATTGTTTTGCGCTTTTTGAAATATGTTAATTTATGTGTCAAGATATTTTGCGCTTGAGATGTTGTTGATACAGGTGTTAGCGCGCGCACATATAACCAACAACAAAAAAACAAATTTATCATAAAATCAATGTGTTCATTGATGTGTTCGCGATGTTCAACAATTTAGCGTGTGTAGGCAAAGTGATTTGCATAATACACAAAAAAAGCTTTGAAACTAACTGCTTAACGTCTTATCGCATCAATTAGAGATTTTTTAGTGTTTATTTTTCGAAACAATAAAATATTTCTAAAAACACTTTATATTATTTCTTTGGCTACACAATTAACTTAAAAGCTTTTTTATTTTGTTCCCGAGCGCAGCCAGTAAAACTTTTATAATTATATAATTTTCTGATTTTTCTTCATTTTATTCTTAATTCTATTAAAACAATATACCATTTTTCATTTTTCCTTTTTATTGTTGTAATAAAATATTTTATCTTAAGATACTTTTTTTTCTGTCCATCCTCCGAAGAAATTGTTAATTTTCCGACTAGACTCGTAAAAAATGCAACCGTTTTCACTATACATAGTAGTTATATTTTCATTTTGTTTTTACAAAAAGCTCTAATTGTGAGAAACTTTCATCATCTTCTCGAGCAGTCTTCAGATAATAATGAGATTGAAAAAATTCTTAACTGCCTTTTGGAAAATTTTTTTGTTTCATTTCCCTTTTTCATTATGATAATTGCGTGTTATTTTAATATTTAAATTCAATTTGCGGGACATGCTCGCTAAATGTTACTTGTTATAACGAAACCATGTATATGTATGTAGAGTGTTGAAGTGTGTTTTGCCACTCGATTATGCAGTTTATACTGCAGGGTAATTATTTAGAAGGTGTATTATAATAAAGGATTATCTGGATTAGCAAATCTTAAAACATCTCGGTAATCCTTGAATTAAATAACTAGATCCAGAGGATTGTTTTTTTTAACCACCCATATCTTTGCTATTTAATAGTTCGTTGGGGTGACAATCCAAGTTTTAACTGGTATTTTTTGTTGTACTGATACATTGTATCGGTAACGATGAGTAAATCTCGACGTAAGTTTGCATTGCGTTTACCATTGTTCGAAGTATTCGTGACTGCATTTTTTCCAGTTTTATTATTTTGAAAGTATACACAGTTCATCGACTTACCTCGACTTAACTTTGAGTATTTTCCAATTAACCAATCTAGTTTAATGACAAGGTAATTGAATGGAATGCCAATTTACGCTCATTGGCCTTAATCCTCCATTTTGTTAGCGGTTTTCCGCTGCCGCAGGATTTTGATACATAACTAGGATTGCCAAATCATCCGCATAAAGACTTTCAATTTTTCTTAGAAAAACACTTTTTCTTAGAAAGAAACCGTTTCTGAGCTTCAAACGGTTTCTTTCTAAGAAAAAGGAATTCTAAGAAATTCTGAGCTCCAAAATAGCTACAAATATAGACTAGAAAACATAAGAAGAAGTCTTAAGTATCATGATAATTGTAATAGTTCCCTAAAAACTCTGAACTCAGCGCACTGATCTACTTGGATTAATTTCTGTAAGGGGATGAATAGTTTATCTGCGGTCCCAACAAATTGAGTTGTTAGACAGTTTCGTTACACAGTTTACAAGGGTATATGAGTTGGTATATAGACGGATCAAAGAGTGTCGATTTTAGACTAGTCTAAGGATTTATATTCTATCGGACAGCCTTCCAGGTCAAACATCTACGAGGGAAAGTTGCAGGTTTGGGACTGTTTAAACTAGATATCGCAATAAGATAATTTTTATATGGATATGTCGAGGCATGCTGCAATTGAGGAAAATGAGGCCGCTGATAAAAAAATCCAAATGAATGGTTGGTCGATATAATTTCATGGTCGATATAACCTTCGAAAGAAGCTTCTTGCACTCAGTAAACCCGAGTGAAGTCCATTCACTGGCTTTTTGGCGGATCACATCACATTAAAATACCTTGTTAAAGCTGTAGGGTGCACCCGGAAGTTGAAGAGTATTCTGAGTACATTTGACATGTTAAGTGCGATTTCGTAGCTTTGGCATATAAATAAGTCCTAATGGACTGAACATAGACTAGACGACTAGCGCATAGGGTACATACTATAAAAAATCTTTTGGATCACATTGCTCAGAGGCTCAACATCTACATATAATAATAATAACGCCCTACAGAACAATAAAGGGTAAGTTCATCATGACAGTTAAGAATCTTAACACAGTTTAAAAGCATAAACTATGGTAAAGTCCTATGGTGACTTTGCCGAATGATTATTTATGACATAATACGCACTCGATAAGTTGTCTCTTCCCATGAGCTTTCCAAAGCCACAAAAAAAATTAAGCTCACTTATGTGAAGATACACATAAGGGATTTAACTAAACTCAAAACTCCTCTGGAACTTAATTTTTCGTTTTGGTCCGTATTCTCGTGTCTTTTACAAGGCAATCAATAGAAGGTATGCTCTAAGGGTAATGAAAAGCTCGGTATGAGATTTATGGTCTGAATGACAGTATATTCTTACCGAGACCCAAAACACCTTTGATTTTAACTATTCTGCGGTGGCAGTTCCATATGCTACTAGCACATTTTATAAATGAGAGAACACCATGAGTTGAATTAGGTTGTAAATCCATTTGAGTGACCCGAACAACACTCTGAATATAGTCCTCAATCAGCTTGGCTTCGTGTGGTTCAGCAAAGTTCGGTCTCCCGAAGCTTAGAGAATTCATTTATTCAAACATGGTGCGAGGACAGCTATGAGGCTCAACCTATAAGCAATAATAAAAGGCTTCCATCCAACCCGTGGGTCCACACCGCTGATTTCTAAACTAAAATTACCGGATAAAACTGTGTTAATTCGCTTAAATGCTGGCAAAATGAGTAGAATGGTTCAAAAGTGATTCACTAAATCAGCGTACATCCCCGATTGTAGCTTAATGGTTAAAAGAGTTTCTCATCATGCCGCGGTCCTGAATTCGATTCCCGCCGTTGACCAAAAATTAACATGCAACCGGATGACATAAAAACGCGTTTGTGTGTAAAAACATTCGTTGGGCTGACCACCTACAATGTGCACCAAACGTTAAAATTGGTTCGTAAGGTCCCAGTTGAGACACGGTAAGGGTCGTTTACGGCCTCTAAGCCATAGATTAAATTAGTATTATCACTACTGATCATGTTACGACAAAGCCAAATCACATTCTCTCAATGAGGCAAGACTATGCACTGAGAGAAATGATTGCTGTTATTGATTGCAATAGGGTCAGTATTGAGCATAAAAGCTGCTTAAATGTGCGCCAAGCAATATTTTTCTCATCGAGAGAATAATTTTGAAAAACTCCTTGATGATTCATGGCGTAGAAAAATTCTAAAATGAAGAAGTAAATGTATAGATAAAGAAAAGTGTTATTCTTCATTTAAATCTAATGCTCTTAATATAAACAATGGGTAGTTATATCTTGAGAATTTGTTACAAGAATAATCTCTGTTTCGTCATACGTAGTTTGTGATTAAGAATAAAGCAATTCATTGGAGAATAATGGACAAGAAATTCATTAATATTTTTTTAACTTTTGCTCGAAATGAGAACAACTTGCTGTAGTTGTCATTACACCGATTAAAATTAAACTATTGTTTTACTTGATTGAGGACTATTCTCAATTTGACACTTTAAATCATGAAATTTGAGCTATAGATGCTTCTTTTGAGCGAGACAGTAGAAATATTTGAGCAAAGTATTCTCAATAGGAAACCAAAAACACATACAATTTGAGCAACTAAGATTTAATTTGCGAAGTGCATGTTCATAATTGGAAACTAAAAGTATTCTCAATTTGAAACTTTTCTCGTAAAACTTGATGACTGCCTGTAGATTAATGAAAATAAATAAAACAATTGATTTAATTTTAGTTTATTTATAAGAATAATAATTTTTATTAATTGATAATATATATATTTAATATTTTATTTACAGTTTTAATTATAATAAAATTTACATTTAATAGTTACATATAATAATTTAAATCAAACTAAATGTACATTAATTCATAAAAGTATTTTAAGGCTATTATTTTTGAAAAGACATACATATATATATATATATATATATATATATATATATATATATATATATATATATATATATATATATATATATATATATATATATATATAAATATATATATATATATATATATATATATATATATATATATATATATATATATATATATATGTGTATATATTTATATATATATATATATATATATATATATATATATATATATATATGTATATATATATATATATATATATATATATATATATATATATATATACATATATATAATAGGTGTATTTTATTGGTATTATTACCATATCTTTTATTCATACCGGAATAATTTCATTCCAACCTTTTGTTGGTTTTGGATTAATTCTATTCCACTTTTAGTTTTTATGTTCAACACCAGAGTGTTTTTGTTTCTATGTGTTGTCAACTTGTCGCCCTTATGAACATTTCTTTGTGATAAATGTCATTTTTGGCAGTTACAAAGTATGTTTTGGCAGTTCGTTGCTGTTTCCATGACAACTGTTACATAAATCATATAAACTATTCCGTGTCGTTTTATTGTGCATTATTTTCATTCGTATTCCTATTCCTATTCCAGAGTTCAATAAAACGCAGCTAATATATAAAAATTGAACTAAGTAGCTAAGTAGTAGTAAATTACAATAAATTATATTTTGCATATGGCTTCCCATCCTTGGTTTTTCTCAATATTGTTAAGTTTATAACTACATCATTTATATAAAAAACCTGGTACTCCAATATCGGTTTTTCCACTAGATGTATTTTATAATGATTATCAAACTTAGTTTTTATATTTTGTGCAATTATCTTAACTACGTTAGTTTCAATTAAAATATGTATAATTTTATACAGTTTGATTTGGTAAAACAAGTAATCATCAATTTTATATTCAGTAAAACTACATGCTATATGAGAGACCTGTAACATTTTCAAATATTTTTCATATTCTTTCAGAAAACAATATTTTTCAACAAGTTTATTAAGCGTTTGATGTTTATCAAACACAAGAATTTTAAAATTAGAATTTTAAAACTCAAGAATCTCAAAAACGTAAAACAATTTGAAGCAACAATCAATGGCCGTGATTACATTATCAAATTTATATAAAATGCCATCAAATACCGTAACATATTCCCAACCTGCAATGTTGTGACCAACTGCCATCACAAGAGGTTCAAATTTAAATTTGCCCACTTCTCTGTAGGTGGGCTTCAACCTCGCTGTGGTACGATACCACTAATATGAAGGATGCTATAAAATCTGCAAATTAGGGTTTCCAAGTGCTCTGCTCATTGTTGACCTTATTAACCCTGGATGTTGGTGGTACGCAGTAATGCAGCAATTTGAAAATTAGCCTACATTTGATATCTGTAAAAACAAATAATATTTATTAATTAAACATACATCAAAATAATAATTGGGTAATCTACCTATGTCACTGATGCTTCTTATGGTTTCCACTTCCTTCTTATCTTTAGCGTCTTTGATATTCTGCAGAAATATACTGTCGCAATGCTCAGTGAAGTGTTGCCAGCCAGATAATAAGAGAGTGTTTTTCTCTTCATATAAATTTTCGAAATCTATATCGACCTGGAAAAACAAATTGTAATTTTGTTAAATAGAATTAAATTCTATGCTAATAAATAAGTTCCTTCTTACCAGTTTTAACCCATTAGCAGATTTGTAGAGGCACCACTCGTTCAAAAAACTCGTAGTTTTATCCGACGAAGATTTAAGATTTGTCAGTTCAGCTCGTCTTCCCGGAAATGTTGCCTGCCATTTCAACTCAACAGTTTCCCACGGCTCATGAAAGCATGACAACCACTTTTTTTTGTACATGTGTGTCACTAAATTGGAAGTCACTCAATGAAGAATGTGAAGCTGTCTCGTCTGCAATATCTATATAAAAACTGTAAAATACGATTAAACTCTAAATTGGTTTATATACATAGTTTCTTTACATGATTTCTCTTATGGTAAGTTCCATGGTAAATAAAAATTGGTATAAAATTGGTCAAACATATATATATATATATATATATATATATATATATATATATATATATATATATATATAAATATATATATATATATATATATATATATATATATATATATATATATATATATATATATATATATATATATATATGTATTTATATATACATGTTTTTTAGTTGTTGTTTACATATAAACTTACCTAATATCACGATACGGCGGCACTGATCATACGATCACAAAATTCCGATCCTGTTTTCTTATGATTTAATTAATATACGTTATTTTTTTAATAATCCCATTTTTAAAAAAAAATCCTGATGTTAGATCGTATATTTTTGCTTTCACTGCACTGATAACACAAATACAATCTTTCTAACTAAATTTATGAACGGAAATGAAAACCGTTTTCCACAAACAAAAACCCGAATTCACAACCGTTCTGGTATATATGAAAATCTTTTTTTTTTAATTTTTTCAAGTCATAATATCAAAAACACAACCACATACATATTATTTATTAATTATTTATATCAACACTTAATATTAAAAACCAAAATTAAAAAAAACAATTATTTTAAAAGCCGCAGGTCCTCACTATTTGAATTGTAAACTTAAAATATGAAGAAACTGGAGATAAAATAGTAAAATGGATTTCAACAATATTTAGACGCCTGCCGTGAAACGTATTCTCAAAAACGTAACATAATTTAGTTTCAAATTATGAAAATTAATCTCAAATTAAGGATAAGATAAAAAAAATGTGCATGAATCGTGTATTTAGTGTGATATCGATTCTAAATAGACATGACTTGAGTGTAGAAGCAATATATATATGCATTTCCGTGATCTCAAATTGAGATGACTGTATTCAAATTCACTAGTATGAAAAATTAATGCATTATGAAATTGAGAATACTGGTTATAAAATAAGATTATTGACTAATAAATTGAGATTACTTGCTAATAAATTACTGGTTACCTAGCCAATCTTTTGTACTTATTTAAAATTTAATTTATCATGCCATTTAATAGTTTTGTATATATATATATATATATATATATATATATATATATATATATATATATATATATATATATAATATCAAATATATATCTATATATATATAGATATATATATATCTATATATATATATATATATATATTATATATATATATATATATATATATATATATATATATATATATATATATATACATATATATATATATATATATATATATATATATATATATATATATATATATATATATATATATTTTACCACGATCTATTGCTACATACGAATGATATTCAACAAACAAAACATTCCAATGACTTCCATTGACATGATCATTTACAATTATCTATTTCATAACCAACTAGATTTTTCAGTTTTTTATGATTAGTTTTAGTTGGGTGCAGGAGGACTTTTAGACTGTTCTGGCTCCTTGTAATTGTCAGAGCTCCTGAGTCAAAATAGTCCATGCATGAACTACATCAAGTTTGATTCCACATTCTTCGAGGAGATTAGCTTGTTGACGCGTTAGTGGTTTAAGTGGTGCCCATCCCAATAAATTCTTTTTAGGGATGAGGTGTGCATCTTACGGACTAACGGGTGCCAATTTCGTCGGATTTCCTGACCTACACGATTGGGGCATTGGGTGAGTTCTAACTCCCGCGCCATCTGTTCAATTAAAATCAGGGGAGCGAGCATTGTTTCATAAGCTATATGATTAACATTATCGATAATTCCAAAAGAACCGGCCTAAGCGGTTACGATTGAAAGTATCTCCTGTCAAATACATAAGGAGGCTAAGATTACGGTGAGCGCCGGTAATATTCTTGATATGACCTATGCCGTTGAGATATTCGTTAATCTCGACTGGTGTTGGTGGAGTTCACCTTAGGGATGCTCTTTGAAAACGACATGTATTCAGCATCACCTATTGTATCTGAACGAGAAGAAAGCACTAACAATATATATATATATATATATATATATATATATATATATATATATATATATATACATATATACACATATATATATATATATATATATATATATATATATATATATATATATATATATATATATATATATATATATATATATATATATATATATATATATATATATATATTTCTTCCATTAACAGTATTTAGGAATGTTGAGAAGATCTAGGTTTTCGCATTTTTGTTTCATTTTTATTTTATTTTGTAGTATTAGTGAGTGCGAAGAAGCCATAGAAAAATTTTAGAATCCAGCAATATTTTTAAATATGGGATTTTTCAAAGATCATTTTGCTGATACATTACGCTATAATTTGAGGGTATATTATTTATTGTTCAAGAATTATTTGTAGCTAGTTTCGTACTAAATAAAACGTGATAAGTGTGCGTGTGTAATTCTTCAATCATAATTATTAAACTCAAATCATGTTTCACATACACAAAAAAAATGTTTTTATTTATAAAACTTTAAATCATAATACCGCGATCTTTTAAGTATATTTGATTGGATTTAAGAGTAAAAACATTAAAAATTAATCTTGAATTAAAAATAATGTTTCAAGAAATCCATTTTCTCAATTTCATGCACAAGATTTCTGCTTAACTTGATCATAAATTAGGCACAATTTCATAAAACTCGTGAAAATATTATTTGGTGCATACAATTCTTAATTTAAGAGTAGAATTTTCGAGCTTAGAACAAATCGGTTGAATTTGACCATTTTACGAGTATTCCAAATTAAGAATAATAATTTCAATTAATGAAGCCATAATTGTAAAGAAAATTTACTGTTTAGTTTAAATTAGTGCATTTAATACATAAATCCGCATCATATATTCTTGAAATTATAAAATTTTTAAATTCGTGCATTTAAGAATACACTATTCTTAATATTAGATTACGATTTCTCTCAGTGTGGATCGTCTTTGTACAGTTTTTTACTCAAGTGGATTGAGTTTATGATTAAGTATCTCATCGTTGAGACTGAGCTGGAAGATTTATCTATCAAAGTCACCAGACTTTGTGCTTTCACCTACCGCCTGGATTTTATATAATTTTCCAGAGCTATAACGATGATTTGTTTCTAGTAGTCTCAAGTGAACAGCTGAGGTTGAAATTACAAACTTCCAGCATCACTGCTATATGCTGGTGGTTTAAGTCCCAAAATTGTATATTTTATGTTGGCCAATGGTCAAATAAAACATTTCAATACTCAAACATAATTGCATCATAATATTGCTAAAACTATATGTGTTCAACTTCACTGCGTATCATGCAGTGCATTCTACATTTGTCATCGAAAAGTTATTTTCAAACCCGTTTGCAAGGGAACCCAACTTGAAGTAACCGCTATTTTTGAAACAGGATAAAATGACGGATAGTCGTGGTTGTGACGGTCTTACTAGTCATGTTGCTTCTAAGATTAAAGGATGATGATTCCGTCCACTTCGTTTTGGTTGGTTCGTATAAATCCAATGGGAAAAAATATATAATCCCAAAATCATGTGTAAACAAATTTCCTTCCCGCAAACCTCAATATAATTTTATTCGATCAATAAATGTTGAACACCTCACTAAATCAAGGCCATCGGATTACGAAGCAATCAAATACAACAATTTAGTATAACGAGAAGCCAAACAAATATCCCGATTATTTATTGCAATTTGGTTTGTTGCCCGAAAATGTCTCCAACATCGATAACGATATCGTATATATGTAGAATCCAACCCTGAAAATTTCCTCTCATTTTCCGTATGACGTACAACCACATCAAAGCGCAATGCAAACAAATGATTTATAAAAAATACAATAACAGGCTTATGTATATTTTAAGAAAGGCCATAACCGATTTGTGTATTTAAGAAAATACAGTTTTTTTTCGGCTCATCTTTTTTTGTGTTAAATTTTCCTCGATGGTTTGTTGTTTTTCCGATTTTTTTTTGTTCCACTCTCTTTTATGTTCGTATGAATAAAAATAACATAAATATTTCAATTTTCTGTTTGTTTTTCTTTTCTTCGCCTTTTTGTTGATATAAGAAAATATATGTTTTCAATGTGTGTGTGTGTGTGTGTGTGCGTACATCCTATATTGTGTTGTAAAATAATATTTTCATTTTTACTATAGAATTGGGAAAACAAATTTTCCAATGAATCGTTTTATTATAATTTTTGGTTTTATTATTAAAAATAAAAACATTTTCCAGGTCATAACCAAAAATATTTGTTTTTCATTTCGATTTTGGGAAATATTTCGGTTTTTTGTCAACTTGGAAAAACCTTGTAATTATGTGGTGGCAGACAATTTATATAACTATTTCACAATACTAAAATCAGTGTGACACACAATCAGATTTTTCACCATATACTGTCGTCTATACTTATCAGTGTTTCTCAAACGATGGTCCGTAGAAAAATTTTTGTGGTCCGCGAATTGATATATGAAAATGGGTGTATAGATTCTAATGCGACTGTGGTTGTTCAGTAAGCCCTATCAAAAACGAGAACATGTCGAGTTAAGTGACTCAAATGAGACATTCAAAAATAAGCTTTTCAAAATAAAAGCTTTCGGATTTTGAGCTGCGACACAATTACTCTAACCAGAAATAGCTTTCGGCAACATTGCAAATATAACCCAAAATGTGATCGGGTTTGATATATGACCTTAATGCAGCTAGCAGCGTACGATTGACTCGGTCAGGTGCATTTGCTTGGGGCGAGTATTTTGCCGTAAAAATGTGTCGTGAACCATTATCCGTCACTATCGCTTCTGGGGGCCGTTGCCTGACGGACCGTTTGAGTGAACACAAACTTAGATAAATGATCCACCACGATCAATATAGCTGTATTTCTATTTTTAGTTCTGGTATACGGTCCCAGAAAATTTAAATATATCCGCTGCCAAGGTCAAAGAAAACTCATCCATTTGAACCCTCGATAATGCATCGGGTACGCTATTTTGAAATCCTTTTCGGTACTCTATCTTAAAATTAAAGCTTTAAGCTCCAACGAGCCAACCGACCACTAAGATCCTTTTTAGTCATTAACCAAGTCAGACTGGAATGATCAGTTATAACCGTAAATGGCATTCCCTCAACATTTGCCCGATACTTTTGAATTGCCAAAACTACAGCTAGACACTCCAATTCGGTAACAAGCTCCTTTGTGTTGCTGTCAACTTATGCGACATACAAGCCAAAGGCTAATCGTGACCTTCTAGACTCTTTTGGAAAAGCGTCACACCGCAAATAAAAACGTTGGCTAAAACCTTGAGTAGCAAGAACTGGGGCCGTTTTCAACAAGTCAAATGCATGTTGTGACATTTCAGTCAATCTGAATTACTGGTTCTTTTTTAAGAGTAAGCGGTCCTGAGAGAGAAGAATAATTCCGGATGAAACGCCGATACTATCCCGTGTCACCCAAAAATCTACAAAGCTATCGAACGGTTTTAGGAACGAGAAACTCTGCTGCAATGGCTTGCACATTATCAGGATTAGGTCCTAATCCACCCTCACCAATCACATGGCCTATAGGTACCCGATCTCTTTTAGTAGAAACTTATTTGTCTCAACATTAATTGTGAGGCCAGCTTTAGCTATAGGCGTTCTGCAACCTCTGCAAGAAGGGAGAAATGTACCTCTAAAGAAGATGTAGTTATAAAAAGGTCGTCAAGGTACACGAATACCCGATTATGCAATGGTAGGAGATTTCCTTATTCATTAATCTAGATAAAGTTTTAGATGCATTGCAGAAACCGAACGGAATAACCCTAAATTGATATAATGGATGGGACAGCGAACGCCGTTTTCTCTCGTGAAGCTGGATCCAAGGCAATCTGCCAAAAGGCGTTCTTGAGATCCAAGCTCGAAATGTACTTCATCGGATCCAACCGGCCGAACAGTCCATCTATCAGCGGCAACGGATATGCATCCTTTTTGGTTACCGCATTCAATTGTCGGGCATATCTAAACACAATCGGATGGAACCATTTGCCTTTTTTACAACAAAAAGGCAAATGGGAGCTCCAAGCACTGTAGCTTTCTTCGATGACATCAAATGATATCATCCGATCCAGTTACAGCTCATATAATTTTTTGAACAGCAGGTGAAACTGCATAAAATGTTTGTTTGATGGGCGCAGCTTCTTAATGCAATAATTGAACTATGGACCTCATGATGCAGGACATGAACTTCTTGATGCAGATAGTCGCTAAAAATTAAAGTGCATGCCCTGAAAATAGCAATATAAAATTCTAAAACACTATTTTAGCTTATGAAATGTGAGCAATCCCATATTCAATCAACCAGTATTTGCTTGGTGTGGCAGTCCGGTAAATGCATAATTTTAGCAGTATATTGTCTCCAAAACATACCATCAACCAGCTGTTCGTGTGTTATTTGAAACAGTTGGGTGACTATAACTCGTAACATCTTTACTGAGGTTCCCGATTGCCGTCGCCAAATGCAGTCAGTCAGCTAGATTTTTTTTCTGTATAACCAAAGGTATAGCAAATTCACAAGTCACAAGTTAGAGATAGTTACTCATCATTAAGAGTAACAGTGAACGCCGATGCTTTATAGATGGGAGCTTCAAAATGACTATTAAAATGGAAATTAAACCGTGCGACTAAGACCCGTATGTAAGGGTGTAAAAAAGCTTTGCAAAAAAAGGAAACAGATGCAGAATTAGTCGGTTCTTGGCAACAGTGGTAAATCTTAATTCACCTAGACCAACGGTTGGGATTGATCTTGAAGCGCCGAAGAAAAACCAATGTTTTCCCGTCCCATCTAAAAAAGAGTTTTCACCACATGGTGCACCGAATAACACAAGACGATTCAATCAATAAAGTTCAAGCGAAAAGCAGTTAAAGATACCACCATCAGCTCCAAAAGGCACCCGAATATGACCTTAAAACCGAGAAAAAGGTAAGGGACTTGGATAAGAAAATATATATTTCTATCGCTGTATTATGATAATCGCATGTCACCACCAATAATCCCAAGCTGTTTGAAAAATTGCTATTTACAAAACTGAAACCAGTATTCTGCCGTAATCAGATAGTTACAAATCGCTTATGCATCTCTTCCCTAAAGTGATTCGTACCCGATACCTTCCCCGCTCCAGCTTTAGCCACTGCTAATTAATAGAAAATATTGTTCTGCCATCTTCTTGATTGCAATAAAATCTTTTGATCAACGGTTTGAAAAATAAAATCGATTTTGCCAAAGAACTTCCAAAACTATCTCTTTCTTTACCTGACTAAGCAGAATGTATAGTAGCTTTCGGCTTAAATGCCATTCGCACAGGAGTTTCGCAATACCAGTGGTTGTAACATCCTTTCAAAGCTTAATATTAATTGTTTTTCGTCCATACAGAATGAATGCTTATTCTGTCAAGCAGACTCTACGATCTACAGAATCTGTAGTATTAGTTGGACGAGTTATTAACACTACCAGGGTGTCGTCATAGTTGTGGGCATACTTCACTTTTGATCGTAATCAGCAATAAAAATATTCCCATTCTGCATCCCACCCCGTTGAGATTGAAGCCCGGTAAAGATTTGACCATTGTCCCATATATGATCGGTTAATGGAATACATTGGAAATGTCTCAAAAGACCATCTTGTTTGTTAAAAGTCACAAAAAGATTTATATTTTACAGAAAATGGCCATGAATTGCGACGAAATCCGACTTCTTGCGTTTTACAGTTCGGTATAGACGATTTGGAATGCCACCACAGAAGTTAGTCCTTTTCTTAGGAGGCGACTAAATCTGGTTGGATTGCAAATATAACACCGAACTTCCATTTAAGTAAGTCGACACGTGAATCGGTGCAGTTACTCGGTGCATATGCTTAATTTTGACCGTCGTCCAATTGGCTATATTTGTCTATATTTAAGAACATGCTCTTTTCTTTTCTTCTTATATTGAAGTTTATTCGCCATGGTTTGCCCTGTTGCTAGTATAGAAGTGTTGTCAGCACACGTAGCTATATGCTTACGTGGTCGGACTGTGGTATATCACTTGTATATAGTGCCTCAGAACGCTACCTTGAGGGACTCCTGCCGTTAACCCTCTCAGTCCAAAATACTTATCTTATTGTCTTTCTCTAAAAAGCCTTCCAGAAATAAGGTCAAACGAATTTGCTTATACTCGTATTCTAACGCCTTTTATGTAATATCTATAATTCTGTGAACCTGATCAATTGTTGAACGTTTGCATCTGAATCCAAATTGGTGATCTGGTGATTAGGTCTCTTCTTTTTATTATTGACTTCATTCTCCTCAAGAGTAGTCTCTTCATAAGCTTTGAAATGATAGAGATCAGCGATATAGGACGGTACGATTTAGCTGTATTGGGTGGTTTACCTGGTTTCGGTAACATAATAACTTTCGCAACTTATTAGGCAAAAGGAACATGCCGTAATGTAACAGCTTTCTTTGGTAGTGGTTTTAGAATTTCTTCCGTTAAAAGGTCATACCCAGAAGCTTTTGCTGAATTCAAATTGTATTTTAATACCCTAGTAACTTCTTTCTGAGTTATTAGAGGAATTCTACCCCCATAAGCCAGATGATTAGCAAATATTTCAGCTTTTGATTTGTATTCTCTAGCCCACGCGCCACACTACGCTTAATAGGAGGTGTCTGCATAATTGGGGTTTTTATAATTTTTGTTACCTTCCATGGTGAGTAGTTTGTATTTTTATCAGCGGTCAATTTTCCAAGAAACAAAGAAAACAACTTTAAGCTTCTGAATTTCTCGCTTATGTTGTTGTGGTTTGTTATTAGGAATCATCTTGCCAGATGGACTCCCCGTATTTTGCAACTTACTGCTAGCTTTCCTTTTTTCTAAGACGAGATTCCGAATTTCACTTGGGTAACTTTTACTATTGGTTTTGGATGTTGTTCCTTTAGTATTATTCCAAGTTGCTATCTGAATGATATCAGTGAAGTTTTATACCTTTTCTTCTAGTTCTTGAACCGTTTTTAGTTTTTAGTGTTTGTAGGTTAATCTTCCTGAAGTTCTGCCAATCAGTTGTTTTATTGGCAAAAGTTGGTCTTGTTTCCTTTCGTATTATCTTGTGGCTTATGGAAAGTATTACTGTCGAATGATCAGAGTCTATATCTGAATTATTTTTTACATCAAGAAAATTTGATGAAACTTGTTTTGATATAAAGAAATCCAGTAGGTCAGGAGTTTTACCTGCATCCGTGGGCCAATATGGTTGCTTGCCAGTGGAATGTACGTTACATCCCATTTCGACTATTGCATTTTTAAGTTATTGTATTTTATTAGGTTTTATGACCAAATTCTCAGTAATTCAATTTGGTTACTTTAACACCTACCAGTTTTTTCTGTTATATTCACCAATTCTCTACTTTAATTTTAAAAATTTAAATTTTGCTTGGTTAAAGCAAAAATTGATCAAACTTTAGTTAACCAAAATATTGGAACGTGGATTTGGTTAAATTATCTAAAAAAAATAGTTAAACAACCTAAAAGTATATTAAGTTAAGTTTTTTCATTAGTTAGGAGTTTTGAACAATTTAGCTTTAAATAAACTAAGTTTTTAGTAACATTAACCAAACAATAATTATTTGTCAGAAATTTTTTAAACCAATTTTAGTTAAATATACCTTGATTAAAGTAATAGTATGTTTTTCATCAAAAATGGTTGGTTTTAACCAAATATTTAGTTCAAATCAACAAAATTCTTGGTTACTAGAAAACGGATTTTTATTAAAAATGCAATTTTAAACGTCAGATGGTGTTGTTCTTTGTCAATCAAAACTCGTTTGTGCTTCCCAATTTTGGACGATACTACAAAAATAAATAACCAATTTTATAATGGTAAAACCAATAAAACCAATCAAAAAGTTATAAGTTGCATTAGGAATTATTTGGTAAGCAACGTTTAAGTTTTTAGTTTAAATAAGATTGGGCTTTACTCACATTTTGAAAATATTGTTCAATTGAAGCTCGACAGAAATTATTTATTTAAGCAAAATGGGACCACATAGTGGGCCACCTCAAATGCAAAACATCTGGCTCGAATACGTTATCAACGAATTCATGACACAAAGCTTCAGCATCGTCAGTTGTGAGTAACCACCATAAAATAGTCAATAACAATTCCAGTATTTATTTACAATTTAATTTTAAAAACCAATCTATACACTCAAATTTATACTAAACAGTTCGTCAGCGGATAAATTGATAAAAATTTGGGAAGCACATAAATTGGGCATAAGAAATGTTGGATGGTCAAGACTCAAACTGTATCAGCGAGTAAAACACTAAAATATTGGAATTCGGCTCTGGTTAATGTCTTAAGATAAACAAGAAGGGCAAAATAACTATGTATTTCGTTATAATTTTAAATGTTACGGGCAGTTTCAACGAGTCGGTACGAATATGGCATGTACGGCTGGCTAAATGTTTAAAAACACTTCTGGCTCATTCAGAAGTAGTATTGGTGGTGAATTTCAATTCACAAACTACCATCACACGATTGTCTCGTCTAGTTACGATGGTTTACATGAAATATGAGAAACAGCAAGTGGACAATGTTTAAAAACACTGATTGATAATAATAATTTTCGTTTTTTAAATTTTCGCCAAATGGGAAGTATATATTGGCTACACACTTGACAATACACTGAAGCTTTAGGATTACTCGAAATAAAAGTTCTTCGAAACATGAAAAGCATGTAATAAAATTGTATTTTACTCAATAAAGCTTAAATATACTAACATTATATGTTGATCACTCTAATGTTGAATTCACCCCAGCCAATTGTTGAAATATACTAAATTTTTGGTAAATTTGAACATGTAATTGATCTGTACAGCTAAAATAATCTCAAATATTGACCAAATTTGGGATTATATTAAATAATAAAACTTGTTAAACTAACTAAGTCGTATGTGAAATTCACTTTTTTTTTTGGTTAATTTTACTTTTTTACTTGGTTATTAAAAACATTTTTTTTTATATTTAAAAAATAACCACATACTTTTGATTAAAGTAACTAAATGTTTTATGTTAATAACCAAATTTTGGTTATTTAAAATTAAAAATTATTTTAAACCAAGTTAATTATTTATTTTACTAAGGCATTTGGTTGGTTGAAAAATACTAAGATTTTGGTTAAATTGGCCTAGTTTTTTGGTGTCTTTGATCCCAGTTTTTTTCTGAGTGTAGAGCCAAAGTCACATGCTTTGCATTGAAATCACCCCCTAGTAGAAATTTGAAATGTTGTAGAATATTCAAGTACACTCAGAGAAAAACTTACCAAATACCAAAAACCCGGGCATACTTAACTAAAAAATTAGTATTTTTCAACCAACCAAATGGCTTAGTCAAATAAATAACTAAATTTTGGTTATTAAAATAAAATGGTTACTTATTTTAACCAAACTTACATGGTTACCGTTTTCTAGTTACCAATTATTTTGTTCATTTGAATAAACGTTTTATTTGGTATAACTTAATTTTTGGTTGAAACGAACAATTGTTTCTGAAAAACACGTTTACTTTAATCAATTCTACCAAAATTGCATAAGCTTTACAATTATAAGTTTTAAAATGTTTTTTTTAGTTAATGTTACTAAAAACTTAGTTTATACCGCTAAATTATTTAGTAAAAACTACTAATGTATGAACAAATCATAACTTTGTTATTTTAAATATTTTCTTAGGTTATTCAACTAATTGTGTTTTAGTTAATTATACTAATAACATGTACCAATATTGTGGTTACCTAAATTTTGATCATTATTTGCTTTAACCAAGTAGCAACATTTTTATTTTTAAGGTAAATTAGAGAATTGGTGAATTTAACCAAAAAACTTAGTAACCAAATTGTGTTACCAAGACTTTGGTCACAAAATTTTTTCTGAGAGTAGTTCGGTTTCTTCAGGTTATATCTATTTGACATAATGTGTAAAACAAAACTACTTCTCACCATATACAGAGTGCCTAAGACGAATTTTTAACTGCTTGACGAAAACAATGGACCGCAGCATGAACTCTGTTAAGAAACACTGATTTGCACCACATAATAAACAAGTATCCTGCGGGACAACAAATCAGTAATTTTTCATTTTTGATTGTACCGAGTAAAATTTAAAATGAAAATTCGATCATTTTGTTGTTGTCGACGTCGTCGTCGCTCACAAAAGAATCGACAACATACTGTTGTTGTTATATAGCTAAAAATTCACAAACAGTATTGAGATGCTGGCGGCGATTAAAAAATTAGGTTGGAACAAAAAATAAAAATTCAATTACATTTAAAATTAAGTCACACAAAATCGTACTATTTTATCCAGCCACCCATCTAACCCCCTCCCCCCACGCCTAACAAGTATACAATAATTTTCATTTAATTTTATTTCATTATGATACGTACATCTTGTATTACATCGTTGACATTGTAATTAGTGAAAGAGAATCTCATGTTAAGTAAACGAATTCTAAATGACCAAAATATTAATTATGCTCCGACTCACTCCCATCTATGTATGTATGTCGTGTAATTCTCATGTAATATTATGATTATGTGACAAGAATTTTATGAAAATTATCTCATCACTGTACACTGTACTCCTCGTAGCTAGTTAGTTATGTATATAGATGTGTGTAATAAAAGCTCGTTTTGTTGTTATTGTTACTGGTGAACATAAAATTAAATTTTATTCATTTTGGAAAAATAAAATGAAAATGGAAAAACTTAAAATAATGACAACAACAATTTTCCATTTTTTTAAATATATAAAATGTGATTTGTGGGGGTATTGCTACACTGGGAATTTGAGGTACCTATATATATAGTAAATTTGTTGACAAAATTTATTATGTGTAACACTGTGTGTGTATGTCTGATGGTTTATAAACGAGTTGACGATGAAAGATTTTATTTTACGTCTCACTCAAGGGACGTCCACACAGGACATGCTTGCTTCTGGTCATAAAAAAGACTATAATAAATTAAACGATCGATCCCAAACCAACCAATACTGTGAAGTGTTTTAATTATTTACCTTTTATATAGATTTTACTGAGCCCTTTTGGGTGGAAGTGTTTATGGGTCGTAAATATTATGCACAAAACAAAAGACAGGGACGATTAAATCAGGTTGGGAGGACGATATGCATCCGTTAAACCTTAGATGGTTATGCATCCGTTAAACCCTAGACGGTTAACCTAGTGCATTTGACGGTTTTATCACATGTATGATTAAATGTCACCGGTTGTAGCTTAATGGTTAAGAGATTTTCTCATCACTTCTCGAGTTTGATACAATACAATATGCAGGAATATGTATAAATGGTTCGTATATGGTCTCTTTTGAGACTCGGTTAGGGACGTTTACGGCATTTAAGCCATAGATGATTCTTACATGTAAGAAAATGTATCAGCTCGAGGTATACATATAGATGTCTTATTGGGTTACAAAAAAGGTTGTGCTGGTCTCCAAGCAGTCAATAATCGAATTGCTTGAGTAAGAGATTAGCCAACCTGTCAATTGTATTTATACATGGTCGCTGTTGTTTGTAAATCATAATAGGATAAAGACTCCTTTTGCTATTGGTTTTAGTTCAGAACAATTAATGTAACAATACAGGTCCGTTACTTCCGACGTGTATTTTTGTCCTTATTCGATAGATATGGTGAAATGATGCTATACTCGAAGATTATTTTCGGTGACTATACCAAGGAGGATTCCAAATTCCACTGATCAAGTGGCTCCGCAGCTAAAATACTTGACATGGTTACGTCAAGGATAAGTACTATATGCTGTCTTGTACTTATGCTGTCTTGTAGTCAAGTCATCTCCATATGGCAAATATACAATTGTACTATGTGATCATAAGTAAATGATTGTTATTATAGTGGTAACCTGGTGGGGCCTATCAGTCAATCTGAGGTGGAAATCTGAGGTGGTTCACAAATTTAAAAAAAAAATTGAGGATCATGCCATTCCGCTCTCCTTAGAAGTCAAGTGTCTGGAATAAAGTTACTAATAATCTGTTTTTCGTCACATACCTGATGGCCCAGAACTGCTATAAGCAGAGTCGAAATGAAACTACTTAACCACTGGCAAAGACTTGTTTGTGAAAGCTATTACATACCAAACCCTCTTCAGCACTCGGGATGGTTATAAGACTTGATTTTGGATCAGAAGGAGTACAGCTCATACAACCAACCGCTTGCGTATTATAGTTTATTCCTGTATAGTGTCGGGCATCTGACTAAATCTTGAGGTAAAATTATCCATCCCTTAGGTAGTTACACCTCAGTTTTCTATACATAAACTACATTAAGTTTAAGACCAGCACTCTATAGGATAAAGTTCAACAGAGATCGTTGTATCTACATCTTCTCAGACAGCCATACTGTTTAAGTCCTTTAAGGCAGACAATAACTACCTTAGATCGACTTGACAGTGAATATGAAGATTAACTTCATACGCAGTCACATGGTGCATCTATAGTCATTTTAACAGTCTTTATCAGGACAGAAGGGACAAACGCATCTCAGGTCACTCATCCAAAATTTTCCTTTAACTACAACATATGTACTTTGAAGCTCTTGCTGGGTGTTCTCACTGGAGACTGTTCTTTGAATTATCAAGTGTTTGAAATGAAAATTCGGAACAATGTAAACTGCGAGCAGTGCAGAAAAGAAGTAGATGTTGAGCACTTCCTGTGCTCTGTTCTTATCATTTCTCTCTCTTTGTATACAGAACGCATAATTTTGTTTTGAGGATCAATTAACGAACCTACAGATACCAGATATCTTGTCCCATTTCGTCTCTGAACGATTCCGTCCAAACCAGTCAATCTCTGATCAAGTTTTCTCACTACAGATAATTATTTCGAAGTACAATGAAACATCCATGATATATACATTTCATACAAGTCAATAATAACTAGATCAATCGAGGCCAATAACGCAATCACAATGAAGTATCAAAGTCAAGAACACGCCATCATGCTGATCGACAAGAAGAAACACGGTTCCTGTTTTTTTAAATTTTTTTTATTGTTTTTCTGTCACTCAGGCTGTAATAGCCTATTGTGACCTCCCACCATATTACTGTATAATCCCACCATATTTGCATCTGCAAATTGCATAGCTCCATGCCAGCCTATAAGTACTGACATGGAAGATGGGACGGCACACGGATTTTAACCACCAACTGGGTTAAAGATGAGTTTATTCTCACCACTGATCGTACCGCCCAGACGATCGATGGTGAAAATCCCTTTTCGCATCCGGCCCCTATCGGGATTCGAACCCGGTACCTCCCGCTCCACGCCGCAGTGTTCTATGCACTGCGCCACATGGACGGTACGGTTCCTGTTTCTTTTGAATGTCATGTTCGAATACATTCTTCATAAACAGCTCAAGATAATCAATTGACTACTTATCGTGATTGTTTTGAACATTATATCCTTGATACTGTTGTATGATTAGTCAGAAAACGGCAGATCGGTCTCTATGCTGTGAAACCATCATCACCGTCATCACTAGCTCGTGATCGAAACAGATGAAGTCAGATTGTTAACATGGTATGGACCAACTTATACTTCCTCATCTAAGAGAGTGCATACTGGTCAACTCTCTCTATCTATTTATCTACTTTCTCTCTCTCTCTCTGTAGTTTATTAGCCTCCTCATGTTTAGCTAGTATACCATTATAGGATCCGATTTATTACTGCATCTTGTCACTCTGCATAAGCCTTTACCGTCTTATCAAATTGGGGGCATAAAAATATTAAAAACATAAGTTGTGGACTGGCAATTAGCTCGTCCAAAACTGAACTGGTATTATTTAATAGGAAATATAAAATAGCGGTAGTAGATCCACCCCTCTTAAATGGCAGGAGGTAAGCTTGAACAAACATGGCTAATATACTCGTGCAGGAACGCCATCGGAAAGAGATGGGGTCTGAAACTGGAGCTGGTACACTGGCTATTCACTTCCGTAGTAAGACAGTACTACATGTGTATGGGGTAAGCGTGTGGTGGCCAGCTCTTGATAAACTAACTTATAAGCGTGCATGCTTATAAGCGGGGCGCTTCGTACAACTCCAAACCATATCTCCCTGTTGATATTTATGGTAAGCAGATGGTGGTGATTACGGCCACTCGACTATCAGCCATATCTCAGTGGACATTTCTTCAGACTTGGCACTCAACGATCATTAAATCGCTAAGGAAGGAACTGGCGAATCTAGACTACGTTAAACCGACCTTATGCTACGAGAAAAGGTTCCGAACTTAAAACCCCTCAAGGAAATCTTGAAGGAGCGGGTCGGTTGCGAAAAAGGAATCATTGCAGTTCTTTATGGATGGCTCTAACCTGCAGAGTAAAGTAGGAGCTGGAGCCATCTATGATAAATTAGAGGTAGATATAGCAGTTCGTCTCCTTGATCACTGCAGCTTGTACCAGGCAGAGGTGAAAGCGATTCTAGAGGTTCTGAATTGGTTAAGACATAATGTGCTATCCTCGACTGATATCGCAATTTATGTTGATAGTCAGGCGGAAATCGTTGATTTGCCACTAGTTTTTCAATGAGATGGGTGAGCATTACAACATTGAGATAGTCTGTGTCCCCGGCCACTCAGACGTCATGGAGCACTGCAGAGCGCTTGAACTAGCGGGGCATGTTAGTATTATCCAACTGCTACCGAAAAGGGCAAAGTTAGGGAGGCCCTTTAAGACACTCCAGACTGTGCGAAACAAGGAGGCGGTACCTTCAGTGAATGAAAGATGGACGAATATACTCTCATGTAGGGTAGCAAGGCTAGTCTGGTCAAATCTGGACTTGAAACACTCAAAGGCACTGAGGACTCCAAAGGTACTCCAAAGGAGGAGGAGAAAGAGACGGTAGTACATTTCCTAAGCTCATGCTCGGTTTTGGCACACAAAATACATGAAAATTTCGGTGAATTCTTAATGGACTGCCTCTCTGATCTCTTTCAGAGTAAAAGGGAAGTCTAAGTGTGCTGTAGCCGACACTCAACCTTACCTAACCTTACACATAGTCATCGCTGGTACCCATGATTGGTGTGAAGTATTTGGTAAATCTTTCATCGGTCTTATTTTTCTAATAATCATTTGTGATTTAATAATGATCAAGCCAATTTAATTTCAATTATCGAAAAATGATTCACACCTCATCATGTCTTTCAATTTAATAAGACCCAGCACACACCCTTTTACCCATTTCGATTTCCAGCAAATTTGTCTAATTCCAATCAACTGAAAATCATTTAAGGTTTTTGGTACAATCAAAAAGCAATCAAAATCATAATAATTTTTGTGTCTATCATCAGACATCGTCTTCTTCGATTTTTGTTTTGTCTGGCAACAAAGACGTGTGTATCGTACAAACATACATACACACACACACACACATTCACATAAGACTCTCAAAAAAATGTTTTATTGTTCTACCCATAAATATGTAGATGGATAGAATTTAAAACATCGTACATACCTTTGGGCTAAACAATCAATGAACGTATATTATAAAACTTTACCTGACGTCGTCTCAAAACATAAAAATTATTAGATTTTATAGATTAAAAAGTTCGTTCGTATACACTCCAAGATGGATAAAGATTTATCCAATTCTACTGTATATATAGACGAGTATGTATGTGCTTCTTCCTCCTATATTATTACGTATTCGAAATAAATACGAGTGAGTATATGCGATACTAATGATAATGATCGTTACGTAGACGTCGGTATACGGTGGTATACACGGCATGTCTGTGGAAAAGTTTTTCGTTTCGTTTCTTCTCTGCGAAAGCACAACAGTTCAGAGTAAATAAATGTATATTGCAAGTCAAAAGTCAAATCAAATTAACTGCCATTTGTTTTGCTGTATTCCTCTGCGTCGTTCCACCACGAACATCATCATCGCCATCGTTGCATAGTAAGAAGTTGGTAATACAGTTATTTTTGTATTCTTTTAAAACGTATATATCTGTACACGGGACGAGGAGTATATAATAAGGTAATAAGGGGACTAGACATCATAATAATTTGTTATAGAAGTTTTCTAAGGTATACAAGATGGAATCTTTAAGTAGATAAAAGTTTTATTTTGTTAATGTCGAAAACAAACTACATAATGTCATTGATACGTATTTCACACCTATAACACACAGTTAATGTTGTTTCCAATTCGTTAAAAGCCTATAAAAATGTTCGAAAAACATTTTGGTATAATTTTCTCCCGCAGGGTCGCTGAGAGGAAGGCATTATTATATTCTGCATACATTTTTTATTGGTTTTTTAAAGCCATTATTAGCCCGTACTGTGCCATTTCGATGAAGGAATCATCATCCGTAAAACCATGGTCACCGAAACCAACCTCGTCGTCCACCAAAAGGCGGCTTCCCCTTAAAAGATCGCTGTATCATATGGTTCGGGTATGCACGCAGAACAAGAGCGTGCCAGTGTAATCGTTGTGCTTCGATTTCATGCACGATATCAAGAATATTCATTTAATTCCTGATCCCGTGATTGAACTGCACTCGGTATGCCCATCAACGTCGTGTTTTAGACCAAATAGCACACGCGAGCCTGAATAGAATTAAGTCCCATTCTCTCATATGTCGTATCAAGAGAAGTCTCTTTTTTGTCAGGAAGGAACTGATCAGTCAGGCACTTTCAAACTGAATTTGTAAATAAGACCCTAATTGATCCAGCATCATACCATGATTAGCACTTCTAAAACGACAACAAAATTGAGTTAACCACTTCTGAATCTTTCCAACTGATGGTGAAGACCCCTATAGAGTTTGTGAATTGATTTTTGGATTTGAAAGAATTTGCTCGATTAACCCGGACATCCGGTATCTCTAATGAAGTCTGTATAGAGAGAATAGACACGACAGGAGCAGAGATCAACAGTTTTTGCCTCTCCTCACAGTGTCTTGAGAACACTCACCAAGAGCTTCTGTAATAGCTAAAGAAGAAAATTTGCTGGTTAATTGTTTCAAGGTAGATTTTGGATAAAATGAGATTAGTTGTCCTTTTTTCTGGTAAAGACTGCTAAAACGATTATCGATGTTTCTCTCAAGAGATAACGTCTGGTTCAGGCTGCACAAAAGTATAACATGAACAATGAGATTGAGTATCCAGTGAAGTATAACTTCACCAAGTTTTTATCTGTACCAGGTGTATAGATACGACGTCCACTGTTAGTTCTGGGTCACTAGAAATTTGCGACAAAGGAGATTATTGGTCTGATAACTGAAACGTATAATCAGTACATGCTTCTAGGTCTGAAGCTCTTTGATATAACGTATGAATATTTACATCTCCAGTAAATCTTCTGATCTCTAAAATCTTCTGATCTTACCAGGTCCTAAATATTTGACGTCTGAAAATATTGTGATGGAACGATTCTAAATTTTTGGAAGTCTTAATTTTTTTCCATAACTACGTCCATAGCTAAGTCCAAAACAAACAGTTCTTTGAAAAAATATTTTGGAATAATATGTTATAAATCTGCAAAGCGTCAGTTATATACCCAGCAAAGGTGACATCGGCACGAGCTTCTTAATTCGACAATGACATAATGACTCGATTTCTGTTTACATGGTATCAATAATCGTTCGTTTTTATCTGTTACAATCGGGTTTTGTAACCGAAGCACACGCAAGCCTTTACCTTTCACCGAAGCCAAATCGGGAACCTAAGGCTATAGGCCAACTGCGCATTGCATTGCTTCCTATCAGCTTATAGTTGGAACATAATAGTTAAGTCTGCCAATGAACTGTAAACGTCAATATGGACTCAAAGACATATTTGCTTACATCACCGGTCGTAATTGATTGACCAAAACAATCACTTTACTGAGTATGCGTTGATCAATTGTTATATTGGATCAACAGATGAGATTTTCACTTTGAGTCATTCTTTAGTCAAATGGCAGATTATGTATTTAATATTGGATGATGTAGTCGCCAAATCGTGCAACACGAAGTTGCTTTCTCTCTCTCCATCTTTTTCTCTCTCTCTCTCCCTCTTTCTCTCTCTCTCTCTCCGTCTTTCTCTTTCTCTGTGTGTCTTTCTCTCTCGCTTTTACTCTCTTTCTCTCTCTCTCTCTCTCTCTCTCTCTCTCTCTCTCTCTGTCAAAAATGTGGTTTGCCTGTGGTTGTGAACCTTCTTCAGATCATTCAAGTAATACACAAACGGCTGGAATTTTATACATCCTTCATTCAGTTCCGTGCAGTGTTGTGCGATTACGCGTATTTTGATATTGTCGACATGTTGGTGTCGACAATAAGTAGACAATGTCGACAATTCGTAGACAATGTCGACAATTCGTAGACAATGTCGACAATTCGTAGACAATGTCGACAATTCATGGACAATGTCGACGTTTAATAAACAATTCCGAAGTATACCAAATATATTAGCGTATTATAACTATACAGATTAGCGAAAATAATATAATATTATTTAAAAGCAAAATTCTTACGAATTTTTAATAATGTCATAGAAAATTACAATAAAGAGTTTCTATGGTAAGAAAATTCTCAATATAAAATAAATATATTTTATGCAATTTGTTGGTGTAACTTTTGTAATAGATTTTTGTAATTATATCGGTCTTCCTTTTTCTAACATTCATGTATTGTATAAGTATAATCATAATTTTCGTGTGTACAAAAACAGTATAAAATATATAAAAATCTCAAAAAACATATTTTTTCAAATGTCATTCATAAAACAATAAATATATTTCTACTTACTTCCCTCTAAACGCTTGCTAAGATCAATATTTTCAAATTTTTATTTAGTAAACGCAACAATCCAACAGAATTGTAGGCGGTATATCGTCGGCGAAAACTAGAACGTGTTTAAAAAAAACATACATATTTGTGTATCGGAAAACAATGTTCCAACGATACGAATTATTTTTTTAGGGAAGAAATACGATTTTTGTTTTGTGTTGCAGCTGATTACAGAAATAATATTCGTTTATTTAGAACGATACATACACATGTCGGCCCATGAACACTGAGAGCATGCAGGGGCTGATTACTGAAATTGGTGTTTTTAACATAATTTACATTTACATTGTCACAATCTGGTAGTTCACCGAGAGTGGTACTATCATTTATCTTATTCACATCTAATAATCGTATTTATATTTATGAAATTTGGTGGTTTTGATAAATCGAGATATGTCGAGCAAGTTTTAAGTTCGATCGAATGCGCAGGAGCAGTTCTTTTGAAAATTTTTATAATTGACTGAATTTTGTACTCAAAACAGTAGCACAATTTTAGTTCTTAAAAATGACACTCATAATAAAAATGGGCGCTTAATGTCTTTCAGAAGATGGATAATTCAAATTAAATTTTTTAAGTGAGGTATATCTGTTCATCTGTAAGATGACATTTGGTTGTATTATTCAAAGAAATAAAGATTTAAAAGTAAATTTTTACCAATTATTGAATTACAATAGTGGTTGTTGAATGAAATTGATTATTTCGTTTTTGTACTATATCATACATATAACATATTATGTTCTTAAAAGGCTCAAAATAATATTTAAAATTCGTAAGAACTTGACTTTTAAATTGTTTATTTTCATTATCTATAGTTATGATAAACTAACATATTATTCGGTATGGTACGCAATTTTTTATCAATTGTCGACATTGTCTACGAATTGTCGACATTATCGACATTGTCGACACAGCTTTTTTAATTGTCGACATACATTGTCGACACGTGTAGACAATGAATTGTCTACGTCATGTAGACAATACGGCACAACACTGGTTCCGTGTACCACTATCTAATTCAGTCATGACCCAATGTGAATTTGTAAAGATTCTGCCTGCATATGTCAAACGAAAAGTTATTTGGACAAAATTAACCATAAGGATTAACAATTGGTCAATCGTCTCTTCACCAATAAGGGAAACTATACTCTGTCTGTTACTAATCGTATTATTAAACCGCCAATAGGTATGCGTGCCGTTTAACTGCTAGGCTTTTGTAGGTATAGGTAGGCTCTCTCATCCCTCAAGCATTGAACTTCTTTATAGGTTTTCCTTTAAACTTCAAGGCATCTTTCTTCCGATTCAAATCTGAACCAAGTTTTCATCATGGCGGCAATTACCCGTTAACCTCCCGCGTTTTTATATAAAGAAGACTAACAATATTTTTTCTTATTATTTTCAGCAATCATTATTAGCCGGACGTATACCAATTGCATCGACAACAGGACCTATAAAACGTGGCCTATTGTGGCAGCAGAGAGATCGCCTATTTTCAAGATGGAAAGAAAGGTAAATATACGCGCCGACCAATTATTCTGGCCTTCCAAGTCCGAATATTATTTTTTTATGATTTTATTCATCCCATTTCTAGATATTTTGTATTGACCCGAGACTATTTACATTGTTTTAAAAGAGCATCTGGTTCAGCAAATGAGAGAATATCAGACATGGGGCAATTTATATTTAAGGTAAGGTTTAACGAGTGTATTTATAACCAAAAAAAAAACTAATTGTGGTAATGTTATATGTAAAGGGTTTTCCAATAAGAGGTTTCATTTTGTATAGCCTGCTATTTGGGCAGCTGTCAATTTTGAAGCTGCCATCTTTTGACACTTGACAAGTTAAAACTATGCCATTACTAAAAAATGTACGATACACGCAACGCAGTGAAATTGTTAAACGTCACACGTTGTTACGTGCCACATAAGCAACAAAACAATCGCAATTTTAAAAGAAATGTTTCCTGAAAAGAAATTTTGAAAGAAATGGTCATATCACAATTGGCCACCTATATCTTGTGATTTAAGACCTTTGGTACCACGTGAAAGATAAGTTCTATACCAATGCTCGACAATCGATTCAAGATCTAAAAGATGGAATTCGTGAAGCTATCGAAGACATATAGCCGGAAATTTGCGAATTGGTCATAGAAATTTCAAGAAGTAGGATATGGTGACCATGACGTCCATTTGGCTGATATTGACAAACCTCTTATTGGAAAACCCCTTATATATACAAGTGACTTAAGTGAGGTTACCCATCTTCATTATAAAAATAAAATTATTTCAATTAATTTTATTAAATGAAAAGCAATTAAATTTATTTTTTGCTCTCGAGAAAAACCTATAGATACGATATGAGTGGATTGGAACAATCAAAACCTTATCAAAATATATGGATGGTACTCGTACGATAGTACACAGAACCATTTTCCATTATCACCCTAATCTCAATATATCTGTTTATAAGTTTATTTGGTGTATGTATATCCGTACATTACATACGGATAATAGTTTTTCCGGAAAAATTCAATTTCTCTCTCTCCCAATTTATAATCCTTAACTCGGCAAGATTTAATTTTTGGATATAGATTATGTGTTTGTGTGTGTGTGTTTACATATGGGCGAACCATATAAGGATGAGGGAATTATTTTTTACGATCAAGGTTTTTTGGTACATAGGATTTTATCCCAACATCTCAATATCTGTAGTAAATTAAAGAAAATTTGATTGTATTTTCCTGCTGGGAAATGTGCTCCCGAATCAAAGAGGAGGTCATTAAATTCCATAAATGGCCAAGATGGCAATCGCAACTCCGAACGTAGCTGGGCATTCAAGATTATAGATCCTGAGATAGTTGGTTATTATTTGTTTGTTATCTATAGTCTAGTACCTTGCTGTCAGAAACGATGTCAAGTGGCTTCACCATTGATACTCTATTTTTTCTTATATTTAAAATTCCACCCCAGGTTGAAGCAGTCTACTGACTCGGTTTAATAAATAATTATTTTGGTACACGCTATCCAGAAAAATTTGTTACTCCGAACTCGGTACTTTGAGAACAAATTATCTCCTGAAATCAGCATTTATAAAACTGTGAAGATATATGATATGAATGATATGAATGATATGAATGATATGAATGATATGAATGATATGAATGATATGAATGATATGAATGATATGAATGATATGAATGATATGAATGATATGAATGATATGAATGATATGAATGATATGAATGATATGAATGATATGAATGATATGAATGATATGAATGATATGAATGATATGAATGATATGAATGATATGAATGATATGAATGATATGAATGATATGAATGATATGAATGATATGAATGATATGAATGATATGAATGATATGAATGATATGAATGATATGAATGATATGAATGATATGAATGATATGAATGATATGAATGATATGAATGATATGAATGATATGAATGATATGAATGATATGAATGATATGAATGATATGAATGATATGAATGATATGAATGATATGAATGATATGAATGATATGAATGATATGAATGATATGAATGATATGAATGATATGAATGACATGAATGATATGAATGATATGAATGATATGAATGATATGAATGATATGAATGATATGAATGATATGAATGATATGAATGATATGAATGATATGAATGATATGAATGATATGAATGATATGAATGATATGAATGATATGAATGATATGAATGATATGAATGATATGAATGATATGAATGATATGAATGATATGAATGATATGAATGATATGAATGATATGAATGATATGAATGATATGAATGATATGAATGATATGAATGATAGAATGATATGAATGATATGAATGATATGAATGATATGAATGATATGAATGATATGAATGATATGAATGATATGAATGATATGAATGATATGAATGATATGAATGATATGAATGATATGAATGATATGAATGATATGAATGATATGAATGATATGAATGATATGAATGATATGAATGATATGAATGATATGAATGATATGAATGATATGAATGATATGAATGATATGAATGATATGAATGATATGAATGATATGAATGATATGAATGATATGAATGATATGAATGATATGAATGATATGAATGATATGAATGATATGAATGATATGAATGATATGAATGATATGAATGATATGAATGATATGAATGATATGAATGATATGAATGATATGAATGATATGAATGATATGAATGATATGAATGATATGAATGATATGAATGATATGAATGATATGAATGATATGAATGATATGAATGATATGAATGATATGAATGATATGAATGATATGAATGATATGAATGATATGAATGATATGAATGATATGAATGATATTATTCTTACATTGCACAAAATGCGTTACATACCTTAATACCTTGTTATAAGGTTATGACAAAAGAATAAGTTAAGGTTAAAGAAAAATGAAACTTCTGGTCGAGGGTGGATTTATAAGCTGAAGGAGTTTATGACTCCCTTAGTATACTTCGACATAATTCTCCTCCAATTTGATTGCGTCATATTAAATAAACATGAAGCGGCCACATTACACTCTTCTCCGTGGACCCATCGAGTGATCTCTTCAACTACCGAATAACTACAGACCATACCCTCTCTTGAATGATCGCTTGCTTGATATCAGATTGAGGAATACTTGGTGTACATCGCCAGTTCATTTAACTTAGATTGAATCAACCGTAGCGAAAAAACTTGATCAGTGACTGATCAATTTAGACACAATCCTCATTGGTAGTCACGGATACCTTTCACCACCAGAGGAGTAATTTTTCTCAAGATGATGTACGGCAGTAACTGGTAAGCTATGCAAAGGGGAATTATACAACGATACTTGTCGTATTTTATTCGATCAATCTTTTTGAATAATGGCCATAACTATATTTTGCCATACCAATCGATTAAGGAGGAAAAGCTATTCGAAACCTATCAAATGGGGCAGTTTTTAAAACTGCGGCAATTGGAGCGGGAGGTACTGTGTTCCAACCCCGATAGGAGCAGATTGAAAAAAGATTTTTAGCCTGGATTTTATTACGATCGATGGTGTGAATGGACACATATATGACCCACTGTTGGAGTGCCGATTTCATTGGCCAACTTGAATTCCATTTCAGTACTATAGGCTGGCATGAAGCTATGCAATGTGCAGATGTTTTGAAGTGGGACGTTAAAACGAACCGCAAAACTTTCCAGATTTTAATACTTCCCAGATAGTGTTCACTTCATCAGACTGATAATTAGATCGCCAAATTCTAGCTGTTAAGACTGGAAAATTTTGTTGCGTTTTTCACGTTGAACATTTCCCTGAACCACGTTGTATATTCTCCTGTCCTAACTAACTTGTTCGAAAATTTCCCCGCCGAGCACCACCTTTTGAAATCAATATATACTCAATTTGGTTTCGCGATGTTTTACGTGAATATGTCCAAGTTTCCAAAAGTCGGAAGTATGTATCTATATTATTTAATAAGCCGGTCTGATTTCTGCCAGCTCTCGCATTACAATCAGCAATCTGAAATTGTGGCAGATATTATCCCCATGTTCAAGTGAAGCTTACACATTTGATTCGATTGCTTGGAAGCCCAACACAGCTTTTTTCCCTGTTGCACAATGAGAAATCCATCTATTAGATTTCCAAGGTCATTTCAACTGTGTAGTAATGTTTACCCTTGGACACATGGTCTTCACTTTTAGGTCATTCTTGAAAAGCCACGATTTTTTTACCGATACTCTTTATATCGTACATGTGATAAGGTCATCAAACGCGCCAGGTTTTCTAGTTTTCTAAGTGACTGCCGTTCTACGTAGTTCCTAGTTATGTTGGCCGTATCCGATTTTTTACAAATATGAGTTATCAGACCAGCAATTCAATCAGATTTGGTCGCCTGATACGATAAGCTCTCGTTACTTTCAGTCTTATGTTTCGTTCCAAATTTTTACGAAACATGGATGTCAGAGGTAAGAAGTTGTGTGACGTCAGGCACGATAAGTAATTAAGAGAACACCATAGAAGAACAGCAACGGGGGTTAAAACTACCTATTAATATGTTTGTCAACAATCAGGAATTTCCCAAACGATTCTAAGCTGGATTATCTTGAAACAGCCATACACCAGGCAGCAAATATATTTCTTATCGATTCAGTGGATTTATAAGTAATCTAGGTTGCCACAAAATGTGTTCTCAGATTTTGAAGAATTTTTAACTCACGCTGATCAGACGACTGCAGCCAATGATGATGAAGGCTCATCCACGTAGATTTTGGGAACAAGTTATATTCAGAGACATAAAATTGTCGCTCATCAACGTATAGTGTTGAACCAACTAGTTAGATTAGATTTAAGACAAAATCTGCCATTGTCAAGTTGAATGGTGTAAGAAAAGCAGGTCTGCTTAAATATTTTACGGTAGACATAAGCAATGCAATCTCTGTTAGACCCCTTATAATGGTAGACTGCACTATGCTGACGATATAGTTTATAGCCCTTTCTTTAGCCTTTAACTTGCCTTTCCAAATACAACAAAGCAGACGGTGCAGAACATACAGAGATAAACGCAACAACAAGATGATACACAGGCAACTATCATCTTTTGCCTTTGTTGCACCGACTTAGCCTTATAAAACTTTTGGATAGAATTTGGCTAAAATACAGCAAGTAATGGTGTGATCGTATACGTAAATTGTGACACTGTTTGAAATGGACTCACCCATCTGCAAAGGGTATTTTTGTATAATGCCAGAGGATGTATCTAGCAATTGGTAAGCCACAACCAAAGCAAAGAAACTAAACCACATGTGTCATGGACACAGATCTGGTGCTCCATGAAGAAAAACAGCGGCAGCCAATATTACGTTGCAGTATGGGAAGTGAAAAACGAGCCACTTCTAATGTGACGTTATGTTTTGTGCGATAGGGTCTGATATGAAGAGGAATTAAAAACAGAAATTATGACATGATACTCAGTTAATGACTGCAAACGATCGAAATTTGTATGTTTAAATCTAAATGTGTCTTCAAAGCGAATGAATTGTGACATACATATAATTATCAAAAGTTCTATACAACACTTTGATGGACATGGACAGTGCAGACCGGAACACTTATATAAGTATCGACTGTTAGGTTAAGCTGATATGATAAATCAATACATTTACAAGAAGAAAGTGTTGCGCAGAGTCTATACGGTAGACGGCAAACTGGATTAGGCTGATGATATAGTTTATAGTTCACTCTCAAGGTTTTAACGCGGGCTTCCCTAAGTACAAAAAAAGCCGTCAAGGCAGAACAAACATAGGTAGCAGTTTCGAGACGTTACATAGGCAACTATCACCTTTTGTCTTTGTAAGCATCTGAAGGCAAAATACTTGATTCGTATCTGTAAATTGTGGCAGCTTTTTGAAATCGATCCAGCCACATATAAAAAGGTATTTTGCATAAAGCAAATTAGGTATCTAACAAGAGGCAAGTAACGCCAAAATATAGAAACTACAATACATCTGTCATAGCCAAAGATTTGGATCTGTCTAGAGGTCCATAAAAAAACAATGCCCTCAACATATATGACAGCCAATATTTTACGTTTCTTGACAGGCTTGGAAGTGTAAAACGAATCGCTTAGGCTGCACTACTATACAGTACATTATAACGATACCAACATGACTAGAGTCAACACTCTTCCATACAAAAGAATAAAAGTCATAAAATGTATGATTCTTGCTTGAAGGTGTGGCTATAATTACGACATTGTATGAGTTGTCATGGAATTCCCCATTCACAGCTTGTTTGACTGTTAGGTTAAGATTATATTCAATTATGATTTACCTAAAACCATCCAGCTATAATAAATCAAGAAATTCATTCACCATGTTATTGTTTCTACATTATGGCCATTAAGTTAATGTCAGCGACGAAGAAGTGTCACTTAGACCTTCAAAAAACTATATAAAGTGGCACGTCAATGCGAAAATACTTGAAGTATGCGTCGTAGACGTAGTGTAGTCCCCGTGCCTCAAAACCCCAAAATAAACAAAACTGTGTTTTTTTGGGTCTGGCGGCGTGAAGCAGCGTCCTACTATACTCAATTAGAAGTATACTTTATTAGGTTAGTCAAGTTTTGTCTCAATGCCACCCGTCATCTTCCAACCAAACGATCGAAACCATAAATAATTATGGTTCGCCCGCTATACTCATTTTTTTAAATCTTGAAATTTTTTATTTTAAGGCTCAAGAACAGCTTTCCAGCTTTTTCGTGGTTCGCTTCACTTATTTACCTGATGCCATTACTATTCTTACCATACACCAATACAGCCAAAAAGAGAACATCTGCATATTGCATAGCTTGATGTCATTCTCTAGTATACTGACATAACACCACAAACCAGATGATAAAAAATCATTTTGTATCCTGGGACGTCGAACTCAGTACGCCCCTTTCCACTGACACAAAATTAAACACTGTGCCATTTGGCTGGTCCTCAATATACTTAATATTCCAACTTGTGCAATTCGAGTACATCAATAATCGTTTCCACCCTTCGACCAACAAAAAATGAAATTCGTCCTTGAAAATTGGTTACCTTTTTGGCCTTAGTCCAATGAAAATGTCTTCAATACCGCAAATGTATATTCGACAAAGTATGTGAATGGCATTGAGTAAAATTGATTGAAAAGTCGAGGAAAAGGAAAAATGGGAAAAAGGTTAAGTTCAATCGCCTCAAAATACAATATAAAATCGATTTTCGTTTACACCTACACACAAACGCAAACACACACATACACACACACTAATTCGGATAATCGAAATTTTCAACACATTCTTTCGTTTTTAATGGTTACGAAATTAATTTCGTTATAAAAATCGGGCAAATTTATATTCTCTCTGCGCTCGACACATCCATGTACACATGTATATATACTCGTATATAGGTACATCCGTACATATAACGGATTAGGGAAATGATTAGAAAACTAATTGGGGGGGTTTTCGTTTTTTTGTTTTTGTTTTTCTGTCTAATTTTTCATTTTTCTTCATTTTCTTCTTCAGGTTAAATTAGTTGATGTGGAAAAAGTTGAATGGTTAAATCGTCGATCGTACAGTGCAATTGGCCTCCTTCTCGGTAGCAGAGAAGGTCGCGTATTATTGCGATGTGATAATGGGCTCGAGGATTGGTTCGAATTGCTCGAAGAGTGTACGCTCAATAGTAAACAGCGACGCCAAGCGTTGCGCATAACACAGGGACCAAGATCGCGTGCCTCGTTGGCGGCGCCACCATCTCACGCCTCCCTATACGCCAATCATTTGGGTTTGGGCGGGACATATTCCAGCGCCATCGAAGATTGGCTATTGACGCGCAACAAAAGTATTAATTCAACAAATCATTTTATTTTGTCGGACTCGGTGCCCGATTTAACAAGTGCAATTAACGATAATCATAGCGGAATAACAACAAATCATTCGACACCGAAGAAAATACCAAATAATAGTAATAGTTTGTCGAAGGCGAATGGTAATTTAATTAATTTAAGCGGTAGTCCAAATTGTTATCATCATCATCACATCCATCACAATTCACCAACGTCACGTATTATTAAAAATAAAAATTACGATAGCGTATTGATTGAGGACGAGGAAGAGGTTCAATTGAGACGTGGCAATAATCTAAATGGCGGTGGGAATGGACTACGTGAGCATGGTGTTAATGATAATGAAAACAAGGATAGTAATTGGATGTATAGGAAACCATTAGGACCACATGATCAACGACATTCGTGTAAGTAAAATTTTCTATGTTTGTATATATGTATGTGTGTGTGTGTGTATACAATATGTATGCGTGTGCATGAACTTTTATTATTTTTTGTATTTTGGTTGCTTCCCCCTGGCATTATTTATGTATATTTTTTGTTTTGCTTCTTTTCCGTTTCTTTTTGGCGCATTTTAGTACTGACTGATATTGATATTACAGCATGCGATAGTGGATTAGATACCCCACCATCAACTCATCGTCCCTCCTCTTATCGTGATGTTTACTATATGACACCAGGTGCACGAGATTCAACCGATACGGGAGTTAGTTCATCGCGCGGCACACTCGTATCGCCGGGCGGAAGTATTCGCGGGACTGCACATCATCAACAACAGAACTGCACCAATACCAATGGATCGCGTTACAGTGTCCAAGAGAAATCATCGTGCGCCATGCAACGCCAGTGGCAACAAAATAATCATGATCCGCAATCGTCGATTCGGTCGAATAATAAAATTTTGAGCGAATTCTACAATGAAATCAATCAGAATAAGTACATGAATGGGAATGGGCATGCAAATACGAATTTCAATGGGGTCGGTAGTGGACAAAATTCGATTAGGGATAATCGTTATCAAAATCCGGCGCTTGCTGCAATTATAAATGAGGCGCAAGGAATGAAATTTCGAGGTAAGTGAATTTTTGTATATTTGTGGCTGCTATTTGCAGTGGTTCAGTGGTTTAAACGCCATTATTATCAGAAACCATCGATGGATTACGTTAAAAATTGGCTAAGTGGCCCAATCAGTCTATTTTAATGTACTTTCAGCACGGCTTTGTGTTTACATGCCAGTACTTCCAGTTTGAGAGAGATGCTCTTGACGATTCGACACAATTTTTTATTACCTTGTGGCATTTATATTTATACCTGCCACAAAGGCAAGCGCCTGAATGTCTTATCAGATTTAACTCAACGTGCTCTTTTCTTATTATAGAACTGATTAGGCGGGCTGTAACTGGGACCATGTCTTATACTCCGCCCCTAGCGAGGGAACTAATTTGCCTACCCCTGTTACAATCCTTCATTTTAGGTACATCTTGGTACCTTTTGCTTGAGGATTGTGGCTTGAAGCGTGAAATGCTTTCGGCACTACTTCAGGCCATAGATCAATTCTTAATAAATTCAAACGAGATATGCCAGAAATCGACATTGTTATTGATTGGCTTTTGCCTGTTTTTAATTTTTATAAATTTTTTGAGGTGGTGTATCCATCCAGGGGTATGTGGTTCTTACCCGACTTGAAACAGATTTCAAACAGATATCCGATTCGCTTGTATTCTTTCAGATCGCTCTACCTCTGAACAGGGTGCTGGCATTGACTACTACTGCCCATCGCATGATTTGAGAATCTCTGGCTGTTTGGGGACCTATTGCTTTTAATCTCGTTGCCGACGACAAAGAGATTATATTTAGTACGGATAGTAAACCGGTCCTTAACTGAACAATCCTCGAACTAGCTCTTAATTGATAGGGGATTGTAAGAAATTACTGAACCTCCTTGGTTCTAAAAATAAGGTAACGGTCATTTGGGTTGCAGATAGTTGGCTTAAACTGATTTTCGCAAATTTTTCGAAGCCCTGAACTAGCCTTACCTTTTTATATAGTGAAAAAACAATTAAAGCCGTTGCCCTATCGAAACTAAAGCTGTCGTGGTTACCCACTCCTACTTGTCGTATTACGAAATATTTTGTAAGAGGGCTTAACTCGAACTGATGAACAACTACGTTCTTTCATTGTAAAAGAATAGCTTGAGAATATTGGTTTCTTTACTTACTGTCCATGGCCGTTTCAAAAGTCATCATCATAGTATGGGACTTGCAGTGATGCCGATGTTAATCACTTGTTTAATGAGACGCCACGAAAATTTAGCGATGGATTAGTAACGATATTTTGTCGATGGCCTCCTCATCTTATACGATTGCGACCACTCTTGATTCCAAAACTGTCATGACGTCTTATCAAAGGAGGAACGTTTCACATTTTGTATCAATATTTTATGCAACATTGTGTCATAATGCAAAACGGTCGTGATTCTCGGAACACCATAGGTTAGGTTAGGTTAGGTTGAGTGGCTGCTACAGCACACTTAGACCGACGACGGTCCGTTGTGATACCACAGGATTTTACTCCCCTTTTACCCCTATGAGAACCAGTTTGAGCTGCTTACGTAGCGTTATAAGGAGCATAGGAGGTGGACTAACGTCTCTTCCTCCTCCTCGTCCCTACAGCTTCTGCAAAAGTCATTTACTTCCAGACCCAGCCTTCTCGCATGTTCTCCAAGAAGGCAGTGTCCTGTGAGTATCCACACGATCGTTTTAAGTTCACGTCTTCGTAGGGAGATAAGTGCCTTTGAGCGTTTCAAGTTCAGCTTTGGCCAGACTTGTCTTGCAACTGTATATGAGAGGGTGTTCGTCCACCTATTGTTCGCAGAGGCTTCCGCCTCTTTTTTAAGCACAGTCCTTAGTGCGTTAATGGGTCTTCCCAACTTTGCCCTTTCCGGTAGCAATTGGACAGTTGAACCGTGCCTCGCTAGTTCGTCCGCCCTGCAGTTTCCCATGATCTCTGAGTGGCCAGGGACCCAGACTACCTGGATGTTGAAATGCTCACTCATCTCATTAAGAGACGAGCGACAACCCAACGCCACTCTAGACGTTAGAGAAACAGAAACCAGCGACTTGATTGTCGCCTGACTGTCCACATAAATTGCGATATCAGTCGAGGACACCACATTATGTCTCAACCAGTTCAGGACCTCTTCAATCGCTATCACTTCTGCCTGGTACACACTGCAGTGATCAGGGAGGCGAACTGCTATATCTACCTCTAATTTATCACAGAAGACTCCAGCTCCTACTTTACCGTGTAGCTTGGAGCCATCCGTAAAGAACTGCAATGCTTCCGTTTCAGCTGCCAACCCGCTCGCCCAAGATTTCCTTGAGGGGCAGGTAGTACGGAACCTTTTCTCGAAGCAAAGAGTCGGTGTAACATAGTCTAGATTCGCCAGTTCTCTCCTCAGTGATCTGACTATCGTCGAGTGTCCTGTCTGAAGACATTTCCACTGAGATATGGCTGATAGTCGAGTGGCCGTAATCGCCGCCATCTGCTTACCATAAATGTTGACGGAGAGAAGTTTAAACAAGACCTCTAGGGCACGTGTAGGTGTTGTCCTCAGTGCCCCGCTTATAAGCATGCAGGCCGTTCTTTGCACCTTCTCAATCTTTTTCCTGTATGTTACTTTATCGAGATCTGGCCACCACACGCTCACTCCATACATAAGTACAGGTCTTACTACGGAAGTGAATAGCCAGTGTACCAGCTCCGGTGTCAGGCCCCATCTTTTTCGATGGCGTTCCTACTCGAGTACAATGCTATATTGGCCTTTTTACTCTTTCTAGAATGTTGGGCTTCCAGCTAAGCTTACTGTCCAAGATTACGCCTAGAAATCTTGCCTTGTCCGTAAAAGCTAGTCTCTTGCCATTTAGTAGAGGTAGATCTACTACAGGGATTTTATATTTCCTAGTGAATAGTACTAGTTCAGTTTTGGACGCGCTAATTGCCAGTCCACATCTGATGGCCCACTTCGTAATGATAAGGAGGGCATTTTGGATTTCATCCGCCCCCGTGCTTATGTATTTCCCAGAGACAGCTATCGCTACATCATCTGCATAAGCAATCACTCCTATCCCTTCTCTCTCCAGCTTTAATAGCAGCTCATTGATTGCTATGTTCCAGAGGAGAGAAGACAGGACACCTCCCTTCGGGGTTCCCCTAGTCGCCCGTCTCCTGATGGTCGATTCCCCCAGCTCTGAGTTAATCATCCTGCACCCAAGCATGTGATTTATTAACCCATTTATAGGGTAATCCACACATAGTAGTGACAATCCCTCCAGAATTGCCTCCTTCCTTACATTGTTAAAGGCGCCCTCAATGTCAAGAAACGCCACCATACAAAACTCTTGCGAGAATAATGATTTCTCAATTGTACTTACCAGGGCGTGCAGAGCTGTGTTCACAGACTTCCCTTTACAGTAAGCGTGCTGAGTCTGAAACACCATCACACCATCATACTTCAGTAAGCGTGCTGAGTCGGTACACCATCACAACTCTGTAAATTCTCGGAGCGTCGAGTCAGTGGGAATTCATTCTTAATTGGCTAAACCTTGCAAGTTCTATTAATTTTAGCTAAGACGTTAATTCTTACCTTATCGTAATTATACCCACATACTGCGATAATGCAGTTTAAGTCGACATGGTTATGGTTATGCTGATATGGGTGGATTGAGCATGTTCACAAATCCAGAGACACTATATGTGACTAAATTTTTCGAGTGCTTCAGTTTTCTCTTAATGTACTCACTAACGTCCTTGACAATTCTGTAGTCGTTAATGACGATATAATGAGGTTCTGCACGAAAAATCTGCTTACCATATAGTTCTGGATGTGATCCTGTTATACGCTCTCTCTCTCTTTCTCTCACTCTCTTTCTCTCACTCTCTTCCTCTCTCACTCTCTCTCTCTCTCTCTCCCTGTTCTATAATCAGAGGAAATATTCATTAGTTCCTAGAACCAACCGAACTAAATTGGATTCTACTAGATTATTTAGTCTGATAAATGAAGAAACGCAACGAAAATATCAAGATCTTGTCAGCAATAGCATTTTAGGATCCAACTACCAATCTGATGATGTGAACAGTGTCTGGGAAGTATTGAAAACCTCGGTTGTCGATGCTGCCCAGCACACTCTCGGTATAGTGAAAACTACGCCCAAAAATGATTGGTTTGATGAGGAGTGTCGTCTTGCTGTTGAGCAACGAAATATAGCCCACAATAAAGCGCAGACTCGGTTTACAACTGCAAGAAAAAACAAGGCAGTTCTTGCTAGAAAGACAGCTAAACGCATTTGTAGACTGAAGAAGCGGGAATGGTGAAAAACCAAGGTCTTAAGAGTACAACAACTCAGCAATGAGCACAATTCGCGTGGTTTCTTTACAGGAATCACCGAATTGCACCATACCTTAAGATCTCGGTCAACTGCCATTCGGGACCAGGATGGAAACCTCTGTGTCAACGTCGATGCGGTACTCGATACATGGCGTGAACATTTTTCTGATCTACTTAATGTTCCACATGTATCACAAGCTGTACTTGAATACTCTCAAATACAGACCGCGGAGATGTTCATTGAGGATCCATCCTATGAGGAATTCACAATGGCCATGCAGAAATTAAAGAAAAATCGTTCACCAGGAGTTGATTGCATTAATTCAGAGCTCTTGATATTCGTAGGGCTAACTTTCTGGAACTGTCTTTTCGACATTGTTCGATTGGTATGGCGAAATGAAGTTATGCCTGACGAATGGAAAGTGGCCGCGTTATGCCCAATTTTCAAGAGGGTGATCGCTTGAAGATCTGGCTCGTGAGAATCATCGCGGTATAGCTCTCCTTTGCACAGCATATAAGTTACTGTCATACATCATCTTGGGAAGAATTACTCCTCTAGTGGAGGAAATTGTCGGTGATTACCAAGGAGGACTCCGTCCAAATCGGTCAGTCACAGATCAAGTTTTTTTGCTACGGATGATTCTTTCCAAGTACTACGAAACATCTCGCGATGTACACCAGGTATTCCTAGATTTCAAGCAGGCCTATGACTCGATCAATCGAGAGAGGCTATGGTATGCGCTTGAATATTTAGGAATACCAAAAAAATATGTACATCTCTGTAAAATGACAGTAACGCAGTCACAATGCTGTGTCAAAGTTGAGAACAGGCTATCGAGAACTTTTGCAATCACCACTGGTGTTTGACAAGGAGATGCGCTGTCCCCGATACTTTTTAATCTCATGTTGGAATACATCCTTCGTAAAAGTGAAACACCTCAGGACAATATCTTATTCCGACAATCCAATCAACTTCTTGCTTATGCAGATGATATCTGTGTGATTGGATTAAATGGCAACGGAGTGAAAGAGATACTTGATCCACTGGAACAGTGTTCAGCTTCCGTTGGTCTCAAAATCAACGAGTCAAAAACCAAATATCTAATCTCGGGTTTTAGAGACCAAGACGCAATTGATTTCAGTAGTGGAAACCACACGTTTGAAGGAGTGATGAGATTCAAGTATCTTGGATCTCTCATCACTCACGATAATAGTGTGGGAGAGGATATCAAGGTCCGCCTTGCCGCTGGCAATCGGGCTTTGTATCCTCTACGTCCACTGCTGAAATCAAAATATCTTGCAAATACGGATAAGCTGAAACTGTACAGAGTGTTGATCAGACCCGTTGTCATGTATGGATGTGAGAGTTGGACCTTGACGGATGAGTACGAAAGATGGCTTCTAACATTCGAGAGAAGAATCATGCGTGTGATATATGGTCCAAAACGCGACGTCGATGGCACTTACCGAGTTCTTTTCAATCACGAGATCAGGAATTTAATGCAAATTCCTGATATCGTGCATGAAATCAAAGGACAGCGAATACGCTGGCTCGGTCACGTTCTGCGTGCTGATCCGAACCGAATGATACAGCGATCTTTAAAGGGAGAACCGCCTTTCGGTAGGCGAAGAGGTCGCTGTCGGCGACGATGGCTCCACGGCGTAGAGAGCGATCTGGCATCTTCCAACTGCTTGCAACAGTATGAAGATCTGGCTCGTGATCGAAACCGTTGGAGTCAGATTGTTGACACGGTACGGGCCAATAATGGCCTGTAAAAACCGCAAAAAAAAAAAAAAAAAAAAAAAAATTTAGTTTGTTTGGACAAGGTCAATGATAAATTGAAATAAGTGTTTGGAGAGTTTTGATAGCTTCCATATATACCTGAAAATCATGGTTAGCGGTAAACGGTAACCTGACACTGCAACGTGGGTTTTTTTAAGTGGACTACTCAAACTATAACCTTTAATATCATATAAGGAGAATTTGTCTTAACAATTGGCAAGTTATAAAAAGGTCCGCCGAAATTTTGATGCTCTTAAAATTGAACTCTAAAACAATGACAGTTGAACTAATTCAATTCTCAAATGACAATGGTCAATTATGTGTTTCTCTCGCTTGGGATTATAAGTAACAAGCGACTTGAAAATGGCAGATCGTTTCCTAGAGGCGAGCCATCGCATCTTAAATTGATCTCTTTGTCTATATCAAAAGTTAAATGTAGAAAGTAATGCCAACATATTATAGCTGACCTGAATGGCAGCATTATCCTGCTGATTCAATTTGAGTGAAATAACAAAATCCCACATATTTAGTCTTGAACATTTAGTAATTGGTTAGTATTGCTATTCTTTCGATGGCCTCCTCATTGTATATAATTGCGACCACTCTTGATTCCAACGTATCAATATTTTACGCAACATTGTGTCATAATGCAGAAGGGTCGTGATTCTCGGAACATCATCACAACTCTTTGATATGGTTGCTCGTTGGCTCAGTCAGAATTCATTCACTGGCTAAACTTAGCAAGTTCTATCATTTTTTGCTAAGACTAGTATCGCCCAAAAATATATTCAAGTGGACTAAAACAATTCTTACTCAATCGGAAGTACACACATACTGCGATAATGCAGTTTAAGTCGACATGGTTATAGCTGAAATGAGTCGCTGATCATGAACAAATTTACATTTATGTGACTAAATCTGCCGAGTGTCTCAGCTTTCTCTGAATGTATTCGCTTACGACCTTAACAATTCTGTTGACGTTATTGACGATTCAAAACGGTTCTGCCCAAATAATCTGCTAACTAATAATAAAGAAATATAGTTATGATATTAACAATAAGGATGGATATAGCCATGTCACTCTCTCTGTCTTTCTCTGTCCATCTATCTATCAATCTATCTCTTTCTTTCTTTATTTCCTTCTTTCTCTCTCTCTTTCTTTTCTATCAACTTGCGTTTACGAAAAATGTAGTTCAATGAAAGAGAAAACGCCAATGAGCTCTTAGAACCAACCAAACCAAATTAGACTCTACTAGATTACTTAGTTTGTTTGGACATGGTTGAGGCATCGCTAAAAGGAAATAAGTTTTTATAGTGAGTTTTGAGAGCTGACATATAATTGATAGAGAATCAAAAGAGCCCAGAAAATCATGAAGCGTGGAGAAAATTCAAGTGGACTACTTGTACGAGATCCTATAATATAATATGATATGGAGGATATATTTGTTCTAACTATTGGCAAGTTTGAATCAGACCTACTAAAAACTTTGGTTCTCTAAAAAATCAACTGGCAAACAGTGACAGTTAAACTAATAAATTACTCAACTGAAATCGGTCTTAACATTACGAGTTCAAAGTAAAAACATTATTTACAGCCCATGGCCAATAATACGATTCCATCGGTTGGAATCAGAAGTCACAAACATCTAAAAGATACCAGATCGTTTTCTGAACAGCAAGCTATTGTATCTCAACGTGACTATCATTAAATCGGCTTAAGACATCTATATACCATCCAGAGCAGAGTTCAGAACATAACAATATAATCTGGTTGATAGCTATATGTTACCATTCTAGCATACCATTTGCCACCAAAATTCTTGAAAGCTTATAAATTGTCTTCAGAGCCAAGTGCCTTGACGTATGGATCTTAAGAAATTGTGATCGTGGCCAAATAAATATTTATCAGAATCTTTTCCTACTTCCAACACACAACTCAACCTATCGAGGATATAATCACTCTAAATAATTTAATTTAATTCTTTTCACCTTGATTAATTTTTGTTATTAATTATATTAATTTTATTTATCCACCTTAGATCGTTCGTACTCCGATATTCAGCAAATACCTAGACGCACATGGAATGACAATTCACAAAGCCCTAAACGTTTTATGGGAACACCAACCCGTGTTTAAATTTAATTTTATGATTTAGTTTTTTAAAAATTAATTTAATTAAAAATTACCACTCTTTTGTTTATTTGTTAGAATATAATTATGTGTTAAGTGTTAATATTAGACGAGGTGCTGTTTGGTTTCACTGCTAGCACTTATTTTTTATTAGAAATCAATCACAAAATATTTTTTTTTATTTTTAATTATTATGTATATAATTAAATATTCTATATATGTTAAGTTGACAATAAATTTAATTAGGTTTTTTTTTTGTTTTTTAATTTTAACTATTAAATTCTATAAATAAATATTTTATATAATTAAATAAGAAAATTAACCTATTTGTGCCCAATTTTTTTGTAATTGAACTTTGAAGACAAAACGAGAAAAATAATCTTTACGCTGCCAGATTTTTAATTAAAATTAATAATGTAATTATATAATTAAACAAAAAAAAATTAATAAGCGCTATTACTAGTAAAGTAAACTAACTATATTTCAATCAATATTTAAAACTAAATTAAAAACATAAATAAATTATATAGGTTGTGGGTGAATATTTATAATATTTAATATTATTAATTAATTAATTAAATATAAATATATATATTTTTTGTTTAGCAAAATTTGTTAATTGTTTATTTTTAAAATTATTATTATTATTTTGTCATCCCGTTTAACTAAAATTATTAATTATTAATATTCATCGAATGCAAAATAAAAATTAAATATTTATAATTAAAAAACACTTTATTATAATTAATTAATTAAAAAAAAATTTAATTACCATTATGTTATGTGTATATATTTATAATTATTATATTACTTATATATCAATACACTATATTATATATTATTATACATTATAATTTAATTATAATTATATTAAAAATACAGGCAAAAATCATTATAAATCATAAAAACTAGAAATTAACTAATTAAATATTAAATAAATAAAAAATAAAATTAAACAAAAATATAATATTATATATTGCTGTGATTTTGATAAAAATGGAAAATGATTAAAATACTGTAAAATTATTAATTAAACGTAAAAATTTTAAAATAAATAAATTTTCAATTAATTTTGTTTGTTGGTTTTATTTAGTACGAGTGTTAGTTGAGAGGTGGAGTGGTGTTTTCAATGTGGTAGTTAACTGGTTTTTATTTAAGAGATTTGAATTTGTTTGGTAAGTACAAAACAAAATTATATTTAAGAAATAATCTCAATGGTGATGGGCTTGTATAGTGCAAATACTTGATAGAAGTCTCCACCCACCAATCGGGAAATAAATCAACTAAACTATATTAGTTCGAATAACCAATGTTTATTAAGATCACTCGTAGAAATATATGGAGGGATGAACGGTTTCAGATGTAATAACTCGACAAAGTTGAGTACAAGATTTAGAAGCTACGAGTACGTACAACTCAAAATGGATTTTGAATTTTTAGCTGCCATACTTTCTTTTGTAAGACAAGAGCATCAAAAGTAAGCATCTGCATACTGATACGTTTTGACCAACGAAAAACGTCGATTATAGATTGCACTGCCAATTGAAACAGATTGACTCTGAGAGTTATGGCATTGCCCAGGTTGATAATTTTTTTGTTGGGATTGACTTTTGAATGAAACTTTTACCTTATTTTTTTGAATTTTATTCAGATAGCTTTGATCCACCATCTTGGAGTAGATACGCTTTTTTTTCTGAAAGCAGGCAAGCATGATTATAGTGATCCCAAGTCTTTTCACCCTATTTGTCAGTCATCAACTTTTCTTAAGTCCGACTTAAGTCCACTTAATTTTTTCTAAGCTTAGTAACATGGATTATGCCAGGATTGGAAAATGATGTGAAACTGTACAGCATTAACTTTTAACTAGGATATAAATATATAAAAAATAGTTTCTTGCACTCTCCTGAATATTGCAGGAAAATTTGGTAGTACTTACGAGAACTAATTCTTGTATTAGTTTTGGTATCGAACGTCCAATATTTAAATGGATTCAATTTATGCCTAGCCGATCTAGATAACACTTTTCCTCAGTCTAGTTCTAGATAATAATTCGCCAAAACACTTGATAAATAAATGTATCAAGTGTTTTGGCGACCGAGGCAAGGAGTAGTGCTTTTACCACTCCTGTCGAGCTTTTTGTTAAATTTTAGAAATTAGTACAGCCCAAAGTTACGCTGATGATTTAGTTATTCCATCTCTTTCTCAGTAAGATAAATACTTCAGTATAAGTCAACTATCTGGATACCAAATTACAAAAAGCTGCTGTTTTTTGGTAATTCAGAACAATTTTTTGTAACTCATATAAATCATCTGGAAAAAACTTGTTTTCATTTACAAGTTATTGACTACCAATACTATATATATATCAGTCGTTTGGTGACCAGTGGTTAAAGTAAAGTCATCAATGTCTCTACTGTTTTCGTCTCCACTTCTATCTCTAGACTACAACTTGTCCGACTCACGAATTGTTCTTGACTGGCTCTCAAGTCACCCCAGGCGATGGAGTATATTCATATATGCAACTGCACTGCAGAGATCCTAACATCTACAACTCGCAATCATTGGTATCACGTACCGTCTAAGGATAATCCAGTGGACTGCGCATTACGCTGTTCAATGCCAGAAGAGCTAATCACTTACCAATTATGGTGGAACGGACCAGATTGGCTACCTCAACCACAGGAATTTTGACCAGCGTAAAGTGCTAATTATGGAAATCAATTAGAACGAGCTAATAAGCTGTTTGTATCCACCACCAGCTCCTGTAATGATTGGTTTCATTACTTTCTTGCTAACTGATCATCATTCCGAAAATCGTAATTCATTTTAGCCTTTATGCTCAGCTTCGTCAGTAACATAAGGAAGCCAAAGGGTCATAGAGTTCACGGGTATTATCTTCGGCAGAATAACAACGACAACTCTGTAAAGCTGAACAATTACAATTCTACGCTCGAGAAATAGAGAAGCTGAGTTCAAAATTACCTATCAATCGAAACAGCACACTACTTTCATTAAATCCATTCCTGGACGACCATAATATTCTAAGAGTTGGAGGACGCTTGGAACCTAGCATCGCACCGTTCTCGAGAATGCATCCAATCATCCTTCACCCAAAATCCAGATCAAGTGCGCTAATCCTGCAAGGCTTCCATCGAGTCTATAAACATGCTGGGCCTACACTTCTACTACAACTGATACGGAAAGTATATGGGATTCCCATGGGAAAATACAAGGCTACGGAAATTGTAAAAAAATGTGTAACATTTGCCCGATTCAAAGCACAGCTTTAAGGTCAGTTTATAGGTAACTTGCCAGGTGGCAGGGTACAATTCATAAACCTGTTTCTTCAAGTAGGGATCGATTATGCTGGCCCAATTGCCATCCACTTAACTAGAGGTAGAAGTCAAAAGGTGTATAAATCGTACATTTGTCTATTCATATGCTTTGGTACGAAGGCAGTGCATTTGTAAGTGGTTAGCCATATGACCAGCGAATCCTTTCTTGGTGCTTTAAAGAGAATCATCGCTGGACGGAGAAACCCACAAGAAATCTTCAGCGATAATGGGTCTAATTTTATTGGTGCAAATAATCGTCTACGGGAAGTATTTTCTAAATAAAAAATTAGAATTATATATCTGATTATGCTTCCAGATATCATATTACTGGGCACTTTAACCCACCAAGTGCTCCTCCCTTCGGAGGTATCTGGGAGACTGCAGTCAAATCCACAAAATACCACTTGGATCAAGTCAGTGGAAAGCAAATTTTAGCAATGGAGGTTATGAACACACTTTTGATAGAAATCGAAGGCGTTCTGGACGTCAGACCGCTATGTGCTCCAGGTTCCAGTCGATGTATCGATGTATTATCGATGTATTAACGCCATTACATTTTACCATTGGCTACGCTGACACCAAAATCCCAGAAGAAGATATAGCCGATATGAAAATATCACCCACGCATAAATGGAAAATAGTGCAACAAATATCTCAACATTCCTGGAAGCGATGGCATACAGAATACCGAACGTCATTACAACAAAGTCAGAAATGGAAGAATAGACAGGTGCAGTATCATTGAACGACAGTGCCATCATAAAGGACCGTAATCTGCCAGCCAACCAGGGTAGTTCATACTGATGTTGACAATATTGTTAGAGTCGTTACCGTACGAACAAGGTCTGGGGAAATGGTACGACCAATTCATAAATTATGTATATCCTGTCTGTATACGATGTAAGCAGTGCTTTAACCGAAGATACCGACCAAACACGCAAGTCAATTACAGTCTCTCTTTATTTTTCTCGCTTGATGAGAACAATGTCCAGTCAAACCATGGGTTTTTAGAGAATAAAAGTTGAACAAAAACTCTTTTCATACACGACCTTGCCAAATTATCTAGAAATACATTTCAAAATACACACCTCTTGAAAGTGATCGAAACCATAGCTTTCACAAAAACCTAAATCACGGAAGCGAGAACACAAATAAAATAATGATCAAACCACAAAAAAATTAATAATTCGAAAATTTTCAGGAAACATTTTGTACTTCGCTAAAAACGGTTACAACACCAACTCATACATATACGGGATTGCAAAGAACGAATATGAAGGCCATTAAGAGACCGATCCATTTTCGATCAACTACTCATATATGGTCAGTCATGGCATCACTCATCAGCTCGGCACTAATAATCGATGGCTTAAATGACACTACGTGCTACCCCACACTTAGACCGGCGATGGTCTATTGTGATACCACTTTATGTACGGCTATAGGTCTGAGTTACGTAGAACCATCTGCGCATTGCATAGTTCCATGTCAGCCTATAGTACTGACATGGAGGATGGGATGACCCACGGATTCTAACCCCAACAGGGGATCCAGATGTGTTCATTCACACCAACGATCGTACTGCCCAAACGAACGATGATGAAAAATCTTTTTTTGCATCTTGCTTGTATCGGGATTCGAGCACTGTGCCACCTGGGTGGTCACAATTGAACATACATTCACGAATTGTACGGTAAAAAATGCGTGATGAGATGGAATTGATCTTTTCGATCACCCCATGTTTTCAATGACGTCATCAACAGATCGAAACCAGCCTGTTGAATTACGACATTCACAAGCACAACAAGTCTCGAAAAGTATCAGCATCTCTTACTTCAAAATAATATTCAAAATGGCGTAATATAAAGCAAGACGTTTCGCATTGGTGATCTCAACGGCTAGTTAGGTTAGGCAACATTATACACGTCAATATCTTCCGACACAAATTATCCCAAAAATGTTATCCTACCTGCTACCTTTATCCTAACACACTAATACGGCAAAACAAACAATTCTCACAATGGTAGACAGGATAATTCCATTGAGAGAAGTCTTGGTGGCACCCACAAAACAAATACAGCATCTGTCACGTTTGTTTATGTCGTAACAAGTCTAATTCGAAATCAGGCACCCCAATGCATTACGGCATAGAATAATCATAATCTAAAATCGGAGGGGGAGAGGGTTTCTACGCTTGCGAGTATTTTGTTTATTAAGAAATCTGTATTTCTGTATAATACTACAACTAATCTCAGTGATTATCTAGTAAATGTTCTGAATTTACGGTATTTAATCTCTGACAGACACACATATTTCATATAAAGGAAACAGTCAGTCTGAGTCTATCCATCCAGTCTAGCTATTAGACTGTATCAGATGAAATGAGTATTGGTGTCATAAATTCAAGGATTTGTCAGGACTTTTATTAGGCGCTGACATTCCCATTACAGATTCGTTATGAAAAAGATGGTCTACTAACCAAATGGCAAAGTGGTTAGCATTATGAGATGGTGAAGAAGACTCTTACGACTACAAATGGCACCCTATAAGCAATAGTCAAACTGAAGAGCCGATCCGTTTTCCATGCCAATACTGTTTAGACCATCAGAGGAATCTATATGCAATGTGCAGATGTGGTAAGAGTCCTGATCTCGTTAAATCTAGCATATAAGAACCTTATTATACTTACCCTGGTTCTTATAACGCCTATATGTACGTCTGTATGTTTACGAAATAATAAAGTATAACAAATACAATTTAATTGAATCAAATCGCTGATCAATTATTCATTACAAAATTTTTTGTTCTCATAAATAAACCGAAAATAAAATTTATTGACATTTTTCCACGTTTTTATCGTTTTTTCGTTCGTTAGGGAAAATTGATACCAACAGTAGAAGAAAACGGACAACAACAACAACACCAAAATAATTCCATTCGAATAAATCAAAAATGTTCACATGAACTGTTGTTTGTTGAACACAGAACGAGAATTGTGTCCCGCGAACAACGACTCGACGTATGTTGTGTTGTTGATACATAAATTGGAGAGTGTGGGGGTATGTGCGATATGCATACATATACGTACACATCATATATTATTCATTTTTAATGTTCGAGTTTTATTTATCTTTACAAATAACCAAATTTTTGGAAAATGCCATTGTCAAAACTATAACATTATATGTACTGAACAAGTAAGTGATAAATTTGGATATAATATGGGTAAAAACTCCCCCTCCCGCATTCGTTGTTCCTCAGCCCAAAACAGTTTTGAAAATATAAAGAAAGTTTTGTGTTTATAAATATAAAGTGGATTGGAAGGGGGGTTTGAGGGTGGCGGAGCTTCTTTTCGAAAAACATATACACATTTTTGTTTTGATGTTTGTTCTCATGTTTGATTCATGAAATGTTTTTTTTTATGTTTTCTTTACAAAAAGCTCATAAAATCACTTGATAAATATTATGGAGAGCTATTTAGACGATTTGATTAGTGGTAAGGGAAATGTATATGTTTGAAAATGGCTTGGAGTTGTTCGAGTATATATATGGAGAATTTATATATATGCATTGATATATGCAGGGTGTCCCAAAACAACAACGGTGCTACGACAACAGACAAATCTGAAAATTATAGCTAAAATTCTAAAGGATCTTTTACAGGATCCCAAATCACATCCGAGCAACTTTGTCGTTGTTGAATTTTCGTTGAATTGCCTTACGTTCTACAGTGATATATATGCAAACGTGTGCGCTTAGCTCTACTATAATAGCTCGTTGCTATTATAGTAGAGAATTTTCGTAAATGAAAGCTTGCAGTGTCTAAAATAGCGATTATTTCATCCTTAGGGCACATTAATTCAGTTTCGGTGTCGACCCCGGTCATGAGATCGTTCACATACATATCGGATAGAATTGCTTCTGCTGCTATCGAGAATTGTTCTCGGGCAATCACTGCTACTCATTGACGCATCGGGTCGCTAAAAATGATGCTGGTGCTGTACTATATGTCAGGGTTTTTAAGCGGAAAGTTTTTGGTCGGTGTTATGGTGTACATGAACTTTACAATAAAGCATAACCAAAAATGCACTAAAAAACGCAAATAATATGAAGTTGTCATCGAGTCATTAAATACGTACAAATTTATTAAAAATTGTAATAGATTGTATAGTCTAAGCAAATCAAATAATGTAATAATTATAAATAAATAGTCAATCGTCACACAAAGCCTCTCCAATAAACATCATTACAAAAATTAATTGTCATCGAGTGTATACTCCTGCTGAGTTTATTCGTATACGCCGAATATAAATACATACATGATATTGTTGTTCTGTTCCGGTGCCGCTGCTGCCCTTTCATCCGCTGTTAACAATAAAACATCCGCTGCTGTGAACATTAGTCTGCTGCAAAAAACCTAAATCTGCTGTAAAATATCCGAAGCAAATTAACGTGTCCACGTCCCACGAGTTTGAGACTTTTTGGTTGCGATACCGAAAATAACATTGGTCCTTCGAGCCGGATTGGCTTTGTGTAACAAACAACTGGCGACTAAGGTAACGAAATTTACTTAATCTAAGTTTGTGTAAAGTGTTAAGTGCCACAAATTGATAACAAAGTTAAAAGAAAAGAATAAGCCGCCATCACGATATAGATCAAAGTCAATCTATAAAATAAAATACACGTGGTTATTTCTAACCTGTACCGAATTAATAACAATTTCACAACATGGATAATCAAAATATTGCTGCCATTAAGAGGTCAATGAATTCATTAAAGGAGGCTATCACTCGTATAGGCCAATTTGCTGATAGCGCTCGTGACAATCCAGAAGTAACTGTAGAAGAGCTAAGCATCCGAAGACATCGTGCCGATAGTCTTTTACAACAATATGGTAATATAGAAGAAAATGGAACATTCTTGGAATATTGGAACATCTTTAGCAGGACATACCTCCAGTCCGCATGGTGATGTTAAAGCACCGACATTTTCACATCCTAATATTGATAGCTCAGCAAAACTAAAGCTACCCAAAATGCACTTGCCAGAATTTACTGGTCGTTATACCGAGTGGCAATCATTCATCGAACTGTTTGAGATCCAAATACATACCAGCTCACTATCGGATGCTGAAAAGTTACATTATTTAAAGTGCAGTTTGAAAGGTGAAGCTGCTCAGTTAATAACTCATATAAGTGTCACAAGCAATATGATCGAAAACGGCTTAGTGTAAATACCTTCATATGTGATTTTATTGATCAACCACATATAAGTCATGCTAGTGCTAACAACATTCGACTGCTTTATGACAGATCTGATGCAGTAGTTCGGGGTTTAAATGCGATTGGTGGCGCAGCCAATGAACGTGACCCTTGGCTAATCCACATTCTTTTAAAGAAGCTAGATTTCGAGTCCAGAGCGTTATGGTCCCAGGATATGTGTAGTAAGGAATTTCCAACTTTAAAAGAATTCTTCGATTTCCTACAAAAAAGATTGGACAGTTTGGAGATTCTTGGAATGTCCAAGAAGACCACAACAACCAAAACATTAAGTACTCATACGCTATCAACAACTATTTTGTGCCACTTATGCAAAGACGGTTCATCTCATGCATTACATAAGTGCAAATTGTTCTCGGTCATGTCGCCTGGCGAACGAATCCAAGTTGTAAAAGAAGGCAAAAATTGCTACAATTGCTTAAAAATCGGTCACGGGACGTATAAATGTAGTTCAAGATTTAGATGTAACAAATGTCAGAGAAAGCATCATTTATTGTTGCACAAAGATGAAGAAACAATCACTGATACTAATTCTAGTACCACTATTTGTCAAACCAATATCACCAGTCCTGCAGCAATTTTACCAACGGTCGTAGTAAAAATTAAATCCCAAAATGGCGATTACCTGGAATTTTGCTGTTTATTGGATTCAGCTTCGGAAGCCTGCTTTGTTACGGAACGTTGCGTACAACGTTTACAACTGATGAAAACAAATGGCAGAGTTGCTGTAATGGGATTGGGCCAAACAAATGTCGATACAACTAAAGGCATGGTCAATATGCAAATTCGTAATGGTAATGGTTCATATAATACACAGGTCACGGCATATGTAGTACCAAAAATAATGATTGTAGCGCCCAAGATAGAATTAGTGGATTGCGATAGACAACGGCTAAAGGAATTACCACTCGCTGATCCTGGGTTCCACGAAACAAGAGCAATTGATCTACTATTGGGTGTCAACGTAGTATTCGACGTATTAAAAGCAACAGAAAGGTTTAACCTTCAAAATTCGATCGCGATTAATATTCAATTTGGATGGATAGTAGCGTGTAAGAACACGGTTAACAGGGAAGAATCTATTCAAACATTTAATACAGTAACAAACATCGACAAAACGCTTAAACGCTTCTGGGAGACCGAAAACGTTCCAAACGTAACTAAATTAACAATTGATGAGCAGGAGTGTGAAGATTTATTCAAGCAATCGACCCGTGTAGCTACAGATGGAAAATTTATTGTTAGGCTGCCGTTTAAATTGCCAGTGAGTGAACTGAGCTCATCATATTCATTAGCACTTAGCCGTTTGAAAGCTATGGAGCGTCGGTTTGAAAAGGATCAACACTTCAAATCATTATATCATGACTTTATGGACGAGTACTTGAAGATGAACCACATGAGAAGTATTGACCCAGTCAACCCAAAAAATTACTACATGCCTCATCATGGTATGTCAAAAGATAGCTCCACTACAAAGCTGAGAGTGGTGTTCGACGCTTCCGCCAAAGGCAAAATCGGTAAATCATTGAACGATATTCTTAGAGTGGGTCCAACAATACAATCAGCGTTACAATACCATATTCTGATTTTTCATGTCTACGTCGCTTACCCATATTTGACGGTACATTTTTTCTGTCATCGGTAACAACAAATCGATGCTGACGAAATCTCAATATTATGTCGACCAAAGCAGATGGAATTGTCGACCCGACATACAGCTGATTATTTAAGGATAGTCCTGTTGATGAAGTGGCAGATGCATGGAATACCACCCGAAGCTTTGTGGTGGTACTGGCTGATTTCAAGACTCCATAGTGCGGTAGGTAATATGAGCTAACATCGGTAGGAATTTCGACCATGTGTCCTAACCTTTCATATTCTATCATAAATTCGTTATAAAGTTGCTGAAACTCAGGATCTCGCTTGAATCTTTTCTCCATGGCAACCAATCTGAACATTGCTAAATAATAGTAGCACGTTTAGTTGTGGCCACGAATAGTTCCTCGAATTTTATCTCTTCGGCAAAACTTCCTTAGGCTATCGTCAACGTCCATTACTATACTGAAACATACTGACTGCTTATTATTCTCTTGCTTATTGCTTCTACCCGCTACAATCCAGCCCAATGCAGTTTTTTCGGCCACAAGATGATCTCCCAAATTAATTTTTTCGCATTGAGTTACTTGGTAGTAAACTTCTGTGCCAAGTAATACATCGATTGGACTTCGTTGATTAAATTTTGGGTCAGATAATGTTATATTGCTTAATCCGTGCCAGTCAGCTATTTCGAATTCATATGAGGGTAGCTTGGACGACATTTTAGGAATCACGAATGCCCATGCGTTCAGCTCTTCTCCGTCGATCCTCCGCATTGATAACTCCACCTTTTTCCTTGAACTACCTAATGGAGCATCACCTAAACCTTTCATCAAAAGTCTTCCTACTACGAGGTAGATCTAGACTTTGAGCACACTATTCCGTAATAAATGAATCCTAAAGCATCGCTTTTCTTGGCGTATTAGTTCCCATCGTTTATTAATGTCCATCTCTTTAAACCTGGTACATTCAAAAAGTTTGTGCTGATCTGTATTACAAATTGGACAGGATTGCTAACCAGTTGTGACGAATGCTCTAGAACTTTCTGATTTTAAACTTTGGGATGGATTTGGTTTCTTGGCGACACTTCTGCTAAATGATTCTAGGGCGTCCGTTCTTTTTCCCAAAAATTCAAACACATTTAAAGTAGGGAAATCCTTTTCGTCAGAATGTTGTGCCCACAAACTTTTTGACTAAGAATCCAATTTGTTCAAAATTATGTAGATCAACCACGGGTCCCGATGTTCTGCATTAGTTCCAAGTGCTCTAAGGCCTCAAACGACTTCGTCTGATGTATCCCATAATTTCGTACCGATGCTGCGCTATGAGGTTCATTTCCGATCCACGATGATGAATTGATCCTCTCGGCCGTTGGCGCCCATTTTCGACCCCCGCGGCGATATTTTCGACTAGACGAACACAGTGAGCACAGGTACGCGTTGGATTGTCAACCAGGTTCTTGATACCGTTGTGTGACTTCCGTGTTTTGACCAAATTTTGAACGACATATTTTTGCAATTTCAAACCAATTGTCTTTGTTGTAGAAGTAAATTTCCAATATTTCCCACTTTTGTTAAAGCGTTAAGCGACTCATTTTGTCAACTAGAAATAATATATAGAGTTTTTTTATAAAAGAAACACAATTTATTAATTTTATTTACTAAGCCGACTATATGCGTTCATCATGAGAGATCGAATTATAACAACTTTACAATTTGGCAATAATCAAAATGTCGTTTGGCGGCATTTACATTTCACATTAGGACATTAACATTTACATTAACGAAATAATTACTTCTAACATTGGAACCGCACGGTTTTTGTTGAAACGCGTGATGACCGCCGAACTGGTGTTTCTACATCTTGCTCATTCGTCGGATGTGGTGCTGGTGCAGTAATCTGTGATGTTGTTGATGCTAATGCTACATTCGGAATAATTTTGGTTGATTCATTTTCAGCTATCAACGGCAACATGCTGTTTGTGTAATCCCGTGGAGTTGGATTTGATGATGATGTTGGATAATGATCGACAGAAACAATCGGTTTGTATTGAGTATCATCCGGTACTGTGACTCTTGTTTGAATCGGGTTTTGATGTCACTTCCATATTCCTCTGTTGGTTTTTACTAAATACAAACGGTTTCCTACACATTTGGATATGTTACCTTTTAGGCGGTTCCTCTAACAGAAAAATCTCTGACATACACACTGGCGTTAATTTTAAACTTCGTTGACGGTATGTCTGAATCGCGAATACGTGAATGTTCTGCTAACGAAGACAGCAAAGTTCTTGGCTGCCTACCATGTAACATCTCAGCAGGAGACTGATCGCAGATTCTAAGTGGTGTAGTGCGATATGTTGACAAAAAGTTTAAAGTTCCATCAAAACAGTTCTTTTTCAGAGTTGTTTTAAAGGTTCGCACAAACCTTTCGGCCTCTCCGTTGGATTCAGGATGGAATGGTGCAGACGTCAGATGTTCAATAATATTGAGACGACAGAAACCTTTAAATTCCGAAGATGTGAACTGTGGACCATTATCACTTACAATGGTAACTGGTATTCCCTCGATTGCAAAAATTTGTTGCAGAGCCCGTATTGTAAAGACCGAACTTGTTGACATTTGGACAACAAACGGATACTTGGTGAACGCATCCACAACGATTAGCCACATTTTTGACATAAAGGGCCCAGTAAAATCAAGGTGTATTCGATCCCAGGGTTTGGAAGGTGATGGACATTCAATAATTCTTTTTTCGGTGAGCTGCCATGAATTGAACAACTCTAACAGGTTGTCGATATCCTTGTCTATCGTTGGCCACCAACAATATCTTCTAGCGAACTGCTTCATTCGGGTTATGCCCCAGTGTCGATGATGGCTTGTGGAATAACGACTCGTGCATAATCTGTCTGTAAAAATATAATATTATTAAACGTGGTAATTGTGTCTTGACGTCGATAAATGTCGGACAAGTAAGACGTTTTATTTAAAGATTGTGGTAAACTTTTTGGCCAACCAAATTAAATGTATTTTAAGCCCTGTGGGTGGGGGCAACCATGTTTCGTAAATATTTCGAACGAAACATGAGATCCATAGAATACCACCACAGTATCCAGAGCTTGTCGTAGGAGGCGACTAAATCTGGTTGGATCGCTGGGCTGACGACCCGCATCCGTAAAAAACAATAACAGTTAAAAATGTCAACAAAAACAAAAAAATCGGATACCGCCTAAATAACAATGACCCCCCGCTTAAGTACCCGGATACGAGATTGAGGATCAGCACGTGGAACGTGCAGTCACTTAGAAAACCTGGCGCGTTGGACGGCCTTATCACATGTATGAAGGAGTATCGGCTGGAACTCGTAGCGCTCCAAGAAACTCGATGGCCTAAAAGTGGAGTCCATGTGTCCCAAGGCTATACGTTGCTACACAGTGGAGATGACCTCGGAAATCTTGGAGTTGGCTTTCTCATTGGGCCGCAGGTAAAAAAGGCTGTGTTGGACTTCCAAGCAGTCGATAATCGAATGTGTAAGCTTCGCTTGCACATGAGATTAGCCAACCTGTCAATTGTATGTGTACATGCGCCCACTGATGTAAGCCAACCCCAAGATAAAGACTAATTTGGATTTTATTTTACAATAATTTGGATATTCTGATGGGCTCTATACCTGAGCACGATATCAGATTGGTGATTGGTGACTTTAATGCTAGAGCTGGCCGAAATCAGACCGACTTATGTAACAACATAGGTCCGTATTCCCGACACGAAACTGCGACCGAAAATGGGGAAAGAATGATGTACTTTGCGATCGCACATGATGTCCAAGTGGCAAGTACATTCTTTCTTCACAAAAACATCCATTTGGAAACCTGGACACATCCACGTAAAACATCCCGAAGCCAAATTGACCATGTGTTGATTTCAAAAGACCGGGCTCGGGTTGTTCAAGACGTGAGATCGTATCGGTCGTCAACAAAATTCGTAGGCAGTGACCATTTTATGGTTGCTGCAAAGCTACGATGGAAATTTTCGTACAAGTCAAGGAGGACAGGAGAATATACAACGCGATTCTCCTGTGAAGGTCTGATAAATGAAGAAACGCAACGAAAATATCAAGATCTTGTCAGCAATAGCATTTTAGGATCCAACTACCAATCTGATGATGTGAACAGTGTCTGGGAAGTATTGAAAACCTCGGTTGTCGATGCTGCCCAGCACACTCTCGGTATAGTGAAAACTACGCCCAAAAATGATTGGTTTGATGAGGAGTGTCGTCTTGCTGTTGAGCAACGCAATATAGCCCACAATGAAGCGCAGACTCGGTTTACAATTGCAAGGAAAAACAAGGCAGTTCTTGCTAGGAGGACAGCTAAACGCATTTGTAGACAGAAGAAGCGCGAATGGTGGAAGGCCAAGGTCTTAAGAGTACAACAACTCAGCAATGAGCACAACTCGCGTGGTTTCTTTAAAGGAATCACCGAATTGCACCATACCTTAAGATCTCGGTCAACTGCCATTCGGGACCAGGATGGAAACCTCTGTGTTAACGTCGATGCGGTACTCGATACATGGCGTGAACATTTCTCTGATTTACTTAATGTTCCACATGTATCACAAGCTGTCTTTGAATACTCTCAAATACAGACCGCGGAGATGTTCATTGAGGATCCATCCTATGAGGAATTCACAATGGCCATGCAGAGATTAAAGAAAAATCGTTCACCAGGGGTTGATTGCATTAATTCAGAGCTCTTGATATTCGGAGGGCTAACTTTGTGGAACTGTCTTTTCGACCTTGTTCGATTGGTATGGCGAAATGAAGTTATGCCTGATGAATGGAAAGTGGCCGCGTTATGCCCAATATTCAAAAAGGGTGATCGCATGAAATGCGAGAACTATCGCGGTATAGCTCTCCTTTGCACAGCATACAAGTTACTGTCATACATTATCTTGGGAAGAATTACTCCTCTGGCGGAGGAAATTGTCGGTGACTACCAAGGAGGATTCCGTCCAAATCGGTCAGTCACTGATCAAGTTTTTTCGCTACGGATGATTCTTTCCAAGTACTTCGAAACATCTCGCGATGTACACCAGGTATTCCTAGATTTCAAGCAAGCCTATGACTCGATCAATCGAGAGAGGCTATGGTATGCGCTTGAATATTTAGGAATACCAAAAAAATATGTACATCTCTGTAAAATGACAGTAACGCAGTCACAATGCTGTGTTAAAGTTGAGAACAGGCTATCGAGAACTTTTGCAATCAATTCCGGTGTTCGACAAGGAGATGCGCTGTCCCCGATACTTTTTAATCTCATGTTGGAATACATCCTTCGTAAAAGTGAAACACCTCAGGACAATATCTTATTCCGACAATCCAATCAACTTCTTGCTTATGCAGATGATATCTGTGTGATTGGATTAAATGGCAACGGAGTGAAAGAGATACTTGATCCACTGGAACAGTGTTCAGCTTCCGTTGGTCTCAAAATCAACGAGTCAAAAACCAAATATCTAATCTCGGGTTTTAGAGACCAAGACGCAATTGATTTCAGTAGTGGAAACCACACGTTTGAAGGAGTGATGAGATTCAAGTATCTTGGATCTCTCATCACTCACGATAATAGTGTGGGCGAGGATATCAAGGTCCGCCTTGCCGCTGGCAATCGGGCTTTGTATCCTCTACGTCCACTGCTGAAATCAAAATATCTTGCAAATACGGATAAGCTGAAACTGTACAGAGTGTTGATCAGACCCGTTGTCATGTATGGATGTGAGAGTTGGACCTTGACGGATGAGTACGAAAGATGGCTTCTAACATTCGAGAGAAGAATCATGCGTGTGATATATGGTCCAAAACGCGACGTCGATGGCACTTACCGAGTTCTTTTCAATCACGAGATCAGGAATTTAATGCAAATTCCTGATATCGTGCATGAAATCAAAGGACAGCGAATACGCTGGCTCGGTCACGTTCTGCGTGCTGATCCGAACCGAATGATACAGCGATCTTTAAAGGGAGAACCGCCTTTCGGTAGGCGAAGAGGTCGCTGTCGGCGACGATGGCTCCACAGCGTAGAGAGCGATCTGGCATCTTCCAACTGCTTGCAACAGTATGAAGATCTGGCTCGTGATCGAAACCGTTGGAGTCAGATTGTTGACACGGTACGGGCCAATAATGGCCTGTAAAAACCGCAAAAAAAAAAAAAAAAAAAAAAAAAAAAAAAAAAAAAAAAAATACCTGGCACAGTTCTGATTCTTGCTGCGTGTATTTTTGGATTGTTGCACCATCCATTGGGCAATCTTGAATTGCATCTTCGTAACCATCATCGATAAAATGACAGGATTCTTCGATATTATCAAAATTAGTATCAATACCACTTGGTACTCTGGATAGTGCATCTGCATTGCCGTGTTTATGTGTTGGTTTGAACATAATTTCGTACTCATAGCCCATCAAAATAATAGCCCATCTTTGTAACCTATTGATTGTACCTAGTGTGTACAGGTAATTTTTTATGTGGACCAAACAGCGTAAGCAGTGGTTTGTGTTCTGTCACAAGCTGAAATTTTCTACCATAAAGAAACTGGTGAAACTTCGTAAGGCCATATATAATGGACAACCCTTCCTTTTCAATTTGGCTGTAGTTTGGTTGAGCTTTATCCAAGGTTCTGAAAAATCCCAGGGGCACTGGTAATCGTTGGAACTGGTAAAACCCAAACGGTGTATTTATTACCATGCACTTTTTTGTTTCTTCTGAGAGTTCAAGTTGAAAATTTTTGTGAAATATTGTCCTCCCTGTAATCGGTAAAATAATTCATCGATACAAGGAATTGGATGTCTATCGGTTTCGATTTGTGGATTCACCGTCACTTTAAAATCGGCACAAATACGAATCTCTCCACTTGGTTTTTTGACGGGTACAATGGGTGTTGCCCACTACGTTGTTTGAATAGATTTTTAAACTCCTATATCAACAAGCCGTTCCAATTCTTCCTTCACAGCTGCTTGGATTGCGAATGGGATAATCCTTGGTTTGAAATAACGAGGCTCAGCGTCAGGTTTCAGCTTAATCTCAGCCTTATATGATGAACATTTCCCCAATGTATTTTCAAATAGCAATTGATGAGACCTGGCAGATTTTGTTAATTTTGCATTTCAACTCGCATTCAATATTGTCATCGGTAACAGTATATAATCAGTATATAATCAGTTATATTGTTTGTATACAACGTCTACAAAGCAAACATCTTTGGCTTTTGGATTGTGTTGCCTCCATATGCCCGAAAAATCTTCGATGTTGGTTTACAAACAGGACTACCTTATTGTCGGAAGACACTTAGACCAACCATAGAACATGTTGCGCCTGTATCAATTTGAAATGAGATTCAAATGACAGTTAAGCTTTAGTCCAATCCATATTTTATTACATGAGTCATTAATTGAATACACAGACGGTGAATTAATATCAATTGAATTGGTAACGTCTATATGGATATACGCAGTTTCTAGCCACGCCACGAATATCTGACGTTACACTTTGTGTAACTTTGATTTGGTTTCATAATAGTTTTACTAATTTCAAAAGCAGTGTAAGTTGTGCGTCTTAGTGTCTTTGATTGGGATCCACCATTTTTGCAAAATGTTTCTTCGTGGCTCGGTTGAACTTCTCCACTTGATCTGTGTATAACTCCAATGACACTCCGTATATGCTAACCCACTCATTTACCAATGCCTCATGGTTTGGTATAGTGCGTAAACTTTCACCACTTAATAAAATAGTTTTCTCTGAAAACAACCCCTTCTATATCTAGAACTATCCTTACCCTCGGGCTACAACGTTATATTGCTTTATCGTTCTTCGCGTTATAGTTCTCGGCCCGTTATCTGCCTGATTTTTAGACTTTGAGGTGACCAATCAGTTCCTTCAGTACTTCAAGGTACTCTGCTCTTCGGTAACACAAACTGTTCAATTGTTCAATCTCCATCTTTCCGTTAATGGACTCCGATTTCGTGTTTAGGATACCTTAGTCACATATAACGAATCCCACTGTTCTGCGATTTTCCCTTTTCCGGCTAATAACGAAAACTATGTCTGGATTTACTCATTGTGCCATACTTATGTCATCATGGTTCCTTCCTTCGGGGGTATTAGATGATTACCTTCTCACCTGGACCATTTCTCTTTCCTCACCTTGCAGCACGACGTGTAATTCTTCGCACAAAACTTTAACTCGTGTCGCTTGTCCTTCCGGGTATCTGAACTCGTGTAACCATTTTTAATCGGAAGATTCGTTTCTAACAGAAATGGCGGGCCACATAAGTATTTTTAGAAGTGTTTTAATTTCTGGCGCAAGACAATAGTTCTTCTCTGGTAGCGGCAATGGTTTCTCTCCAGAATCCACAGCACTCTATACTAAAGTATGCCACCACTCACAGAACTCCACTAAAGTATGCCACATCTCGCTCACCAGTCCCCAACATACTGACATTGGTATCCAGAATGTAATATCGTATACCGATACTACTTGGTAATAAATAACTTCCTTCTGGAACAGGTTTCATTTCTTGGTGTTAAGTTTTATATTCGCATTCAAGTAAGACTTCAATGTTACACGTATGCAGTACGCACTTCACTATAGTCTTTTGGAGGTTGCTGGAGCATTAAAGCGAATGATAGCACTTTGAATTCCCATAATTCATTGCCTGTTGTGAAAACAAGACGGTTCTCGATCTTCTGGATAAAACGCTGGGATCCAATGTACTGCGCCATTTTGCTTCTGATAAAGTATCCTTTCCATCAGTGATAAAAAATAATCATGTGGTGGGAGTGTCCCTTACCGATAAATTTGACTGTTATGCTAAACCATTTGGTCAAGGACAAAGCCCAGATATTCATAATTATTTGAAAATCTAACTATGTATCACATATCCCTATTCCTCTATTATACCCTAATCTAAGCTAAGGTTTGATCAATTATTTTTATATAACAACCGTCTATGGCAACTAGGGCTTCGTAAATGTTCCAGATCGTTTCTTTTAAGTGTAGAAATAATCCACACTAAGATATTTTTTTTTTCGTTTCGTTTCACTTTAGGAACGATAGTTCTAACGTAGTACCTGGACATATCAAAGCCCACACCTGTAAGTCGGTAGCTCGCTCAGCTTTGAGCTGAAATACAGCAAAAGTTAAACCTAGAAACTATTCAATCAGGAACCCATTAAGGTTCCGCACTCAATAACACAAAGGGCCAATGGTGCACCAAGGTGTTCTTTATTAGCAAACCAAGATTTTAAACTAGGTCAGGAATGATCTGATTACGATCGGTGGTGTATTTTTTTTTTTTGTTTAAGAAATCTGTATTTCTGTATAATATTACAACTAATCTCAGTGATTATTTAGTAAATGTTTTGTATCTTTAAGCAGTGTAACATCTTATGGGATGAGAAAAATCGGTTCGTCCCATTTCGTCCAGTCCTTTGATTTCAGTAGTTCAGGGAAATACTAATTCTAAAGGCTTTGTTCTTTTTAGGCGCTTTGGTCCATTGGTGTGATCCAGTAGGTTCCGCAGCTCCTCGTTGTCATGTTGCTGCATTCGCAGTACATGACTCCCTGCAAACTTAAATATTTCATCACTGACGTATTCCATGTTAAGGTCTCGATGGAGGTTGTCATTTGTAAAATACCATGGAGCATTGACATTTGACAATGCTACGTAGTACTTTGTTTTGAAATGTTTGTATGATCTTAACTGTAGTTTTCTTTGCACAGCCCCAAAGTACAATGCCGTATGTTCAGATAGGTTTAAGGATTTGTTTATATAATAGTAGTTTGTTTTGCGTTGTCAGCTCAGAGTTTCTATAAGCCACTGCATTTTTCTGAATTTAAAATTCAATTCCTGTCTTTTCTTTTTAACATGCGCTTCCCACCTAAGCTTAGTGTCTAGTGTCATGCCAAGGTATTTCGCATTGTAAGAGTAAGGAATTTGTTGAGAATTCAGTCTCATCGGGATGTTTTTTACTTTCTTGTTGGTGAAGTTGATGTGTGTTGATTTTGATTCGTGTAGCATTATTCTCCAAGTTTTCACTGTATTAACAGCATTTTGTAGTTTCCGTGTTGACTCGAAAATACTAATATCAGTGGTCATAATTGCAGTGTCATCCCTATTCCGGCTTCTGCTATATTTGGTAAATCATTTGTATACAGAAGGTATAACACAGGACCAAGCGCACTACCTTATGGGACTCTTGCCAATATTTTCTTAAGTTTTGAATACTCCTCTTTTTGTCTCACTCAAAAGTAACGGTCATTCTTCTCTTCCAACGCCTCTTCAATCGTATCAGTGATTCTTTGTACCTGTTCTATTGTTGAGTGGCCTTCTCGAAACCCAAATTGATGTGGTGGTATAAGTTTTCTATTCTCTATAGTTAGCTTAAGTCTCTTCAGAAACAATCTTTCGAAAATATTTGATGTGGTTGTGTTATAAAGAGATTGGTATGTATGATGTTTTGTCATTTAACGGTTTATTAGGGTTATAAGAATCATTATGATTTCCACTACTTTCCACTGTCTCGGAACATAAATTTGTCTAAAGTGCTTTTTCTGGTAGTGCTTTGATTATGTTTACTGTTATAAGGTCGTATCCAGGAGCTTTTTTATCTTTAAGATTTTTTACTTCTTGTTTGATTTCTTTCACAGTGACTGGTAGGAGAAGTACCTCGTCTATTTTGTTGACCGGTGTTAAATATTCATTCTCTACGTGCCCAGTTGGTGGTTTGATGTTAATTTCTAGGTGTTCGGCAAACAGATCAGCTTTTTGTTTATCGCTGCGAGCCCAGGTTCCATCAACTTTTTTTATGGGTGGCACTTGCAGTTTAGGTTTTTTCAGACTTTTAATGGCCTTCCACAACGAACAGTCCGTGTCAGATTTATCTGTCAGGTTACTTAGAAAGCTAGCTACTGACTTATGCTTGATCTCTTTTATAAGCAGTTTAAGTTTGTTGCACAGATTATTTAGGATTGTTTTATCTTCAGGAGTTCTAGTTCTCTGCCAAGTCTTGCGAGCTCCTCTTTTTTCACTAACCAAGTCTCTCACTTCAACTGGGTTGCTTATACTTTTCTGTTATATACCTTGCTGGATGGGGGTACTTTCCCATGCCGCTTTCTGTATACTTTCAATGAGATTTTCCAGCTCTTCTTCTATCATATAATCGTTCGTGATCGGCACCTGTAGATTGACACTTTCTTCGACTAGCTGGCGAAAGTATTCCCAGTTTGATTTGTAATTTGTTAGTCTTGGAGGGCTTGCTTTCCTTATTGCCGTGGAACTTATTGTCATTAAGACTGGAGCATGTATGATGTAGTCCTCTGGCCATAACTTTGATTTGTTGCTCTGCTTTGTTTTCATACGTGAACCATTAGATGTTTTGAGCACTAACATTCTGTAGGTTTCTGGATCAACTGCATTCACTTTCTAAAAATTATTATTCGGTGCAGTGACCTTATATTTGTCGTTTGGAACTATTTTTACTATTTGTTTAATTGTCTCGTACTCACTAACATTAAGAATATTAATGGGTGGAGGTGGTATCTCTTTCTTCATTGGTTCATTTAACTCTGCTTTTCTTTGTTGAGACACGTTAGATGTGGTAGCTGTTTGGAATTGTACATTCTTCTGTACTTTAACTTGGTCCTTGCATGACTGACCAGGTTGGTTTTGTCGTTTAGTTTTACCAATTTGTTTGAGTATAAAACTCGTTTCATCGACATCTATTTTATAGACGACTATAGCATTTTGGGTTTCATTTACTTGTTTCTTCTCACTTTTCTTCTCAATTACAGCAATTTCTTCTTTGAGCTGTTGAACCTCTTTGAAGAATTGACCATTGAGTTACATTAAGTTTTCTAGTGATTTTTTTAAACCAGCGTTTTCTCTAGCGACATCGTGGAGATTTTCTTGGCTCACGCTTTCCATACGATCCAAACTAGGTTGAGATATCATATTAGGTATTTGGTCTGATGTCTTACGAAGTTCTTCGTTTTTTTTATCGTGGCTACTTATTGACGATGTTGGTGATCTCGATAATTTGGACCTACGTTCAACTGGATTTACATTATTTGACTTGGTCGAATTATTGCGGTCGTATGATGTCGACGATTGGGAGCCCGCTTCCACACTCCTACAAATCTCCGGTACTGGGGATCTGAATCCCTGCATCGTAGTATTTTCTTCATTATTCTCTGCCATATTGGTTTTTTGTCAGGTTTCCTTCCTCTAGCATTTTAAACCTGCTGCCAGGAATCTGAAACAGTCGCTTCTAATATGAAGAACAGACGCTGACCAAGGAGCCGACAATGTGAGTCCGTCGCGCTTGGATTTTTCTATTTCAAGTTATACTGCTCTGACTTTATTAATTGTCTAGTAAAATGCAATATGATAAGAGTAGTCATTGGAGACAGACACAATAGCGGTTACTTGGCTTCAGCGGACGATACGACAGCGGTATAGATGAGTTTTCCTGGTATATTCCACTTTCTGATATTCGAATTTTCCCTATTTTCCCATCGTTCCAAGGGCATCGGATTGATTTCCTTCGAGTTGCATGGTAAGTTGGTACCCCACCCGAGTCCACTCGCTCAAACAAAGAGAAAAGCCGGACACACGTGCTGGTAGACGGAGCAATGAAATGCGCAGATGGTTCTACGTAAATCGGACCTATAGCCGTACCTCCCCAATTTGGCTATATAGGCGTAAAGTAGGACGTAAATAAGTGAACCACGAAAGAGCATATTTTAGGGACTGCACAGTATAAAATAAAAAAAAGGCTATTGCAATGTGCAGAAAATGCCCACAAGTAACTAGCTGTTACGCATAGATCTTTCAATTATAGTTACGAGTTCATGTAAGGTAATTTTACAGGATTTGCCAACTCTGCGCATGTTACTGTGGGGAGTGGCAATTAACAGCTGCTCTCTAGTAATATCTATTATCAAAAGTACAGGTAGGTTGATGAACCGAGAGTGGCTCAATTTTATAAAGGTTGGATAAAGATGTCAGGCTATTTATTCAAATCATGTTGGTAATATTTTTTGCAAGCACCATCCTCGTGAGCGGTTCTGATTTATTTGCTGGCCATAAATTTACACTTCTCGAGGTGTTTTATATTCGTGTTAGTCACAACAGTGTTCACACCAATTAACATACAATACCTTATGCCATTGTGCGCTCGTATATAATAATATAAAAATAAATATTTATTTTTAATAAACATATTATAAATCAAGATAGGATTATTTAATTCTATTTTTTCGACGAAATAATTTATTTATGTTTAATTTAAATAATTTTTTTGTAATTAAAATATCGCACGAAATAATAGAGCTCGCATATAGTGTGTTGTGGCAAAAAAAAAACAGGCAGCAACATAAATTAATAAGCCGGTAAATTATTATTATTCTTAGACTCGTATTTACCATAAATTTAAAAGTTTGTTTTTTTTTTGTTTTTGGTTCAATATAATTATAATAATTTTTATAACAATAATCAACATAATGTATTCATAAATTAAAATTAGAACAATATAGCGTGTCAAATGTAAATTAATCCTTTCCCCATTTTCATTTTTTGGGTGTTTGCGTTCGTCTCACAACTAATTCTTTGTTTGTTATTGCTGTGGCTTATTATAAAAAGCTTTTTACTAAATAAACAAACAACAACAACAATGTTGAAAATATATAATACACAAAAAAAGCTTAATCGAAAATATATAGCTAATTTATAAGCTTTACTCATGAGCTTTGTTCGATGGTATAAATTTATCATTGTTTACGTATTTCTGGCTTTTGTTTTTTTTTTTATTTTTAAGACATGACTTTATGTTTTGGGATGTGCGCTATCTTTTAATCGATTCAATGCTAACTCCTATATCGACATCTCTCGAGCTATATACGATGACAACATATTATGTTGATAAATATATTTCCAATCGTGATTTCCCACTTGAATTACATATTTTCAATTAATGATCCTAATCATAGGACGATATCATAAGAAGGTCATGTCGATAAGGGAAGAATCAAAACACATCCACCAACTTAGAGTTGTATGAGTAGTGCTGTAGTACGTAAAAGTTCACGAAATCGAGAGAGAGCTTTAACAATAATATGAACCTAACGACCGAGAAAGTGAATTTCTGCTCCGATTACACTTTCCAAACGTATATAACGCCGATTGTGATATTAGACCATGTCATGGTTGTGGGTGGTAAGGCTGGTTTGTAGCATGAAAGAAACTTCCATATCGCATCAAACTCTCTATTTGAAGATAAGCTATTTAGTAATATAGCCAGTCTAATTCCGTCGAGAGACATTATTTGAGTTGATGTCTTAGGCAGGAGGTGTGTGTACTAAAACTTACTTAAAACATATTGTTAAGATTTTCTCTAGCAAGAATTTCTAATTATCCTCTTTACTTATTTTCACCAAAGTTTATTATAATTAAAACAATTCACTCGTTCTTCACTATTATTTCACTTTCACTTTCACTCGTTATTTCACTTCTTTCTTTCCTTACCCATTTTTAACTTGTCGTAGTTTAAATTTATTGATTTAAATAGATTGAATACTTTCTGTTGGTCCCGAAAAAAATTCAATTCTTCTCTTCAGTAGAGAACCAAACTTTCAAAATGAGTTTAGATTACTGAGTTCTACAACCCTCAGCCTCTCCGTTACTATCTTATCTTTCAATTTACCTCAATCTTCTGTTAGATGACCCAATATTGTTCGCCTGACGATTAGTTTTCCACTATTCAAATGCAATTGCCCAGAATCTAACACGTTCGTTCTTTGTCACGAAGTCCACACCCAAAACCACTAGATGAACAATATCCGCTACTATAGAGCCTCATGACATAACTTCATTTTCCCAATTTCCATAATGCCGCCCCCATCTTTTCTTTATTTTCTATACTTTCACCGGTTTCTGTTTGCAATTTAAACCCTCCTATTTGATGAATTTCATCGTTAACTAAATCACTTATCCATCACCACATCTTGACAGGTTTTACAGGTTCCTCCAATACATTGATGAAGGTATCATTGATTGCTAACGTTTGATTCCCCAGCAATCTTTTAAAATATGACCAGGTTTTTCACAGACCCAAGACTTATTCTGCCCCTGCTAGCTCGAAACCCAATTATTAATTAGTTTGTCGTTATCTCTGGAATTATAACTTTTGGGTTCAAAACGGCATCGTCCAATTTTTTCCTCTATGGCTTCATTGTGTTATAGGCAAATTTGTTGGTTAAGGCAAAAGCGATGGTTTCAACAAATGTTTTTTTCGAAGCTAACAGTATCTCTTGCCATGAATACCATCAGTAAATTCATCTATTTTCATTCTCTCGGTGACATATTGAAATGTGTGTGATGCACGAATCATTCTTTGTCTGCGACAAATTAATATAGTGTTTCTCCGATTCTTTGACATCGACCTTTGAGATCTATCCTATATAGGTGTCGCTTGGAGCATCTCCATGTTGAACCCGGATCCTAAAAAATACTATACCCTATAGTGTTACGCACAATATTATGCTGTAATGTAGTTGTTTTACTAGGCCAGTTTCGAACTGGTTCTTCATGAATACTCAACTGGTCTGGACGTATGCAATGTGTGATTTGTATTGATCGTTAGTCTTTCAAATGATCTTCAAAATACATTATTTTTTTTATTTTTTTTTTATCTCTAATCTGTTTTGAGGCTCAAGGCACTTCCTAATGTTCGCGGTTCGCTTATTTTACGTCCTTACTTTTACGCCATTACAGCCAATTCGAGGACGTACGGCTATCGGTCCGATTTTCCTAACCATCTGCACATTGCATAGCTTTATTAGCCTGACATGGAAGATTGGTCGGCCCATGAGTTTTGTACTCCAACAGGGGGTCATAGTTGTGTTCATTCACACCACAGATCGTAATCTCATGGTTTTGCATCCTGCCCCTATCGGGATACGAACCCGGTACCTCCCGCTCCAACTGCCACAGTTTTAACCACTGCGCCACCTGGGTGGTCAAAATACATTATCCTTCTCGTGAAGAAAAACATATCTAGTAACGATCAATGCCGAATGAGCGAAAATGGAAATATATGGGACTGAAAGAAACCAATATAGCCACAATATATATATATATATATATATATATATATATATATATATATATATATATATATATATATATATATATATATATATATATATATATATATATATATATATAATATATATATATATATATAATATATATATATATATATATATATATATATATATATATAAACCGGAATATATTTTGGTATTCCAGTAATAATGTGGCAAAAGATAGCGCACTAAACAGAATAGCCCCAAATCGGTTACAGACACTCTATACTGTATAGTGGATGAAAAAAAGTTTGATATCAAAATTCAGATTAGTTCAGCATCAAAACAGTTAATTCCAGTTTGCCAGCTTTTAAAAACCTATCTATAGCGATCGGCTGCGTCCTCAATATCTCACTAAATGCTTCATCTTCTTATTGCAGTCTATGTTGAACATCCTTTATCACACATATCTGCATGTAGAATCGAATAGCTCATACTTGATGGACCGAATAACATAATTCATCAAAGTTTGTCGAGTTAAGGAGAGGTTACGTCTAATTAACGTAGATCGTGTGCGCACGTTGTACAGGCTAGGCATCAACGTATAGTACTGTAAGTTTATGTCTCAGATTTTTGGGTGGCTCAAGCTCACTACTTGATTGGAAAGTGCATTAAAGAATGATCGGTCATAATGTATATATGATACAGCATAAACTGAATAATTTATAGCCTGTTTAGAATATACCGGATCAAAGAGTCTCTCAAAAACCTGAGAATATAGGATACTGCATCTACAATTGTATTTATTGAATAAATCATCAAATTCAGACCGTAGCCCAAAGATTATCACCAGATAGGATTATTACTGTCAAATACTACTTTGTGAGTAGTGGTTCAGAATGAGACCAAAATTTTTAAAATAACTGTAAGGCTGACAGCTGTAGGAAGAATCGTAATAACAAAGTTTTTATTATTTGTCAGCTGATGGCTATGACTGATGGTGATAGACTCACCAGTAACAGTGAACGCCGACATGAAAGATGGGACGGCACAAGGAACTGGGTCTCAAATGAGTTCATTCGCACCACCGATCACACCGCCCAAACGATCGATGGTGAAAATCATAGTGATTCGAAACCGGTACCTCCCACTCCACCCGGCAGCTTTTTAGCGACTGCACAACCTGGGCGGTATGTTTTATACACCTGGATAGTGGGCTGAATTGAAGTGAAGTGCAAATAAAAAATTATTTTCCAAAATCTACTAGTTAATAGAAAGAAGATCAAAACTACATTAGATAACAAAGTACTGCTTCTCAATCAAATAGCATACCATGGCATTCAACTGTGAAATTCCACTAGTGCATCGAATATAGAAGTACAACCCAAAATACTTACGAATATCAGAAATGCTCTCTGAATTGAACATTCGAAACACTGTTAGTGTACACGATCACCTAGGTATTAAAACGGTTCACAAGATGACCAAAGAGTGCATCTCGAAATATTCACATACGAATGACTTGACTAAAGATATTGTAATGAACAACAGTCACCGGTGACAGCAGTCAATGGTCCAGTGATTATAGTACGCGGTATACGTGAAATCTCGAAATATACAACACCAACATTTATGCACCACTACAATAACTGTGCGAGTAGAATGAAAGATTGGAAACTACTTTAATTTGTATATAAATATAGTGGTAAACCGCCGAATCGAAGTTGTATTTTAATTAGTGAAGTGTTTAAATATTGAAGTGAATACTAGTGGCATAGCCCCCACCAGTGACAAGCAGCTAATCTGTAACCTTTTATATAGTGTGAAATAAAGACATTGAAGGTTTGACTAAACTCTGGTCTTTTTAATCTTGTTCCGTGTCGGAATCGTCTATAATTCAGATCCGAACCGCGAGAATAATATAGACGCCGTCGAAGAACAGATCCAAATGGTGTAAAGGTAAAAGCTGCATTTTAAGGTTGGTCATGTACAAATGACATAAAATGTGCAGATGACTCAACATATATCGGACCTTTGACATAGGTCCTCAATTTGGCTGTAATAGCGTTAGGAACTGAGATAAATAGGCAAAGTACAAACGAGTTGCGAGTGCTTTGAGCCCCAAAAAATATTGCAAAGAGAGAAAAAACAAAACGTAAAAAATGCAAATTGGGTTGTATGTTTTGCACACTAGATTCTTTAAAGAAAGTAAAGTCTGTACACGATGTAATTTACACTGTTTTTTACACGTAAAATGTAAATTTACATAAGGTAATTTACATAAGGTTATGAATTACAGTCTAAATGATTTTAAGTAAAAAAATTAGTTTTTGGTACTCACGCCATCTCTTATCAAATCTAAGTCTAACAATAGCACCATCTGTTAAATAATTTTCTTACTATTTTATTTCTTACGGCCGTTTGCCGGAAGAGATAGATTTGTAAACGTATATTGTTTGGCTCTTGATGAAAAATTCTAACCCTATTCACTGCGCACATAAGGAGGATTTCGGGAATTTAACAACAGATGGCACTGTAAATGGTATTGTCTTCATTTATTACATGTAAAGTTCGAACTATGTCGAGAATATTGCTCACTATTTTCGAGATTATGTAAGGTTATAAAATTTAATTAACAAGCTGTAAGTGTAAAATTTTAACAAGCTTTATGGGAGCATTTTTCAAACTTTTTTATAAAGGGTTTTCCAATAAGAGATTTTATTTTGATATTTTTGAAAAAGCAAGTATGTTTTAAGAGAAATCATGGAATGTTTATTTCATTGTAAAGAGGAGGTTTTTCATTAACATTTGAAAACGATATCAGACAAATGGCCGCCACGGTTACACTTGCAGCACCATATCCTTTCCATGTACTTTTGAATGACCAATTCGCACATTTGCGGCTGTGTGTCCTCGATAACTTCACGGATTTCATTTTTGAGGTTTTGACAATGACATTTTTTGATGAGAATCCGAATCTTTTTGACGCATTTGAAGAATCCATGGTTATGATGATCGACAGACTTCAGTTCTAGCGTTAATTGAACTTTTAAAGTCTTAAGACCTTAGTCTTTATGCAAAACTACGATGAAATGTCGTTTATGGAATGTCAAATTTCAAAGATCGACGTGGAATCGACAAAGCTGTTTTTTCTCCAACATTATGGGCTGCAGCCCATTCTCAGTTGTTCTTAAGCGACGGACACGGCATCGAATCTTCACATCAATTGTGACAAAATGTTCACCATAGTGAATTTTAACAATTTCAATGCATTTTTGAAGAGTGTATCGAACCAGTTTTAGTAATCTGTCAAATGTCAAAAGATGACAGCTTCAAAATAAAACCTCTTATTAGAAAACGTTTTATTAAAATAACATTTATGTTTTGTGTTTCGTGGTACATTAACAGCAAGTGTTAGGGGCTTTAAATACTACAAGCGTTATTTATGGGTTACTCAATATTGATCAGGGAAGCTCAGTTCACCTAAGTTAGTTTATAGGTTATTGACATTTTTTTTTGATTTATTTTTGTTGCAACTGAGACTGTGCTCATCTTGCAATTTTTCTTTCAACTACAAATTTTTATGTTTCTAGTACAATTCACTTTAGTTGGGATGTAACCCACTGGTTAGTCCCATAATCAATTAAACCTATTTTAATTTGGTAAGTTCACTAGGTCAAGTGGCCTCGTTCTTTGAAGTCTTTTTTCAACGATACGATTATCTATCATATGGCGAATATAGGGGTTTCCATATTCCTGGAGCCTTATTCTATGTTTTGTGGCATGCTTTTTTATTTCTTCTTTAATGTATTCCATCCGAAGGTCCCTGTGAAGGTCTTCATTTCTTATGTACCACGGAGCATTGACCATGCTACGAAGAACCTTGTTTTGAAACGTCTGTATCATTTTGGCGTTTGTTTGCTTGGTACATCCTCAGAGTTGTATACTGTAGGTCCATATCGGTTTCAGAATTTGCCGATATAGCAGCAGCTTATTATAAATTGTAAGCTCAGAGCCGCTTCCTATGAGCCAATACATTTTTCTGAACTTTATGTTAAGTTCTTCTTTTTTCTTTTTGACATGCTCTCTGCACTTGAGCTTGGCGTCGCAGGTCATGCCAAGATGTTTAGCTGTATTTGCATATGGCACGTGTCGCGAGTTAATTTCTATAGGTAGATGGTAAGCCTTTTGATATGTAAAGTTAATATGCGTGGATTTTGTCTCATTAAGCTTGATTCGCCAACGCTTTGTCCAGTTATATACCGCATTGGTCATCCTCTAGAGTTTGCTCGTTGCATCGGCGACATTACTTCCAATTGCCATAATTGCTGTGTCATCTGCAAAGGTGGTTATGGTTCCTTAATTTGTGGTTGGTATGTCTCTTGTATATAGTAAATACAGGATTAGGATTTGTCCTAATACACTCCCCTGCGGGACACCGGCAGTGATTTTCTGTACCTCAGAGTATTCATCCTCATATTTCACTCGAAAATATCTATTGGATAAATAATATCTCGGCAGATCTCTATGCAGCGTGTATTCCAGACCACTGTGCCAAACTTTATTGAATGTTTGCGTGCCGTCCAGGAATATGCTTGAGCATACTTTTTATGTTCTAACGTTCTTTCAATTATATATGTTATTCTATGCACCTGTTCAAACGTAGAATGCTTTTCTCTGCATCCAAATTGATGTGGATGAATTAGTTGTCGGTTCTGAATTATCGGTTTAAGTCTATTTAGTTATAATTTTTCAAAAAGTTTTGACATAATTGGCAGTAGAGAAATTGGCCTGTATGACTTTTTATCGTTAGGTGGTTTATCAGGATTTGGTATCATGATTACTTCTGCTACTTTCCATTGATGCGGAACATATTTTAACCGAAGGATCGCATTGATTATGTGTAGTAGCTTACGAAATCATTTGTCTGGTAAAGCTTTGATAATTTGGCAAGTAATCAAGTCATACCCTGGGGCTTTCTTAACATTCATGTTACTTTTCACTTCTTCGTTTAGTTCTTTGAGAGTTACTGGCGGTAAGTCAAACTCCTCCAGCTTGTGAAATGGCATTATATTTTCATTGGCAGTTTGTTTTGGTAGCGGTTAGAAGGCTTCCTGGAGATACTCCGCAAACAAATCAGCCTTCTCTTTGTGACCTCTTGCCCAGGTCATTCTTTTTAAGTAGAGGTACTTGAATTTTTGGTCTTTTAAGTCCCTTCGTCGCCTTCCACAGTGAATAATAAGAATTTTTTTCATCAGTTAGGCTAACTAGATATCTGTTGATTGATTCATTTTTACTTCTTTAAGAAGGGATTTAAGACTGTTACATAAATTGTTAAGAATTGTTTTGTTCTCCGGCGTTCGATTAATTTGCCAGGTTTTACGAGCCCGTAGCTTTTCTCTTACCAACTCTCTTACTTCCATTGGGTATAGGATACGTTAAGCGTCTTCTTATTTTGTAAAGTAGGGGTACTTGTCAACGCAGCATAGTGAATTACTTCATTGAGTTGTTCCAATTCGTCTTCCAACTGTCGAGAATTTCTTGACAACATATTTACCACAATGTGAACCCGTTTTAAATATTCCAAGCAACGCTCATCTCGCATAAAGTATGACCAAGAATGTATTCCAATACAATATCGTCCCTCTACTATGTATGATTTATATTTATTGGATTAACATAAACGTTCCGATACACACACACACACAACATAATATACATATTTTACGTATTCGTCCGTATGTAATTTAATAAGCTTTAATAGTTTATTTCCGTTCCCTTTTAAGCGTCCTTTCCGCATATATAAGCCAGTATATTCTCAAACAATACATAATATGTGTATATATGTAGAATACGATTCCAATACGAGATACGACCATTACGAATTCCAATCATTCTCCAGAAATAAACTATAATTTCTTCCTCTTCATCTTATATACCATATATACTCCGTCTTATTGTTTTTATTATATTTTTATACGTTTTTGCCTTTCATCTTATTTATTTATATTATTTTATTGGTACATTCGTAAGAATATCATAAATTCAAATCAATTCTTCCTCTTTGTTGGCAATAATAATAAAGAGATCAATGAACTACATTCATACACCCACCCCTCGCCAAAAATGGTGAATCGTCGTCTTACCTCTACGCCCGACTATATTATACGACGTTACTCCTCCGCACAGTGGTTGGTAATGATCGAAATGCAAACTCGAATTAAAAACATTTTCATAATTTCAGTTTACAATCTTTGCACGTATGCGAAATACTTTTTTTCGGGAAAACTTTCGTTTTTGTTTTTCTTCGAACACACACATACACATGTACCGGAAAATTTATCTGATTTTTATGTATCTTTCGGTTATCTTCTTCGAATGTATTTCCCATTCGAACATCTATCTAAAATATACATCGACGGGTTCCAAACATAATATAACATATCACACACACACATACACAAAATTTTCATGAGCTTAAAAAATCGAAAAACAATGAAGAGATTTTCTTCTCGAAGGCAAACATAAATTTCGATCGTCTTCATTTAACTACTCTCAACATAAAGTCTCTTGTTTTTCTTCATCTTCGTCTTCATCTTTTTCTTCATTATCACCGATGCTCTTATCATTCTTAGAGAAAAGTGTATGTTAAGCAGCTACAAATTTTTCCGATTCGCTGTCGGTGTTTTGTTGGTGCTTTGTGTCTACACTCAAAAAAAAAAAGTAGTTAAATTCAGGAAATTAGTGATCATTTTCATAAAAAAACCATCAATATAGCGCCAATAAACTTTTTTATCATTTTGAAGAAAATTTAACAAAAGTTTGTTGAAATTTCTTCAAACACAACGTAAAAAATTTATTGAAATTAATGAAAAAACTATTTATTAAATGAAATAGTTTGTTAAATTGATAAAAAAGTTAGTCTAATTGATAAAAACGATAAAGGTTTGATAATATATTTCATCAATATTAGAAAACGAGTTATCAATTTAAATGAGAATTTTTAATTTAACGGAAGGCTTCTTCAATCTAAGGAAATGTTTGTGAAATAAATAAATAAAATTTTTCAATATGATTAAACATTTTATTGATTTAACAACTTTTGATTTCAATTTCACAGAATTTAAATATATATATATATATATATATATATATATATATATATATATATATATATATATATATATATATATATATATATATATATATATATATATATAAAATTAAATTTAAAGTTACAAAGTTTATACGATGCTATCTGGCAATCTTATCTTTGATTTGTCTTTCAAAAATACCGTATATACGTAGAGTCAATATCGAGAATTGTTCATCAAAGTTCTCCGTGCTTGAATACATAGTATTGAAATCTAATGAAAGAAAAGACAAAAGTAGAGGTTTATTAGTTTTAAACCGTATTCCATAAATATGCAAACATGTACAATAAACTTACTAATTTATAACCGAAAGGGCTGTTATATTGTACCCATTTACGCCCGGATTTTGTCAGGAGATTCAAATGTAGCAATATGTTGAATTGTCTACAATATTTGTTTCGATATTTACTATCGTGATCCCAATGTTTGTTGCTCTGTAATATTAACCGAACCACCTGTCTTCATTAGTCCAGTGGTATTATGAGGCTTTTTTTGAATAAAATAGTCTTTTGTCCTGGAAGTTTAGTAAAATGCAGATCCTGTAAATTAAAAATTGGTCACAATTTATTTCACAAACTATATTTTAAATTAAGAATTAAATTAAGTTACCGTATTTTCATTCGGGAACAAACTCGTCATCTAAATTGTTAGACCTCTCGCCACTTCAATCGATGTGCTCCTGAGATAAAAAGCACTTTGTTTCCGCTCGAGAAGACCAAATTGTTTTGATCACACTTGAAGATGATTTTACTATCAAGTTTCTTTGGAAAATATTCGAATTACAACACTTCACCACTATAATATATAAAAGTAAAAAATTAACTAGTATATATTTTAACATATTTAAATTAACCTACAAATATTGAAATACTTACTTTTTAATTACTTTGAAAATATATTAATACCCGGACTAAAGTTACACAATTTTTAATGCATAAATTCTAGATTTACCAATTAAACAAAAATAAGTGAAAAAACACATCCGCTTGGCTTGGATCATAACTATAAAATGCACAAAATGTTAGACAATTCTAACAGTAAATTATAATACAGTGAAATCAAATATCATCAATCTTATAATTGTTTATCAGAAATACTGATCAAATTCATCAAATTAAATAAATTTACATCAATAGTAAAAAATTTGATAAACAAATTATAAAATTAATGAAAATATGAGATTCAATTTAACAAAAATGCAGAAATATTATCAAAAACTTTAACGAAAAAAATGGATAGATTATATACTCATATTGATAACATATTTAGTATTTTGATGAAAGTTTTCATAAATTTGAATAAAACTTTGTTAATTTTACAATTTTTTCTTCAATGGATTTTTGATTTCGGATAATTTACAAAATATTTTATTTTTTATCAAATTCATAAAATTTTTATTTGATTTAAGGTTTTTTTTTATTTATTTGATAATATTTACTTAAATTAATAAATTTGGTTTGTTGGCGTTTTGTACCAAAAATTTTCTTAATTTGAATGACTTTTTTTTTTGAGTGTATATATGCAAAATTAACGTAAATAAAATCGAATTACGTCTTTCGAACACGAGAGAAAGAAAACTTTGTTTGGATGAATTTTCACTCGAGTTGTTGTTTTTATGTAAATATTTGATTTCGAAGAAACGATAAAGAATGTTATTTTTTGTTTTTGGTACAAGGATCGATTTAAGAAGCTCTCTTCTACTGTTTATAGTAACCTGTGTGCATGATTTGTATCAATAATAAATATTTTATTCAAGATTAAAATTTTAATTATGTTTATGCGATATATCGTTTTGTTGGATGTTTTTATACTTGTTGTGATTCGTGGAAAATTGAGAGCTTAGTGTGTGTGTAACCTGGAAAATTAAATAGATTGTTATGAAGCGATAACAAAACAATCACAGTGTATTACACTTCAATGAAAATTAGAATGGATTTATTCCACATTATGCTGAAAACCAAGTCGATTGTATAGTAGTATGTGGGTTCTGCCACAAATCAAAGTGTAATGATGAACTCCCTCGCTATGCAGGTGTTCGTTTTTTGTTATGTTTGCGTTTATGAAGGCGAGAACCGACGAGTCCACTAAATTGTTTAACTCGTCTATGTGGTTGTCGTCTGATGGATGAGTTATTCTGACCTGACCTTTTTTTACGGTTAGTTTTAATTGGGTGCAGGGTGGACTTTAAGACTGTCCTAGCTTCTTGTAACTGTCAGAGATCCTGCACCCAACACGTGAGTCTTCAAGGAAAGGTTGATAGCCTTAAACTTGTGCATTTTATACTCAAACGGAAACTTAAAACCGGATAACGAGTTCCACTTCGTAGATGTTCGATAAATAAACTCGCGTACGCCGATGGTACGCCGCTGAACTCTATCCAGTAACTGGAGAGCAATGCCATATGCTCCACCTCAAACCGAACAGCAATATTTTATACAAGGGCTAATAAAGATTTTATCTATCTGAGAACCTGATGCGATCTAAACAACCGTCTTCATCTATTAAGGAACCCGAGTTTATGTAAAGCTGATTTGGCCAATGCGATTATGTGTTCATTCCATTTTAAATTGCTGCTAATCGGAACATCAAGCAGACGAAATGAGTCCCAACTCATTCCCACTCAAATATTGTACTCAAATCGGAATCAAGCGAAGTGACAACTTCCAGCCGTTTACCGTTTAACTCTGAAGGAGTAGGCTCGACCTCGAATGAAATAGAAGAGTGCAATATTGAATGATCGGCAAAACAGTAGATAGGGTTTTCAGTGCTATCCAACAAGTCATTGATGCTTAGCAAAAACAAAGTTGGTGACAAAACTGATTCATGAGGGACTTCGGCATTTGGAGAGTGTGTCGTTGATGATCTCCCATTTAGCACAACATTGATCGTTCGGTCTTTGAGAAAGCTTTTTATCCACTTGATCGCCATCGAATCCAAGCCATATGCCACAAGTTTACAAATGAGATTCTTACGCCATACCTCGTCAAAAGCCTTGGACATATCCAAATCGATTGCAAAGGCTTCTCCGTGGTGCGAGATTCTATTTGTTTACAACATACGTCGAAAGATCGATTGTGGAGCACCTTTCACAGATGCCATATTGTTTATCCGAAATTATTTTATTAATCTCAAGATAATGCACCAGCTGTTGGTTAATGCATTTCTCAAAAACTTTAGCCACGGCTGACACAATTGATATTGGCCGGTAGTTTGAGGAGTCAGTCAGTCACAACCACGTTTAAGAACCGGTTGCACCATCGTACTTTTCCAGGCGTACGGCTATTTATCTTGCTTATTTACCTTGCTTATAATGTTGGAGCCAAGTCACTGGCAAAACTCCTTCATTATTCAAAAAGGAATTCCGTCAGGTCCGGTGGTATTATTTATGTCCATTGCCTTCAGGTTCCTGAAAACAATTTCCTCGGAGATGTTGGTAGGGTCCATTTTGGAACCACAATACGGAGTTCGAAGTGAAGACGTTTGCAAGTAAGTTGGTCTGCAAGTATGGATCCACCACCAAAGCATCGTCTGCACATTCAATGGTGAAATAGTTGTTTTAGAAATATTGGCAACTGATGTGACCATCTGGTAAAAGTTGCGATCGAAGATTTTCGCTTTCTAAGCACAGATTTTTTTACAGATGTTAAGTGTGGCCTTACAAAATTTATTTGCACTTATATTTCTTGTGAGCAGATTTATTTCCGAGTATTTTCGTAGTATCATCTGCGAATTGTATAGCTCCATGTCAGCCTATAGTACTGACATGGAAGATGGGTCGGCCCATGGATTCTAAACACGACAGGGTATCCAGATATATTTTCATTTTTCACACCGATTGCACCGCTCAAACGATCGAAGGTGAAAACCCATTTGTATCTTGCCCCGAATCGGGCTTCGATCCCGGTACCTCCCGCTCCAACTGCCGCAGCCTTAACCACTGCGCCACCTGGGCGGTTTAGAAAGAGATATTTTAAGTACAAAAAATTGAGCGGTATTTGAGAAAATTTCGTACTTCTGATAGATGGAATCAATGATCAAAATATACAGGCATTACAAATCATATTGAATGAGGTGCTATATCAATAGCACCCTCAACATTCATATATGTAGTCGCTAGGAACTCTTTATTACTGAGAGATTTTCCAATTTTAGTTACAAGTTTATGTAGAACGCTGGGTAGAACATATAATAAAATGCGATCTATAGAATTCTCTCTATCTTTTCTATAGTCGTAGAATAGTGAACAACAGACTGACTGAAATGGTTTGGTTCTGGAGAATTAGACTTATTAGCTAAAATAATTCTGTCTCTGCTCTGCTCTTAATACATGTTCTTCTTGAGATGTAACCAGTTTGTTCTCTTCTTAATTTTGAATTAATCGTTTCAGCAAGAATTGCGAGTATCATTATTGACGAGTTCAAGACAGGAGTAACACTTGTGAGAATGTTCACTATTATTTGGTGATATAAAGTGCTAACGTTTCGCGAAAGATCAATAGTTGAATTGTGGTAACTGTTTTGAGAGGTTTTTTGTGTGCTCCGTCACTCAGGCTCAATTGGCTCATTGTAACATCCTCTCGACGTTCAACTATAGCTCTTATTTACTAAGAACCATTTGCACATTGCATGAAATTTAAACTCAACAGGTTGGTCACAGATTTCTTCATTATGATTGACCGATTTGCAGACAGTTTTATGGAGGTTTTTTAATAATACGTCCCAAATTGCGTTCACTTCATCAGGCTAGTAATTACATCACAAAATGCTATTGTTAACAAGATCTTGATATGTTCGTGGCGTTTCTTCATATATCAGACCTTCTCACAAGAATCGCGTTGCATACACTTCTATTGTGCAACGCGAAGTTACGGAAACTTCCACTATATCGCTCTGCAATGACCAGGTAATAGTCATTGCCTACAAATTTAGTTGAAGGCCGATACGATTATACATCTCAAACAATCCAACTCCACTCTTTTGAAACCAACACATGATTGCATACTTACCATCGTAGTTAGATTCACTCGTTGGCCTGAGGCATATCTCATTAGAGATGGTACCACTCCACGATCGTTTAGACTTTTGTCTAGGAATACGTATCAAAGTTTGGAATACGAGATTACAACCGATCAAGGTGGCCCAATTGAAGCAAAAAATACCCCAGCCTACCATCGAATGCAAACGGTCAGTACCACTGCCTACCATCCACGGTCAAATGGTATGGACAAAAAATTTCACAGAGAACTAAAATCTTCACTAAAGCTCATTGTAATTTCATACATTGGAGCACAGAGCTACCCGAATTAAGTTGAGAATATGAACTGTCAAGTCCTCAAGCTTCTAGGAGAGTTTTGGGTTACCAGTTCCTGCGAACTAATCCGGTCTAGCAAACTAAAGAACATAATAGAATAGACAGATGCTACAACTTGAAAATACTCTTAAAAATACAATTTATGGCTGGCTGTTGATTCATCTTCTTTCACAAGTATACAATGAACGGTCACGCCACTATAAAAAATTAACAATAATCGATTGAAATATCTGTAAACATATATACAGGGTGGGGCAAAAATCTCGCCACCATTTTAATTAAGCGCCATCTTGGTTATGTGACGTTCAGCTCAGTTTCGATTTAACCATTGTGTTGTGTAGACGCCCCAATCTAATGAATAAATGTACGCCACAAGAACGAGTAGAAATAGTGAAAATAATCGTTCCATTATTGCCACTCAGCGGAAATTACGTCATAAATCGTCCTAACCGTCCAGTGTCTCAAAAAACCACAATTTATCGTTAACATGCGAATTTTCGACAGTACGGTACGACAGCAGACAGACGTTGTTCTGGAAGACAACTTACGTCTCGTTACGCTGAAAAGTGGCTTTAGTGCGCGATAGTGTTGCAGAGTCTCCAGAAACATAAATTCGGAGACGTTGTTCCCAGTTACACATTTCTGCACGCAGTTTAAGACGAATTTTGAAAACTGATTTGAAAATGTTTCCGTACAAAATTCAATTAGTTCAAAAATTTCTACCAAGTGATCCTGGTCAACGAGTTGAGTGCAGTAATGCAATCCTAAGGCTGTCTGGTGAAATTGAAGATTTCTTTTTAGTGGCCACGTCAATAAACAGAACAGTCGGTTATGAGAACACTGAATCCTCAATCAATTCATCAAACATTATTGCATCCACTTAAAATAACTGTATGGTGTGTTATTCATGCTGGGAACATTATTGGCTCCTATTTTTTTGAAAATGACCGAGATGTTAAAGTTACTTTTTCTACCGAACGGTACCAAGACATGATTCGAAATTTTCTTGTGCCTGAAATGGAAGAGCAAGGACAAGAGGACATGTGGTTTCAGCAAGATGAACCCACATCACGCACAGCCCAAACTTTTTATGAAAACCCAACTTACTTATCTTTTCTTTGAACAAAGTTATAGGCCATCCAAATAGAAGCAGGACTTTTGCTCTACCCTGTGCGAAGACAATACTCCATACATTAAGTCCGGTGACATGTTGAGATGTTTTCGATCTTTTCGATTACACCATTTAGTGAAGTCATCATCAGATCGAAACCGGGCTAGAGCAACTACGCTATACATAGAATAAACAAATATATGGCTCAGCTTTTGAAAGGGGCCATATCGATGGCTGGGAGCTGGTTTATTCACACACCGGTAAAGTATTTATATAACTCCCATGGCTGTCAGGTCTACATTGGTAACCTGATCTCGACGAGCATAAAAGAGCATAACGTGTCAAAAATTGATTTGAATACCCAGCGCTTCCCATAATATCACGATGAGATGGGTTTTCACAGGCATATGTTATGTCTGAATGAGATGGGTTCGATCTTTTCGATCATGCAGTCATTCAATAACATATTCATCAGACCAAAATCGCCCAAGCAAACCAATGTATCCAAATCTAAGATTTCCAAACTCGTATCTATTATGTGTACGGAATTTATAACCTTGGGCCAGCAAGTTTCTTGCTGCAATACGAGTTCCAGGCGTTTCTTTATCAGCATATATTGGAGAAGGCCGTTAAACTATCCAGGTTTTCAGAGTGACGGCACGTGCTTAACATTAGCCTATAGTGTCCGGGTACTTAAGCCAAAATTCGTTGTTCAAAAGCACACTCCCAACCACATAGTCCTCTACCTCGAAATACTTCCGTTGGTATGAAATAAACTAAAAGGTTTTACATTAAGAGGTTTCATTTTGATATTTGAAGAAAAAGAGTATTTTTAAGAGAAATCAATAAATATTTATTTCATTGTAAAGAGGAAGTTCTGCCATTATATCAGCAAAATGGCCGCCACGACTACGCTTGACCAATTCGCAAATTTGCGGCTGTATGTCCTCGATAACATCCAAAATTCCATCTTTAAGGTCTTGATTCTATTGTAAGCATTTGCATAGACCTCATATCTCGTGGCCCAAAGAAAAAATTCCAAAGATGCTAAATCACAAGATCTTGGCCAGGAAACTTTGTTTGCAAAATATTGTCAATATTTCTGATTGTAACAAACCATTAATAAAAGTTAAGTAGCGCCGAGACAGTTGGTCCAGCCTCATTTTCGAACAAGTAAGGCCCATTCACAACCTCCCAGGTTACCGGAGGTACCGGGTTCGAATCCGATTCGAGGCAGGATGCAAAATGGGTTTTTCACCTTCGATCGTTTGGGTGGTGCGATCGGTGGTGGAAAATGAACATATCTGGATCCTCTGTCGTGTTTAGAATCCTTGGGCCGACCCATCTTCCATGTCAGTACTATAGGCCTGACATGGAGGTATGCAATGCGTAGATGGTTCTACGAAAAGACTCGGACCTATAGCCGTATAGAGTGGTATCACAACGGATCAAAATTGGTCTAAGTGTGCGATAGCAGCCACAACAACTTAACTTAACTTTAAGGCCCATTCACAGCGCCAAGTCTAAAATTGCACCAAACAGTGACACATTGAGGATGCAACAACTTTTCAAATGCGTCAATCCGCTTATTAACGAAGCGTTCGAGGTGAAAATGGGCCTCATTACTGAAGATAATTTTTCGATGAAAATCCGGATCATTATGATGCATTTGAAGTACCCTTAACACTTTAGACTTACATCTATACTCAAAATACGGTGTAATCAACGACGAGTCGACGAATCGACAAACCTGGTTTTTCTTCAACAAACAGGGGCTACAGCAGCAATTTTGTCAGTTGTTCTTGAGCGACGCAGACGGTTTTGATTCTTTATATCACCAGCTTGTGCCAAATGCTCACATTTTACCACCAGTTTGACTATTGCCGGCCGAGAAGGTACTTCACGACGGCCAAAAAGTGAATTATTTTTGCGACCTGTGACAAAAGTTTCACTATTGGCGTAGTTTTTACTTGCCAAATGTCAAAAGGTAACAGCTTCCCTAATAGCAGGCGATTCACAATGACACCTCTTATTGGAAAACTCTTTATTATTATTTACACTCTATTACCGACTATATATATCGTCTACATTTCGGTTAATATTTTGAATATAAGATGCCAAACGTACGATTTCGAATGAATACAAAATTGACACTTTAGCTGGAACATCATGTATTATGAAATCAAAGAATTATGTTCCTCAATCTTCCTTATTTCGTTACGGTAAAATGTCACTTAATTCGTTTCGTGAAAAACGTCAACTCAGGTTGACTGTTCAATTTACGTTCGATTATTTATTTATTTTTTTTTTGCGATTTAACAATTTAATTTTCCAATTTTGCTCGTCTACGAGTACATCGTTTTTTGTACTCCTCGAACGTCTTGAATTGATGAGGAAATAAATTTACATCCCATATACAATCTACTTACATGTACGTTGTTGTTCATCTTCGTATGTGTACATTGAAAATTTTACAGTGATTTTCTATCATCATATTGACATATAATTGATTGTCATGTATTTCGATTTTACCAGATTAAAGTATTAGAAACGTGAACTGCCTCTTAAGATGTGTGATATTAAGATGTTTTATTTATTACATTTCAATTGTGTGCCACGCCACCCTGCTTGTTCAGTTGATTTTAAATGTGATTTTATTGAATTTTCAGATTACCTCCGCGATTGATTGTAAAACTGTTTGTGTTGTGCACGCGCTTATCAAAATGTTCGAGATGAGTTATGAGGTAAGTCAACATACAGAATAATAATGATGTAAAATTCTAATTAAATTTTATTCAGATTTATGATTTTCGATTGTGCGAATGGGAATACAAATTGGTAATCGTTAAATTTGTAATAATTTTCGTTACGTAATCGACGCCCAAATAAATTTTCAATTTTCACCGGAAATACCGTTTCGTATAAAAATAACTTTAAATATATATTATAGTGAAACCATTCATTGGAAATATATAAACACAATTCGTGTTGAAATGGGAAAAACCCCGGAAAATTCACACACACACACACATACATATCCAAAGTGGAATTAAAATCACGTAAATTCTGATAATAAATTTTAGTTTAATGGATTCTTGTGCTGAAACCTTTTTCCTTTATTGCTAGATTTTCTTACAATCTCATTAGGGGTGTGCTTTACAACAACTATTTCCATTTCCATTTGTATACATATACATACACACAATCATGTACTAATTTGGCGAGTGGTATACATACGTATATTATATAATAGAGATTTTCACAAGAGCAGAATCGGAAACGAAAACCATAAAATGTTGTCGCGACAAGATTTCGATCTCCGTACAAAATCTATTTAAGACTGTTGAACAACACAATGGGTTTTTGTGTATAACACCCACTCGTACATAATTTATTTCAAAACCACAACAATAAGTATCCGAGTACAATATTTTCCAGAGAATGGCCTATGATAATATGTGGCGTTTACTCTGATATTCAAGATTAGGGTTAGGCTGTGACGGTCACTTAAACCGGTGTTGTTCTGTTATGATACCACAAAACTATGTGTGTGGGACAAGACCCATAGAATACCACCGCAGTATCCAGAGTTTGTCGTATAGGAAGCGACTAATTCTGGTTGATGATCCGCATCCGTAAATAACAACAAATGTTATAGAGCGATACAGCCATCTTTAAAGTGTTGTAGGAATATAATATTGTCTTGACGTGTTTCACTTTTATGATTAGAAAGTATCGGGGACCTCTCCTTGTTGAGCACCAGAAGTAATTGCAAAAGTTCTAAGTAGTCTGTTTTCAACTTTAACACAGCATTGTGACGGCGTTACTATATTTTACACAGATTGACGTATTTGTGTAGTATTCCGACATATACAAGCGCATACCATAGCTTCTCTAGACGGATCGAGTCAAAGGCTTGCTTGAAATCTAGGAATACCTGGTGTACTAATAATTTCTTCCGATAATAATTTCCCCCCAGAGGGGTAATTCTTTCCAAGATGATGTATGAGAGTAACTTGTATGCTGTGCTAAAGCTAAACCGTGATAATTCTCGCATTTCAAGCGTTCACTTTTCTTGATTATTGGGCATAACTCGGTCACTTTCCATTCTTCAGGCATAACATCATTTCGCCATACCAATCGAAAAAAGACAGTTCCACAAAGTTCGCCCCTCCTGGTTCGATCCTGCTGCAACAAACCTGCTAGTTCTGGTTCTAGATTTGTTATCTTTCCTCTACGTTGCGTTGTCGGAATATATGTCTGTGCACATCCTCCTTCGTGATGTTAATCTCCGATAGGCTGCTATAGATGCTTCAGTTGTTAGTCCACTTACTACTTCCACATGTATGGCTTTTGTAGCCATACATACTTATACCCCAATGTACCCTTTGTATTTGGTCTGACTCTTCCTATTTTGTGTTTTAGTTGAATTGGTCCGGCATAATCAATTCCCACTTTGCTAAGTGGCCGCGAAGGAGTCACTCTGCAAGTGGTTAGGTCACCCATTAGTTGGTTTAGGGTGTTTTGTTTATATCTGAAACATGTAACACATTTCTGTATAATGTGTTGTGTCAAATTTCTGCCATTAATTATCCAGAATTTATCGCGTAGATTTGCCAATGTTGTTTGTAGGCCTCCATGAAGTGTTGTTCTCTCATGCATATCTTGAATTATCCACTTGTTTATTTTGCTTTCCTTTGAAAGCATTTTTGGCAGCTTTTGGCTTACTGGCAGTTGGGCTTTTTGTAAACGTCCACGTAACCTTAATATACCATCCTTGTCGATAAATTTCGGATCCAACGTTTTATTTTTCATTAATGCCTGAAGTTCTTTACGGAAATATCTACGTTGAATTCTAAGTATCAGAATTTCAGCTAGCTTCAGCTCTGGTACTGTTATTTCCTTTAATTTGTGTCTTTAATTTAATTAGTATGTTCATGCGATTACCTGCGATTTTGCCAATTAATTCATTTAGAGCTGTTATCGTTATTGGTGATAGTCAAAGAACAGGAACCAATAGTTTTGATGAATCGGACAACAGTAAGGGTTTTGTTGTTTTTTTAAGATTTAGCCTAGTGATGTCAAATTCAAAAGTGTCTGCATCAGAATTTCGAAGGATTGATGATTCCCTTTACTCGTAGATGCTCTGGAACATTAGTTAAAATCTCTACAGAATTCGACGCCCATTTGTGCAGTTGTAATCCGCCTTAATCTAGACTTGATATCGGTTGTTGGATGGTTATGACTTCTTTAATGCTGTCACTTCCAGTAAACAGATTATCTAAGTAAAAATTTCTTTCCATGACCCTTGCTGCTATTGCATAGTTATTCTCATCCATTATCAATTGCATCAATGTTCTAACCGCTAGAAATGATGCTGCTGTTGTTCCATATGTGACTGATTTTAACCTGTATTATCGTATTGGTTGTGAAGGATTCTTTCGCCACAATATTCGTTGTAAGTTTTGGTGGCTAGGATGCATCCAGATTTGTCAGAATGAATCTTTTCTACATCGGCTGTTAATACGAACTTGTGTGTTCGCCACATCATTATGGTATAAATTAGATCACTTTGAATGTTAGATCCTTTCATCATTATCTCATTCAAGGATAATCCTGATGGAGTTTTGGTGGATGCATCAAATACTACCCCAAGTTTTATGGTAGTACTTTCTATAATACTTTTCGTTGGTCTATAATACTTTACTAGCTGCATATGACCTTGTTGTATATAATCTTGTATAAAGTCGTAATATAGTTTGGAGAGTGGTTTATCTTTCATAAATCTTCTCTCGATCAATAAACGTGCTACAGCTTTCTTCCTAGATTCTTCTAGATGGTTCTGATTTCAAAGGTAAATGTACCATATATTTCCTATCTGGTAGCCGATCTGTAGTTTTTATGAATTGCTTTTCTGCATCTGCCTCTTCTTCAGTGTGAGCTCTTTCTTCTGGTATGGCATCATTCTTTATAAATAAATAATCACCCGAATGGTGGCAATTGACAATTTATTCCTTTCTTTGTTGTAACTTGTGATTCCGGTACACTTGGTAGAATGTCTGTGATTTGATTAGTTAGTTTTTTATATTTTTCACATTCTCCCATCTTGGTTGTTATTTTCACAATGTCAGTTTGATACTGCGTATCAATTATTTCAAAGCGGTAGTATAGCAAGCATGCATAGATTTCCTCGTGGAGTACGGCTATTTGATCCATAAGCTTCTCCATAACCGCTACTGATATTTTCATTGCCGTTTTTGTTCCGGTTTCCACCAGGTTCCCGGTTTCGTTGTTGTAATTCAGGATTTAGACCCGACGCAATGTTTGTGTTGTTGATAGAACGGATATCGGCTATCTTTTGATGGCTCTCAGTTTCCATTTTGACTGTTGTTTTTCGTCAGCTGTTGTTGTTCTGACTTAAGTGGCAACAATTTTTGTTCTCTCAAAGGATCACTGATAGTCAGCTGTTGTTATTTTAACCAAGGATCCGGCTCGAAGGACCACTGTTAGATATCGCCTCAGCTGATATCTATTTTTGTTTCAATTATTCTGAGCTTACCACGGGTGGGGGCTAATACCAGAGTAAAATAAATTTGAGCACGGTTCAACAACATAAATTACAATTGTAATATGAAATTTTAAAATTACTTATAAGCATTTTACCCGGTTAGTATGTTTTTTATGTTATAGTATATAAAAATGTATGTAATTGAAATTTAATCTTAAGCTAACTCTAAATGTTGTAACTTCCATGGATTGTCAACCTAAACTCTGTTCATATTGAATAATGGTCATTGTGGATTCCTCATCGGATGGATCCTCAATAAACATCTCTGTGGTCTGAAAAAACACTGGAAAATTCGAAAGGAGTCCCTTAATTGGAAATGTTTTCCAATTTTTTGGAAAGGAGTTTCCAGTCCTTCGGCGATGGAGAGCAACAAGGCAGCCCTACTACGTGCAAATTTCATACAGCCCTTAAGACGTGTGAATGCTGCAACTATCGCCACAACCTGTTGGATACAACAATGTAAAGAACATCAATACAAACATATAGACTAAACACTGTAACCTATGGTTCAACCACTGCCTGTTTCCTAGCTGTGAGAGCCCTGCAAGAGCTAGCCGCAGAAGTAGGGGAATTATTATAAAAGATTCTCAACTACGACAAGTTAAAGCGAATAGTTACAAAATGCACGAGATTCATCAATAATGCAGCGAGAAACATATCAACATATAAAGAAGTCCAAGCAGAAAATATCATTTTTAAACTATGTCAAGAAGAAGATTTCAACAACGACATTCATCATATGAAGAAGTCGAGGAAACTAGACCAAGCTAGAAAACTCCTGTCACTAAATCCTATTCTAGACGAAAATGGTCTGTTATGTGTGAAGAGACGCCTGTTGAAATTGGACCTTCGGAAAGGCACACAAAGTCATGCTACTTAGAGAAACGCAATTAACATTGGCCCACTTACGGGAAAAATAGACACAAACTTAGACACAAACAAAATTTAGACACAAACAAAATAACACTGAGCAAATTATGCTGGATCCATTCCATTAAACAACCAAAGGATAGGGAAACAAAGGATTCACTTCCAGTCGTGGGATATGTACTAATATCTATTCGGACCATGGATCTTATTTTGTTGGAGCAAACTCTCAAATGAAGAAAAATCATTACAGTGCAACAACATCGAGCCGAGATAGCAAATATAATAGTTCTAGATGAAACTACTTGGCATTTCATACCACTCCTCACGCCTCATTTCGGTTCGAAAAGCATCCAGGCAAATTTGCAGATAAACGATCTGGTACTAGTAAAAGATGAGCCACGCGATGGAAACTCGCCGGAAACATTGACAAACATGGCAGAAATATTTCAGGAACCTGTAGGCAATGGACATTAAAAACGCCACCGGACCTGACGGAATTCCTGTTCGAATATTGAAAGAGTTTGCCAGTGACTTAGCTCCAATATTAACTAAAATTTTTCTCCTTTCTTATAAGCAAGCTAAATGCTCGAACGCCTGGAAGAGTCCGATGGTGCAACCGGTTCTTAAACGTGGTTGTGATAAAACTGACTCCACAAACTACCGGCCAGTATCAATTGTGTTAGCCGTGGCTAAAATTTTTGAGAAATGCATTAACCAACAACTGGTAAATCATCTTGAGATTAATAAAATAATTTCATATAAACAATATGGCTTCCGCGAAAGCCGCTCCACAACCGATCTTTTGACGTATGTAGCAAACAAATGGAATCTCGCCCTTGAGCAACACGGAGAAGCCTTTGCAATCGATTTGGATATGTCCAAGGCTTTTGACAAGGAATGGCATGAGAATCTCATTTGTAAACTTGTGGCATACGGCTTAGATTCGATGACCATCAAGTGGATAAAAAGATTTCTCAAAGACCGAAAGATCAACGTTGTGCTACATGGGAGATCATCAACGACACACTCCCCAAATGCCGAAGTCGTTAAGGGATCAGGTTTGTCACCAACTTTGTTTTTGTTATACAATAATGGCTTGTTGGCACTGTAAACCCTATCGACAGTTTTGCCGATGATGCAACATTGCACTCTTCTATTTCGTTCGAGGTTGAACCTACTCCTTCAGAGTTAAATGGTAAATGGCTGGTAGTTGTCACTTCTCTTAATTCCGATTTGAGTACAATATTTGAGTGAGGATTCGTTTGCTTGGAGTTCAGATAAGCAACAATTTAAAATGGAATGAACACATAATCACATTGGCCAAATCAGCTTCACGTAAACTTGGGTTCCTCAATAGATGCAGACGGTTTTTTAAATCGCATCAGGTTATTCAGATATATAAAACCTTTACTAGACCGTGTTTAGAATATTGCGGTCTGATTTTGGGTGGAGCATATGCCATTGATCTCCAGTTGCTGGATAGAGTTCAGTATTTTACTCCAATTTCTTGTAATTATGCCGGATATTCGTGCAACTTGATGTTTCGCTGATGTGAATTAAGTGGCACGTTGCAAATCTAAAGGCTCGTTGTAAAGATTCAGCATTATTATAACCAGGCCGGATGTTCCATATCGCTAACTTCTCCCCCCTTAAAGATCAACGACCCGTGGATCAGAATTCCAAGTTAATTGGATGAATCTCGAGTTTTTTGATGGTTTCTGGTTGATGAGTTGATCTGTTTCTACTCATTTTATAACGATGGCTGGTCTTTTTGATAAAGAATATAACTATAGCTATACAAATCACAGTTATAACTCCAAGGTCCAAAACTCCTGATATTTTGTGCTTTGCGAATAAATTTTGAAGATGTTTTACGTTATTTAGGTGTAGATCGTGGAGGTATTCTGTGTCGATTTTCACGCTTTTTTCGGTTACATTGGGCTGGAGTACTGATGGTAGGACTTGGGAGGTTCTAATTTCTTGGTTTGTGAACGTTTGATTGTCGATTTTTATTGTTTCATTGTTATATTGTATAAGAAAGTTTCCTTTCAGTTGTTTGTTCGTGTTGTTATTACTAACGGACCCATTAAAATTGCTTAGATAGATGGTGTTCTCGTTCAATGCCTCGATTATTCGGTTTTTGTTGAATCTGTAATCACATTTAGCGTGCGTTCCTTTTATCAGCTGACTGATGCAATGGTCGCTCTTTATCTCCTTTAAGTGGTTCGTCTCGCAAATGGTGGTTTCACGGAAAGAATTGCATGCTCCAGTGATTCCAAATAATTCGTGTTGGTTAATGAGGAGCTCTTTGAACTCTAAGTATATTTGTTTATTTTGTTTGGTCGTTGATCTAATGATGAGATGATTATATTCCTGGCTGCTGGCCTTAGGTATTGATATTACATATAAGATGGTAGAATCTTTTACAAGCATCGTCGGTTCCGCGTACTCTATTGCCTCTACTTCATTTGAGTATGGAAGTGTTTCGATTTCCGCCACTAACCGCCTGATTTCTACTTTGTCTAGTAAATTTGTATTAATTATTTTACCTTTTGCCAGTTGGGCGGCTCTAATTATTTCCTTGATTTCTTCTTTGACAATAGTGAGCCTGTTGAATAATATTTGTTGGATTCGTCCTTCAGAGTCTTCGTGTAGTGAGTCGACAATTTTGTTGTATTCATTAAGAATTTTTTCTACAGTTTTCATCAAAGCGGTATTAATTTGATATTGATCATTATTATTGTTGATTATTTCATTTTGACTGCTGACAAGTTTGTCCCAGTCTGTAGCATCTGGTGAACCCGCAATCCATTTCCACGCTGTCCCAATCCAGTCGATTGATCGTCTGGTTCGTATATTCTGACCCTTGAGTTCCGATAATAATTGGTTAATTTGTTCAACTTGGTGAATCAGTTGGGGTTTAAGGTTGCTGTTTTGATCAATGCTGTTGATTTCAGGTGAAATTCTATCTATTATTTCTTCATAGCTGGTCAAGTTGATGATGTGAATCAGCTTGAATTTCCCATTGATAATTCTTCCGGTTCCCTGCTTGAGTGTTACCAGCGGGTGATTGTATTCGTAGAAGTTCAGGGACGTTGTTGTTGTCCAAAGACAGGAGCTAAAAATGATAAAAATAATTTTCATTGAGCTATGTTTTTTATTTGCGTTTTATGTATCTTTTTCCCGGATGCAGTAATCACTGTGACATTGTTGTTTTTTGCCACAATTTCCTTTCTAAACCTCGCTTTATCTTTCGCTTGGTTTGTTTTATTGCAACGTATATCGTGTCTCCAATCTTGTATGTTTTTGGTTCTGGTTTCCCCGAATTTTCGTTTTGTAGTTTAGTTTGTAGAGAATTTTGAATTCGTTGGACTACATCAGCGTTTACCTTATCCTTATAGTTCAACATATTTAGGAGATTGATGCGATTGGCTCGTCCAAAGAATACATCGCTGGGTTTTCTTCCAGTGAGTGAATGAATCGTATTATTGTATCGATCCACAGCGATGTTTACTTGCTCTTTTGTGGAGAGATCCTTAAGTTCATTTTGTAGACATCTTATTAATTCTATGATTGTCGAATGTACTCTCTCTGTTGTTCCATTTACGTCACTCTTTTGGGATGGCGTAAGATAAATTTGTATTCCGAGCATCTTGATATAATCCGATACCATAGGACTGATAAAACTTGACTCATTGTCCATCACCATTATTTTGGGTGTCGTGAAGTAGTGCAAAATTTTGATGATTTTATCTCTTATATGCGGAGCTGATCTGTCCTTAATATGGAAGAGTTTCGTGAATTTAGAGAACTTGTCTATACATGTGATGAACTTTTCCTTTTTGAAGTCAATAATGTCTATGTGGATAGTCTCCGTTTGGTAAGTCGGTATTGGCGAAGGTTGAAGTTTAACCTTTTCCGGATGGCGATCATATTTATTGGTGTGGCAAATCTCACATGTTTGAGTGTACTTTTTTATCAAGTTAGCCAAGTGTGGGAAATAATATTTTTCCAGAATCTGTTGCTTATTCTCCTTCCAGTTACGATGCGCTCTTTTATGCTCTTCTTGAATAATTCTGAATTTATTCTCCTCATTCTTGATGTCTTGCACGACTCTTTGTGTTAGGCGGATTTTAAATCCAGCGAAATGTTCTGTATATAATTCTTGCAAAATTTGAATGTATTGTTCTGGAATTTTCACACCATTAATTATTGTAGGGTTTAGCCTTTCCTTAAGTGTGTTCATCAGGGCCTGTTTAGTTATTCCTTGTAAACCAATGGAATGCCTGTGGTAATTTGGGTGTGGTTCTTCATAGGCGTAAACATTCGTATTCTCCGTAAAAATAAGTTGGTTCCTAAAAGCGTTTATCGGTGCGTCGCAGTATGGAATTAAATCTGAACTATCTTGGTCCGCGCTATGAATTGTGCCGTCTGTTGATAGAATATTGGTCTCTATCTCCAGTCGGGATAGGGCATCTGCAATTTTGTTGGTATAACCCGGTTTATAAATTAGTTCGTAGTTGTACTCTTCAAGTCTTGACTTCTATCTTTGGAGTTTAGCATTATGGTTTTTATTACTTAAGGAGAATGTGTAGCGTAGACCGCATGTCCGGATGATGGAGCGCACATGCTTGTTATCATTTTTTTCGAGATGCTCACGGTTGGGAGGGTCTGCCTCACCATCATTTCACGAACGGTCCACTACAAAAACTATATCAATTCATGTGCACAAAAGAAAAAAAAAATCCTGCTTAGGTATATAAAGTTAGGTGTATATGCACCTGCTAACATCTACCATATTGCTTCCCTATATCTTTTATTTATCTACTCATTACTATTCGTAGTTAATGAAATCAAAAAAAAATATTCAAGAAAAATTTGGCGTGATTCAACCAATATATAAATTTGTGTTAAACCGCGATAATGCACGAGAATAACTATATATGTATATATATGAAAAGGAATTATGAAGTTAGCTATTTTTGTTCTTTTTTTTCTAACTCCAATACATAAAATTATTCCCTTAAACCTAACATAATATATAGTAATGTTATAATTTAGAAAAAAAACCTTACCATACAACGGTTCCAAAAAAATAACAATTCACCGCACGCCGACGATCTCCAATTCGAGGATTACTGCAGGAATCACGTTCATCCCCCCAAAACTCGGCTTTGAACAACTCCGCAACACTCGACGTCGAACAACAATCCAACTCCAACACAAAATACCCATCAGCCAACCAATCAGCTAACCAATCAGCAACTAATCCACTAGCAAACGCTATGGACAACCAACCGCAACCAGTTAAGCACGAATTTGCATTATGTATCAGCAACAGTCGCGGAAAACACCATCAATTTAACAAAAACTCGCCAATAATAGTATTAGAAACAGTATTTATTGATAACATTTTTTATTTTTAACTTTAATTTCCAAGTTCATCAATTAACATTAGTTATCTTATAAGTAAGACAGACTTAACACTATTTAACAAATACTGAATTATAATTTGATTTAATTGTACATATATTATTATTATTTTTTTATTTAATTTTTTTTTTATTTTTATTTAAGTTAGACAACAATCTACATGATTGTGCCACCAAAAGAAATTCACTTCACTATTGTTAACGCTATATACATTTTTTTTCAGTTCTTGAGATATTCGATCTCATTTAAATATCAATATATATATATATATATAGTTATAACTTTATGGGTTTCTACCCATCACTATTATTTTTTTTTTGTTGTTAATCACTTAAACATTTTTTCTTGACTGACTATCAATTTTTTTATCTCTCAACAAATTTTATTCTTCCTCTCCCGTATGAAAACTTTTCAATCTTTACATAGCCACAATTTCGCGCCAAATTTCTCTCTAAGTCATAATTAATATATTCATTTCATTCTCCCCCGTAATATATATCTTTCTACTTGCTATAGTTAATTTTTGGTACTGTGTAATTAAGTAACTAAGCCATAATTAGACACTAACCCATAACAACGAAAATAAGTTGGTTTGGATACTAAATATGTAGATCTATTAAATGTCGCAAGGTAGATGGTGTTAACATCACAAAAAATGAAATCTAGTGAAAGTTTACTTAGGAACTTTTTTACTTTGGAAAGAATTTGAAATAAATAATTGTACGACCTAAATTTGGAATTAGACGAACGTTACAAATGTCAAAGGTTGATGATCTGTGACAATCTTGATTTTTTTCGCGCCATACAAGTAATTTCGTAGGCTGTCCAAACCCCAAATAATGGCGAGCATTTCCTTCTCATTAACTGCATAATTTTCCTCTGTCTTGTTCAACGATCTGGAGATAAAGGTGATTGGTCTATCTTTGCCAATCTCGCCCTGAGACAGTACAGTGCCAATTGCTGTATTGGAAGCATCTGTTGTCAAGATGAAAGGATTTTCGAAGTTGGGAAAGATCAGTATTTCCGTGGATGACAATAAATCCTTAATTTGTTGAAATGCGCGATTTTCTTCCTTGGTGAGAGTGATTTTCACCTTTTTTGATTGACTTGCCGCAATTTGTGCGTTTTCCCCTCTGGTGATATTTGTCAACGGTTTGACGATTTTAGCGTAATCCCTTATAAAACGCCTGTAATAAGAGGTAAGTCCCAGGAATGACTTTAAGTCTTTTAAGTTTTCAGGACTTTTAATTTTCCGAATGGCAAGAATCTTTTTTTCATCTGGTCTAATGCCTTTGTTTGTTATAACGTAGCCAAGGAATTCCGTTTCATGTTTTAGGAATTCTGTCTTGTCAAGGTTAACTCTCAGGTTGGCCTTTTCCAATTTCGAGAGTACTTGGTCGATATTAGCCAGATGTTCTTCCTCGGTGTTTCCTCCGAATATTATGATATCATCTATATAGACGTAACATATTCTTCCAATAAATTCCTTCAGGACGTTGTCAATCATTCGTTGGAAAATGGCAGGAGCATTCTTTAAACCGAAGGGAAGTCTTAGAAATTCGTATTTACCATTCATAGTTGAGAATGATGTTTTAGGTATGTCAGCTTCCTTCATCCGGATTTGATGGAATCCAGACGTGAGGTCGATTGTCGTGAAAAACTTGGAATTGCCCAGATTTGCCAGGGTGTTCGAGATATCAGGAATCGGATACGCGTCTGATATTGTTACGGCATTCAGTCTCTTGTAATCGATGACCATCCTATATTTCTTGATGCCTGAAGCGTCCAGTTTTTTCTCTACTACCCATATTGGGGAGTTGTATGGACTTTTGGAGGGTCTTATGATTCCATCTTTTAATAGTTGGTCAATTTGTTTCTCGACTTCACTCCTCATGTTAACGGGGTAGGGATACAGTTTAGCATAGATAGGTTCTTCAGTATTCGTCTTAATTTCGGCTTTTACATTGGTATCGATTGGTTCAGCATTGACAGGTCTGAATAACGTTTTGAAGTTTGATAAGATCCTTTGAAGGTTTTGTTTTGATTTGTGTGACAGATGGTCGTCTCTTATTTCCAGATTATTTACTTGAGCTGATATCTTCTCATTTAGTGGTATCTTTATGTTAGGTGTTAGGAGTAAGACGTTGTGTTTTCTATCGATGATAGCTCCTAGTTCCCTTAAAGTGTCGTCCCCGATTATTCCATCAAATGTTTTGAGTCCGGGCAATACGAAAAATTCTATACTTTTGTTAATTCCAACACTTTTAAAAAATTGGCCCACAATCTTTTCTTTTATTAAGATGGTCCCACCAGCTGATCTGATGTTAAATTGAGCCTCTGTGGGAATCGAATTTACAGCTAATTCTGGTTTTATGAAGTTTTTATTTGCTCCTGTGTCTATGAGGAACTTGAGAATTTTGTTATCTCTCGTTTTGTACTCTAGGTAAGGTACGCTAGAGAGGCTGCTGTCATAAAATTTACTTCAGAGTTGTCTTCTTCTTCCTGTTCTTCTTCGGATACATTGATGTCTGAATTCTCGTTGATTAATTGATTATACAGTTGTTCTTCTTCTTCGACATTTTCAATGTGGTAAACTCTTTGATTTTTTCGTGGCTCGTTCTGGTACGACGCTTCGCGTTTAAATGTTGTCTGGTAGTTAGCGTTTACTGGGCGATTTTGATAGTAAACCTGCCTTGAGTTGATAGATGATCCTAATTGCATCGGTGTCGGTGGTTTCGGTTCAACTGGCCGAGGGGATGGCATCCTATTATTCTGGTGTTGTATGTTGTAAGCAATATTTCGTTGCGGCGTGGTCATATTGTGTTGCGGTGTTGGAATATACGTAGGTTTCTTTTGTAGGTTTTGTTGGTTTGTAGGAGTTAATTGATTTATTGGAGCTATTATTGGATTGTTGATATTCCTTTTGTGTATGACTAAATTCCTAAAGTTCAAATTTTGAAACTCCAGGCACGAAGCATATGCCTCTGGCAGCGTCTGAGGACGTTGAATGATTAACATTTTCGATAGTTCGCCATTTAATCCACGAATAAAAACGTCTAAGGCCCTATTTCTATATGTTTCTATTAAAACTTCTATCGTATCGGAAGAGTATTCTTCAGTTTTAATTTTATTGACGATCAGCGAGAATTGGTGGTTAATGTTTGCATAGAATTCGTCTATGCTCATATTTCTCTGAGTGATGTTACTAAGTTGGTGTTCCAATGTCCTGAGGTCTCTTTTATCCGCATAATGAAGAGACAGGCATTTTTTTAATGGAAGTCCAATCGTCGCTGAAGATGTTGTATGAAATCAGAGCAGCATCGGCGTTGCCTCTGATTTTTTGCCTGATACTTTGAAGTATTGCTCTGTATATCGGTTTGTTGCGTACTATATCGTAGTCTTTCAATATGTTTTCCACATTGTGGATCCACGATATATATTGAGTAGGGTTGCCGTCAAATGTTTGCAACTCCTTGAGGCAATCTGGGAGTCTACTGATTTCAGCTAGATCTTGTTCAGTTCTCGGTAATATCAGTGCTTCGGTTTTGGGAACTACCGGATTCTCAAGCTTCAATAACCTCTGTTCGATTTTTCTTGTGGATTCAATTTGAGCATTGACAGCTCCAGTCAATTGTTTTATTTGTTCAACCAATTGTTCGATTTGGATTTGCGACATTTTTTCTTGAGATTGTTACACTTCTATTATTATCGACCGATGTTATATTTAGGATTTTTATTAAGATTATTATTGAGGTTCTAACACTTTTTATTAATTAATTTGTGTAGTTAAATTTATCTTATAGAATTACGTTGTGGAATTATTAGATTTTATAATTAGAATTTATCGAAAACAAAAATATTATAATTAACTTAAGTTAGAATTATTATTATAGTTTTATTACGATTTTCATTCGATTTATTATTATAGAGGTTTATATTAATTTTTGTTGCACTTACACTAGGATTATCAGGATTTGCATTTCCTGTTTTTCTGTCTAAAGATTTGAGTTTTCTTAGAGGGTTATTTTAGGGTTCAGCCGTCGGTGTGTCTTCTGTGTAGTTTTACAGGAATAAGCCGTAATTTATGTTAATAATTTTTTATATAAATAAATTTATAGCAAGAAAAGTAAAATACTCCAATTTCTTGTAATTATGCCGGATATTCGTGCAACTTGATGTTTCGCTGATGTGAATTAAGTGGCACGTTGCAAATCTAAAGGCACGTTGTAAGGATTCAGCATTATTATAACCAGGTCGTCCATATAAAGCGTTAGTACTAGCGTTATTGTCTATTGCTTCGATCATTTCATGTCCGATTTGTAGTCATGGAATCGATTCAGTGTTTGCCTTAATTCGGTTTTCAGTACTCAATTCTATAGATGGCTGCCCAATCCTTTATAGCTAATCAGATTTCCAACTTTAAATGCATCTTTTGAAGGGACATTCTAGCTAATTTTCAATGTCACAATATCATTAATAGTGCTATACTGCAACTACATATATACATAACTTCAATTCTGATCAATTTCAACGATGTCTTTAGGTGATACTTGCAGCTTTTACGATATTTATAGCACGTTGATGCTTTTAAACAATATATATATAATTATTCATTTATCGGGAACGCGAACCAACCCGGATCTAATTTTTTTTGTTTATTTTTATGCCATCTGCTTTGGGGCTCAAGGCACTCCCAACTTCGCTTATTTACGTTCTTACCTAACGCTTTGCAGCCAAATCGAGGACGTACGGCTATAGGACCGATTTTCCTAACCATCTACACATTGCATAGCTCCATGCAAGTTTATAGTACTGACATGGAAGATGGGTCGGCCCATGGATTCTGCACTTCAACAGGGGGTCGTAATTAAGTGGTGAAAATCCCTTTTGCATCCTGCCCTATCGGGGTTAGAACCCGGTACATCCCGCTCCAACTGCCGCAGCTTTAACCACTGCGCCACCTGGGCGGTGGATCTAATTTTGTATTAAACATTATATTTCACTCTTGGATTAGGGTTCACAACCACTCACGCCAAGCTAACAAATGATTATTCAACTTTTCGATCCCTGGGAAACCAACAATGTACCACATTCAATTAAATGATACATCAATTTATAAAATCACATATATAGAGAAATAAATTTGTTATCTAAAATAGAAAAATCCTTATCTTCCCTCAAACATATTTGCTGTATATGTACCAAATGAAATTGTATATATGGGATGCTGACGCCGCTTCGCATCACACCCTCACATACTTGCGGATACAAAACAAAACTGTTTACGAAAATTATCCTTTTTATTTGTACTCCTATTTGTTACATATCCTGTTTAAATTGTATCATTTTCATAATTTCAATGAACGAAAGCAACCAACACGATGTATCACTTTTCTTTTGGTACAACAACAAAATCTTAAAGAAAATTGTCTAATAACAGTCTAATGTCATTTGTATGCTTCGCTTGTATGAATCATTCCGATGTACAACCCACATATACACAGCTTCATATATAAACACATAGATGAACATACAACAGTCGATTGTGTCGTTGTTGGTACGAGATTCTTGTTCTCGTACAATATTCAACGTTCTTACAATTGAAGAGTTTAAATGAGAATTGCTGTAATTAGGTTATACCAGTACATACTCTTGTTATCTAATATAAATGTAATTGAAATGATAATTCTCATTGTGTGTGTGTGTGACATTGTTCGGCTTGGTATACGACAGTATTGCAAACCATCATTATCATTTGTTATCGCTATAGCCTAGATGAAGCTCGACATTCATTATATTTGATAGTTTGAGAAAGTGACAGTGTGAAGAACACGAAACATTCGCATTTTTAATCGAAACTTGAACACCAATCAACAGACTATTTCATGAGCGTTGGCATTTGGAACACATCCCGATTTTTTGGTCTAGATCATTCGAAGCTTATAAGGAACTATAAAGCTGTACTCCCCTTCAAGTTTCATATTCTAACAAAGCAAGAATATTATAATGCCAAAACCAGGGTTTCACCTATCGATCGAGATACATATAATGATTCTTATCATTGATCGAAATAACAAATTGTTGACGAAGTCGGTTAATATTTTTAAACGATCCTTCGTAAGGAGGAGAAAGTCCAACTCGAATCCTATCAGACCTTACGAAAACAAAATCACAGGTGTCCAAAGTTTTTGGGACAACCATGTCAATTGATCGATAACTGTGTCGCTAATTGGTAAAGGTGAAGGAGGATAATCGATGACGAATTCACCAGGAAGCTTGATGTATTATGAAGTGCCTCCTCAATGTTGTCGCCCCCAGTGAGTAAGTCATCTATATAGAAAACGCTCATCATTATTTTAGCTGCTACGGGATTCATATCTACGTATTCATTCCTTCCTTGGCTAACTGAATCAGTGACCTTACTGCTAGGTAGTTGGTTCCGTATGTAACAGTTTTTAATTTGTACGCCTTCATATGCTCAGAAGACTCCTTTCTCCACAATATTGGCGAAACATTTTTTCGATATCGGCTGTTATCACAAACTTGTGCTTTCTCCACCGTAGTAGTATGTCGTCCAAATCCTCTTGAAGCTTGGAACCATTCATCATAATGTCCACTAGTTGTTTTTGATGATGCATCAAACACCACTCGAAGTTTGGTTGTTGTGCTATCTAGTTTGATGACACCATGATCTTCGAATTCACCTTTTGGGTTTTCTTGTGTTGGTTCCATGTGGTTTAGATCGATATATTCTTGCATGAATTGTCGATATAGTCGTTTATATTGTGGATCCTTAATAAACTTTTCTCGATCTGCAGAAGTCTGGCTGATGCTTTTCTTCTAGACTCTCCAAACTAAATGTGATTGTCCTTGAACGGAATTTTTACTATAAGTCATCCATGATCATGCCGTTTCAATCTTGTTTGGAATATTTATTTGGCCTAGTTTTCTTCATCTGTGCGGCTTCTTTTGTCAGGAATGTTATAAACCACTACAAATAAATTTAGTTGTTGCTCGATCGATTTTGTTGATGTCATGGTGTTACCGTGCCTCTATGATCGGCCAACACGTTTTAGTTAGGTAGACCTCAGTGGTCTGTGGGAGGGTTCTCTGCCGACATAAAAAAAAAGACACAACAAAAAATACGTGTTGCAAAAAAAATAAAAAAAAGTAAAAGTGTTCACACATGGTCAGACCAATACATCACCATCCACAAATATAACTCACTTAATAATGCATAATAATTATTATCTTTTTCTTTAGAAAAATATTAATTCTATTTGTTTAATTCAAAAAAAATGTAATTTAAATAAAAATAAAAAAATATAAAATATATATAAAAAAACACAAAGTATGTATATATAATTTCATGAGAAGCAACTCGATATATATAAAAAAAATTAAAAATAAATAACTCACCTACAGGTCTCGAAGAGTACTCTTGGGTTCCTATGGCGTGTTTTTCTACTGAAAAAAACGTGTTGCTTCACACACTAATTCAACTTAATTACTAAATATTTAAATAAAAAAAATTAATAATAAAAAAAAAATATAATAATAATCCTTATGATACTAATGATTGTTATGTTAATCCAACATTTTTAGTTTTCCTATGTACTATATACAGTTTTCATATACGCCGCTTAGAATATAAAAACAGAAGACGCTGTAACTTTTGCACGTTGTATATTTTCAATTTAATTTACATATGTCTAATTATATACATATGCGTATACGCAGCTTTAAACTTTTAGGGTTAAAAGTTAGCGTGGCCGCTAAAGAAAAAAACAACACTAGTCAATTTAAACTTTATATTTAGAAAAGACGCACTAACTCACCCGCTACTTAGCATCACCAATTTAGTCTAGTTTTTCTCCTCTATATATCGATTAAATAATATCGCGTATCGTATTTAAATTATAAGCTACTATTTCTAATCACTAATTGAAAAATGTGGTTTTCAATAAAAAAAAAAATGGCTAATCTTTTTTAATTATTTAATTTTAATTCTATTTTTTTTTTTTTTTTTTTTACAACGTAGCACGATGGCCTCACACTAAAAACTGATGATGTTTTTTTTCCAAATTCAATCAAAACCCGAATTCCTCTTTACATATGCAATCTCCCCTATATCCACCACCTTTATATTCCAATGAACCCATACATAAAATTAGCTAATCATAATGGCTACAAACATTGAGAAATTTAAAGTAAAGCTACTCACACTAACAGAACTTAAATAGGCCGAAATTTAAAATAAATACCATAACAACAACAACAAAGATCAATGACCTATATTTTTAAATGCAATCATATGACTACATTAACGCAAAAACCAAAAAAAAATAAAATTTGTTATATTAGGAGGTTGCCCCGTTTTTCCTAAATGCAACGACTAGCTCAGAAATAATACAAATAAATTGTTTTATAAGCAGCCGTAACAGCACAGGTTCTATTTGATAATTTTTATGAATACAAATAGAATCTGAAAATAAATATCGGCTGTATGATATAAAGGTGTAAATATATTGATGTTTTAAGCTCGGATGTCTTTTGCGTGAAAAATACCAACAATCTTGCCATTTAAATTTTTGACTTGATAATTAACATTACCAATCTTACGAACGATTATTGCTTGAAAAAAACTCGGTGCAAATTTATAACAAAACTTTTTTATTGCATCACTTTGTGGATGTGTGCGGACAAAAACTGTTTGACCGACTATATATTCCACTGGTCTTGATCGTAAATTGTATCGCTTAGCACTCTTTTCATAAGCTTTATTAATATTTTGTTTTGCAACTTCGTGGACAAGTGCTAACCTAGCTGGTAGTGGTAATAAAACTTCTCCTTCTGAAATATCTCCCAATTGTTTTAGTATAGCATAATCTTTTCCATGGTTAATTTTATGGTAACCGAATAGAAGAAAATGAGGTGAACTTTGAACAGATTCATGTATTCCATTCCTTAAAGCTGCTGCTATTTCGTGAATGTACTTATCCCAACTGGTATGTTTCTCTGTTACATATGCACGTATTGCGGACAACACCGAACGGTTCACCCGTTCCGACGCATTTGATTGAGGTGAGTATACAGCTGTTTTCGATCCAGTAATACCGAATTGTTGTAACATTTCCTTATATTCAGTACTCATAAACTGTGCTCCATTATCGGAATGTATCGTTTGAGGAACTCCGTAAACATAAAAAACTTCATTTTTTAAAAATTCTACAATTTTCTGAGATGTAGCCTTATTCAGTGGTTTTAACAAAACAAATTTTGTTAAATGATCTAAAACAATTAATATGACTGTCTTACCCTGTGTTGATCTTGGGTATGGACCAAGCAAATCTATATAAATTCGTTGCCAAGGTCTCTCGATTTGGTACGCATTTCGCATAGGAGGTCTAGATTGTCGGTTCATAGGCTTTGTCGTTTTGCATATCACACATTTGCCGATATATTCCGCAACTTGCTTTGTCATTGCTGGCCAAAAATAATACCTTCGAAGTTTATCCAACGTTTTAGCAACACCACCATGAGCTGAAAGAGGGTCATCATGATTTTCAACGATTAGTTTATGTCGTATTCCGACAGGTATCCACCACTTCCAAATAGATAAGTCTGATAGCTCACTATTTTGTTTCGGCTCAAGCCTGATAAAGATAAAATTTTGATGAACCTTAAATGCTGGAAATTTGTCCGGTTCTAGTATTATTTTTTCTCGAAGTTTTGTATATTCATCATCCTTAATATCTTCTTGACTTAATAAGCTAGGATTACATATTTTTTTAATACATTCGTTGAACTCTTTTATCTCATCACAATATATACGCGACAGCATATCAGCAACCACATTATCTTTACCCTTTTGATGTTCGATTTTAAAGCGGTACCCCTGAAGCTTCAGACTCCAACGAGCTAATCGACCAGTTAAATCCCTTTGGTTCATTAACCACTTTAAGCTTGCGTGATCTGTTATAAGATGAAAATCGTGTCCTTCGACGTACGCTCTAAATTTTTTTATTGCCAAAATTGCTGCATGACACTCTAATTCAGTTACTGAGTAATTTTTTTGGGCTTTTGATAGTTTCTGTGACATAAAACTGATAGGTCTTTCGTTTTCTTCATCATCTTTTTGATATAGTACAGCTCCAACACCCTCGGTGCTTGCATCACATCTGATAAAAAATGTTTTATCGTAGCTTGGACTTACTAAAATTGGAGCTGATGTCAAAAATATTTTTAAATGCTCAAATGCTTGTTGAGCTTCAGGAGTCCAATTAAATTTTCCCTTTTTAAGGCATTCGGTAATTGGCGCAGTCACACTCGCAAAGTTTCCAATAAATCGACGATACCATCCAGCCATTCCCAACAGTCGTCTAGTTTGCTTGACAGTCTTAGGTGGATCTAAGTTCACAACAGTCTCTATTTTGGATGGATCTGGTCTCAATCCTTTTTCACCAACTAAATATCCCAGATATCGAATCTCTTTCATCATAAATTTACTTTTTTCTAAATTTAAAGTCAGTCCTGCAGTTCGTATTAAGTCAGCCACCAACTCTAACAACTCAAGATGATCCTGCAATGTGCCGCTCATAACCAAGAGATCATCCAAATAAACGAAAACACGGTCATGAATTTCATGTGGTATGACCTTATGCATGAGACGACACATTGATTGAGCTGCATTGCACAATCCAAACGGCATCACCTTGAATTGATAGAGTGGTCTACCCGGTACTGTAAAAGCCGTCTTATCTTTAGCCGATTCCGCAAGCGGAATTTGCCAAAAAGCGTCCTTAAGGTCAAGTGCTGAAATGTATTTTGTATCGGAAAGTCGTGCTAAAAGTCCGTCAATGATAGGTAGGGGATATGCGTCTTTTTCTGTCACTGCGTTGAGCTTGCGGGCATCCAAGCATAGTCTCGTCTTTCCGTTTGCTTTCTTTACGCTGGTGATAGGAGAGCTCCAAGAACTTTTGCTAACCTCGATCACGCCTAAACTAATCATACGATCTATTTCGTCATACATATCTTTCTGGACTGCTGGTGAGACTGGATAATATCGCTGCTTAATTGGTTTTGTGCCTTTCACAATATCAATTTCATGTTCATGCATGCTAGTTTTTCCTAAACCATCCTTCGTGAATGATGGAAACAGTTGAATTATTCGGTCCAGTTCATTTTTATCTTTGACTGAAAGTTTATGAGAGTTACTATCTAAAACAAATTCTTCGGAAATTTCACTTAATGTAATCTTTGGTATAATTTTGAATTTGTGCCAAAAATCAATACCCAAATATAGAAATGATTTCAGTGTAGGTACAATACAAAATTTTATATGCTCTGTTTTTTTTTCAAATTTGACAGGCAACCAAACATATCCTTTTATTTCATTATTGGTTCCATCAGCTGTCTTGATATGAGATCTAAGCTTATGAAATTTAATTTTGTTTTTATTTAAGAATTCAAGTGATCCTTCACCCAAAACGCTTATTGTGGCACCACTGTCAAGAAGCCCGGTTACCCGATTTCCAACAATTTCGACTTCAACGTGTGGACGAGGATCATCTAGTGAAATAGTCTTTATTAAAGATGCAATGCAAACTTTAAGAAGATTTCTCTTTCCTCTAAAATATTTTATTGACCGTAAAATTTTCCTATTTTTCTCTTCTTTAAAATTCATATTTTGTATTTCATTCTGGAATTCATTTTTTCTAAAACTAATTCTATTTACATCTAAATTTATGAAGGAATTTATTTGTTGGTTTCCTTCGACGCCAACTTGTAATTGTTTTCTCCGAGATATGTTCCCCTCATTTGACCCACACTCGGCAATTTGTTTTCCGTTTTGAACTTTAAACAATTAGTACAATTTGGTTTGCGAACATTAGCAGTACCACATCCAAAACAAAAAATATCTAAAAATGGTTTTAAACAATCCTCATACCGGTGCCCCAGATCTTTACAATTCCAACATACTGCGAAATTTTTAACTGCTGCTTTTTCAGAATTACGATTTTCATTTCTTGGTGTAAAAGCCTCTAATGTGTCTCCATGGTAATTTTGAGTACTACTGGAATTTCGAATTTGGTTGACACCCAAATTCTCCATATCTGAAGTAATTTCACTTATATTAGGTCTACGTCTGTATTGATCAACACCAAATCTTCTCGGGTCATAACCAGTCTGTTCCCAAAGTTTCTCATAATTTTGACACAAAACGCGAAGTTCTTCAATAGATCTTATGGTATTATGATACGGTAAAGTAACGTTCTTTAAAGCTGGATACATGTTTTGGCACAGTCTATATATTATTTGGTTTTCTGTTAATCGATTTTGAAGGAGTGCGTTCATTTTCTGAATACTTAGAGAGAAATCAGAAAATGATTCCTTATTGTTCTGAACTCTTTTGAGGATTTGTTCTTTTATTTCTTCTTCGTAGTTAGAACTACTAAAATAAGAAAGTAAAGCTGTTTTCATTTGTATCCATGGTGCTACAGGATGGTTGGATTTATAAACCCAGTACCAATCTTCTGCTTTTTTAGAAAGGAAAAGATAGAGAACCTTAGAGAGAAACTCTACAGGAAGATTGTCATCCAGTGCCATTTGCTCCAGTCGATAAACAAAATCATGAACATTTAGGCTGTCCGAACCATCGAATGAAACATTCCATTTTTGTCTAATTTTACAAAAATTATCGAGTTTGAATTGAATAGGTAATGGTCGCTGTCTTGGTATTTCATCAAATTCATAATTTTCTTGGTTTTGATATGGTTTCCTCATTTGTTGTGGTTTGTCATGATTGAATGCATCCAAGTTAATTATAGGTGCTTTTACATCTTTACGATATCCTATTTTAGAGAAAAAATCTGCTACTGGCTCTTCTAATGCATTAGGCTCATCATTTATTCGACTTCTTGTTTTTTCCGTTTCCTGATTTGTAAAACTATGTCTACTCCCACTTAATGGATTTCGATTACCTCCAGAGTCGTCCATCAATATTTGGTCCAGTTTCTCTGTAAACGAGGTAGTAGCAGTATTTCGAGTTATTGGTGATGATACTCTCCCTTGACCACTAGTTTGATACTCTATCATAAATTTATGGTAGAAATTAAAAGCTCGTCTCCAATTACTAACGAGGTTTGCAAGCATTGGATTTTCTCCCAATGTGTTGATTAATCTAGAAGTTCGATCTTTATAATGACATATTTTAGTATAAGCCATTATTACAAAATCTTTGGAAGGTGGCATTGGTTGTTCTTGCGATGCCTTCGAAAGTAATTCATACTTTTGACGACATTCTTCAATTTCAATCGATATATTTTCCTTTGCATGTGTATTAGTAGGTTTGATTGTGTTGTCTAATTGTTCTGCTATGTACCTATTAACCAAAATGGTTTTCGCATCAGTCGCCATACTAGATAAATCTCTTACTAAATATTCAACTTCTAGTTCAGGGACTGATAAATTGTTAAAGTAGGTATCTGCGTCCATTTTAAATTACTTAGAATATTAAAATAGACTTGGAATAATTATATAAAATAAAATAAAAATATATAAGAAAAGATAATAAAAGAAAATTCACCTAACCCCAAAAATATTTTACGCAAAACAACTAAGAATATGCAAAAATAAGAACTAATTTTCTTTTATAAGAAAAAATTTGTTAATGTACTATATGGTAGATAATATATTTGACAAGTGTATCATTGATATCACAAATAAAAAAAATAATAGAAACCCTACAACCTCGAAAATCGAATCCAAATCGCAAATATACACTGCTTATATAATAAGATATTATAGTAATTATACCATATATGGATATACTAATTAATAGATAATATGTACTATAATATAATTCAAGAAAACTTTAAATTATTGAATAATGTTGTGGATGGCGATGAAAAGGAATACAGAACATATGTGAACATTTATGAAATTAAATTAAAATATATTTACAAAAAAAAATGAATATCGATATGATTATCTAGATGAGATATTACATTTACAGGACAAAGAGATATTACACAACAATAATCTTGGGTACTCAATCTTGGACTTGCAAAGCAAACTCAATCATCAAATCATATCATAAACATCGTTTGACATAATGTTAATCCCGAATTGACATAAATCTCATGCAGAAAATGGTAAAGAATAACTAACTGGAAACCACGATTCCCTCATGTATCAACAATCAATCTCTTCCCACACTCAATACATAATTACGAAAATTCAAAACATTCCAAAATGACAAAATATTATATTGTACAAACGTTAACCACCCGCTAGATTAACTGAAAATTAAAAATGAAATGAACAAGCAATTTGTTATAAAATTTAGAAAATCAGAAAAAAAAAATTCTAAGCGGTACTTTGGGCTAAACGTGTTAAGCAGAAAAGCCGCTTGGATATCTTATTAGGATAACCTTAAGAAAAAAAAACTATTTAAACAAAATCAAAAAAATTAATGCATCAATATGATAAACATGTGCTCAAATAATTACACTGTTATCGGAACCGTAATGTACACAACCTTCGGGTCCCTGCTCGGGCGCCATTTTGTTACCGTGCCTCTATGATCGGCCAACACGTTTTAGTTAGGTAGACCTTAGTGGTCTGTGGGAGGGTTCTCTGCCGACATAAAAAAAAAGACACAACAAAAAATACGTGTTGCAAAAAAAATAAAAAAAAGTAAAAGTGTTCACACATGGTCAGACCAATACATCACCATCCACAAATATAACTCACTTAATAATGCATAATAATTATTATCTTTTTCTTTAGAAAAATATTAATTCTATTTGTTTAATTCAAAAAAAATGTAATTTAAATAAAAATAAAAAAATATAAAATATATATAAAAAAACACAAAGTATGTATATATAATTTCATGAGAAGCAACTCGATATATATAAAAAAAATTAAAAATAAATAACTCACCTACAGGTCTCGAAGAGTACTCTTGGGTTCCTATGGCGTGTTTTTCTACTGAAAAAAACGTGTTGCTTCACACACTAATTCAACTTAATTACTAAATATTTAAATAAAAAAAATTAATAATAAAAAAAAAATATAATAATAATCCTTATGATACTAATGATTGTTATGTTAATCCAACATTTTTAGTTTTCCTATGTACTATATACAGTTTTCATATACGCCGCTTAGAATATAAAAACAGAAGACGCTGTAACTTTTGCACGTTGTATATTTTCAATTTAATTTACATATGTCTAATTATATACATATGCGTATACGCAGCTTTAAACTTTTAGGGTTAAAAGTTAGCGTGGCCGCTAAAGAAAAAAACAACACTAGTCAATTTAAACTTTATATTTAGAAAAGACGCACTAACTCACCCGCTACTTAGCATCACCAATTTAGTCTAGTTTTTCTCCTCTATATATCGATTAAATAATATCGCGTATCGTATTTAAATTATAAGCTACTATTTCTAATCACTAATTGAAAAATGTGGTTTTCAATAAAAAAAAAAATGGCTAATCTTTTTTAATTATTTAATTTTAATTCTATTTTTTTTTTTTTTTTTTTTACAACGTAGCACGATGGCCTCACACTAAAAACTGATGATGTTTTTTTTCCAAATTCAATCAAAACCCGAATTCCTCTTTACATATGCAATCTCCCCTATATCCACCACCTTTATATTCCAATGAACCCATACATAAAATTAGCTAATCATAATGGCTACAAACATTGAGAAATTTAAAGTAAAGCTACTCACACTAACAGAACTTAAATAGGCCGAAATTTAAAATAAATACCATAACAACAACAACAAAGATCAATGACCTATATTTTTAAATGCAATCATATGACTACATTAACGCAAAAACCAAAAAAAAATAAAATTTGTTATATTAGGAGGTTGCCCCGTTTTTCCTAAATGCAACGACTAGCTCAGAAATAATACAAATAAATTGTTTTATAAGCAGCCGTAACAATGGTTGTTCTCACCTTACTGTTCAGATTACTCATGCTGCCGATAATGATCCATCCAAACTCTGTGCTCTGCACCATTGGTTCTTGATGAATGTCTTAAATAATACTGTTAGCTATTACCATTGGATAGTAGTCTGCTCCAAGTATAATATCAATTGGTTGAGATTTATTGTAGTGTGGATTCACTAACTTTAGGTTGTTAAGATGAATCCATGCTCCAGTATCAATATCAGCTTCAGACAGCTGTTGAGTAAGCTTATTCAATATCAAGGCTTCGATGTCTAAGCTGAAGTTTGCATTGACTCTTGGCACTATTTTTATTTTAATCGAGTGTCTACAGACTCCTTCTTCGCTCGCACCTATACCCGAAATCTTGATATGTGCTTTTTTCTTCTTGATGTCAAATACAAGGCCTTGATGATTAATTTTAAGGGTTTGTGTTGTTCTCTTGCTGGTTGACGCCAAAATTGCAAAAGAGTGTGATGATGGCCTTGACAAACAATACAGCGTATTATAGATGTGCATGTATTTTTTGATGTACTACTTCTAGGATGTTGAGTTAAACAGCGAACACAAGTGTTTGTTTCGCCGACCAGTTTCTTTCGGTCTAATGTTGGTATCAGCTTGAATTGACTGCAGTCCTGCAATTAATACTTTCCTTGACATCCTTTTACCAGACATTGGTTATTTACAGTTGTGGCATGTACACGTTTTAGTGGTGCCATTGGCTGTTCTGGAGTGTTTGTCATCTTTGTGATTATAGCCTCTAATGATGTCCATAGCCTCTAATGATTGAAATTTCTTTTCCAAAAATTTAAAAACTCCGTTAATGTTGAATTTCTCTTGGTTTTTCTAAAGTTGTTTCGTAGAGCCTAGTAGATTCAGGATCTAGTTTTTTTACCCAGAATGAACATTACTAGTGCTTTGAAGGAAGAATTAATATTTAGCTTGATGATATTGTGATATAGTATTTGTTGTAGTATCATGCAGAACTCGAATTGCTCTCGCGGATGCTGCATGTATCGTTGATAAAGTCATCAAGGAGTTGAAATACTTGTTGGCTAGTAGTCTAGAGTTGTTGTATCTCGCTTGCAATATTTCTCAGGCTTTGTTGTAGTTGTCACCAGTTGTTGAGAGATGACTAATTAACTGGGCCACTCCCTTCCTGTACTTCAAGTAAGTCATCTTAATTGTATCGGATATTTGATTGTTGTTGTGAATGCGCCATAAAATGTTGGTAGCTGTACTTTGGGTAACCTTGTGGTCTTCATAAGGTGTAGTTATTATATTACTCATAAGAACATCTTGTTTCTTGAGTAGTTTCTGGTTGATATGAGGCAACCCTTTGATTTGTAATACGCGATTGATAAGCTGCTGTTGATAGTCCATACTTGTCGATGGTAGCGGTGTTGTTGCTGGCTCATTGTTTGACAACTCTTTGTTGTGAAGTTCGAAGAGCTGCATGTTGTCCAGACTAGACAATGGTGTTGATAAAGCTGTTGGTGTTAGCGGGGGTCCATTGTGCAGGCAATGACACATCTCGGCAAGTAATTTACCGTTAGTTTCAGCAATTGCTTTTCGTGTTACTTTTCGACTATCTCCTCCCTTGTAGTAATTTCTGACAAGTGTTGTTATCTTGTCGTCTGTCTCCTCTTGTTTTTGAAGCAGCTTCTCCATTTTTAGGCTTGATGAGGTAAGATTTCGAGTTTCTTACTTTCTCCAAATTCTAAATGCCATTTTATAACAATGTTATAAATGCTGATTAGTCATAAATTATTAATCGTTGTAGTTTTTGTATAAATGACTGTTGAGCTCGTATTAACAGTCCATAAACCATCTCCGCAGATGAACACTCCAGATCTTCTTCCATATAGTAGCTAGAATACAAAGTAATATGATTGGTATCTCAGAACTCCAATTTACTGTTTGACCCCGGGCCATGAGACACTTTAAGCTGTCACTCGACGCGTTTAACCATACCATTCGCTTTAGGATTGTACGCTGTGGTACGAATCCGATGAAATCTAGAAAGTACGATTAACTCCGTAAATAATTTGAATTCAAATTCTGACCGTTGTTCAGTTCTGATCTGCGCGGGAACGCCAAAACGCGAAATATAATTATTTACAAAAAGAGATGCTATATGTTCAGGCCATCGAGTAAATCGGTAATCACAAGTTAGAATATATTAACACGCGTTGGAAACCGGTAATGGCCCAACTATATCCAAATGGATGTGTTCGAAACGACCAGGTGGAATATCGATATGTCCATGTGGTGAAATAGTTTGTCCTTGCACTTTTGAACGTTGGCAGGATAAACAAGAACTAGCCTAATCACTTATGCCTTTTTCTGTACTACGCAAAATAACGAACCGCAACCAATTTACGAGTTGACCGGACTCCAGGATGTGCAATATTGTGTAATGATTTTGCGATATATGGGCGAACTTTATCCGTTGATGTCTCGCAATAGACTTCTAGCCCTGGCAACTTAAATTATTCCAGCTTTAAACTGGAAGATAAAACAAAGATCACCAGAATCAGTTAAAAATTTCTGAAGTTCAATATCGTTATGTTGCACTTTGATTCTGTCTAATCGAAATAACTTTCGTTAGTGGGCGAGTCAAGATTCAAACTACGTGATAATGGATACGTTTTCTACACTATGCAGATGCTAAATATGTGATGTAAACTAGCTAATGTAATCAGAACGTATCGGCTGTTATCAGTTGTAGCTTTTTGTCGGCATAACGATTTTACTCCCAATGATCCTAATCAATGATAGTAGCAGCAATGGAGTTATTAGTTTTCCTAATTTTGCCATAACTCGATGATAATACATGCAATATGATTATTTGTTGAAACTCCATAATAATTGAGTTTATTTTCCAGAAGTTTAACACACCTTTCGTCAGGCATGATCCAAAAACCTGAACAATGCGCTCCCAAAAATTAGTTTTTAAATTGAATTTAATATTCAAATATCGTCTATTTGTAATGTATGCCCATTGATCCGGAGTCAAACTAAAATTGTCTCGTTTAGGATTTGTGGTTTTAATTACTCCTGTAAGTATGCTGCTTAATTCTGCGCTATAAGTCAAAACCAGTTTCCATTACCGAGTAAAACGTTGCGCTGATGGTCCATTTTTATTATTAATATCATACGTACCAGTATCATAGATTACCATAGATATTACCATAGTGATTCCTCTCCTCATTTTCAAAATACGATTTAAGCATGGTCGTTGTCTGTAAAATTTCACTTATCTGAAGATTTGTTTCTGTTGCATCCCATTTTAATAACTTTATACTGTGGTTTTTATGATGTGGCTGGAGTCCACTTGAACTACCACCGACCGTTTTTACTGTCCTGCTGCATTTACTACCTTTGGCCATATGACATTTTTTCCAGTAAACAATAAAACCATAGTGAATTCTTATCTGAACTTATGTTTTATGTTTTTGGAATATATTTTCTTCGGCCATTTGGTATAACATTCCTGATCTTGTAATTGAAAAGAACTCGGTATGTGCCATCAACGACTGGTTTTCGGATGCGATATATCACACGCATGGTTCTTCTCTCGAATATTAGAAGTCATCTTTCCCTCTTTCAAGGTCCAACTCTCACATCCATACATGACAACAGGTCTGATCAACACCTGTACAATTTCAGATTATCAGAACTTGCAAGATATTTTGATTTCAGAAGTGGACGTAGTGGATATAAAGCCCCATTGTTAGCGGCAAGGCGAACCTTGATATCATCTCCCACAATATTATCGTGAGTAATAAGAGATCTAAGGTACTTGAATCTCACCACTCCTTTAAACGTGTGGTTACCACTACTGAATTGTATTTTGGTCTCGAAAACCAGATTAGAAATAATTTTATTTAATTGAAATTTACAATGTGATTTGAAATTCAAAAATATTGCTATACTTACTTAACTTATAAGTTTAAATGAAATTTAAATACAAAATGTTTTATGATAGAATTATCTCGAGTCATTTATAGAGCACCAAAACCGCAATTTTATTAATGCCAAAACCAAAATTATCGAAAAAATTTTACGCACATCTGTTGAACTCAGAAAACAAAAACCAACTGAAAAAATGCATTCAATCCTTTTGTTTCTCTATTCTGTCTCTCATCTCTTTGTTTTGTAAAAAATGTTTACTTTGTTTCTTTGAAAAAAAATATTTTAAATATACCGAAAATACCGGTTTTGCAATACCTGTATACCGGTATTGTGAACCCTATCACTCCTAATGTGAACTTATAATCACTTAAAGCTGATATCATACCATATGTCATATGGTACGGTGATACACATACCATATGTCACGTTTAAGACCATTTGATAGACAAACGAGAATTTTTTGGTCATTATTTTTCATTGTGCGACCAAAATTGGGAGTACTGCCACTGAAGAAGCCATTCATGCAATCGGTTACTTGATGGTTGACTTCGAAGTTATAATATACATTCATCTATCTCCAGATAAAATTTTGATACAATTTTAAACCGCGTGACAAATTATTAAATCAACCTGTACTATATTATAATTTCACTTCGTTTGCATCGGTCCAGATTCATTCTCCGTTTTGTAGCTTTGCTTGTTAGATAAACGGTTACTACAACAGTCTCCAGACTCATATTTATAACGAACAAGTTCGTTGAAGCCTCGTTTCCAGACAGTATATCGAGACCTCCTACGATTGGCATTTTCTAATATTTACGCGTTTGAAGTTAGACCTAACTTAATCCTAACCAACAAAAACAAACAAAAATTTGTATGTATGGGTTAAAGTTTAAAAACAATGACATTCAGGCGAAATATTGAATTTTAGAAAAAAAAACATATCAATTATTAATAAATAATTATAAATAAAAAATATGAAATAATAATTATAATTAATCAAAATTAAATTTTTAAAACAATAAGATTTCCAAATTCAATAAAATATTAACTGACCTAAGAATTAAGGATTTTCTCACTATCGTAAGAAGTATCGTAGGATTTTCTTAAGAAATTGAATATCTCGAGAACTAATATGTTTATCAAAAATGTGTTTGTCACTTTCTGAAAGGTCACAATCAGGACTACTTACATTCCAAACCATTTGAAAAGCTAATTATTTTTACGGCGTCAATTCAATTTTTAGTAAGCTTTACTATAGTAAGAAGTTAGGATTTTCTTAAGAAATTGAATATCTCGAGAACTAATATGTTTATCAAAAATGTGTTTGTCATTTTCTGAAAGGTCACAATCAGGACTACTTACATTCCAAACCATTTAAAAAGCTAATTATTTTTACGGCGTCAATTCAATTTTTAGTAAGCTTTACTATAGTAAGAAGTTAGGATTTTCTTAAGAAATTGAATATCTCGAGAACTAATATGTTTATCAAAAATGTGTTTGTCATTTTCTGAAAGGTCACAATCAGGACTACTTACATTCCAAACCATTTGAAAAGCTAATTATTTTTACGGCGTCAATTCAATTTTTAGTAAGCTTTACTATAGTAAGAAGTTAGGATTTTCTTAAGAAATTGAATATCTCGAGAACTAATATGTTTATCAAAAATGTGTTTGTCATTTTCTGAAAGGTCACAATCAGGACTACTTACATTCCAAACCATTTGAAAAGCTAATTATTTTTACGGCGTCAATTCAATTTTTAGTAAGCTTTACTATGGTAAGAAGTTAGGATTTTCTTAAGAAATTGAATATCTCGAGAACTAATATGTTTATCAAAAATGTGTTTGTCATTTTCTGAAAGGTCACAATCAGGACTACTTACATTCCAAACCATTTGAAAAGCTAATTATTTTTACGGCGTCAATTCAATTTTTAGTAAGCTTTACTATGGTAAGAAGTTAGGATTTTCTTAAGAAATTGAATATCTCGAGAACTAATATGTTTATCAAAAATGTGTTTGTCATTTTCTGAAAGGTCACAATCAGGACTACTTACATTCCAAACCATTTGAAAAGCTAATTATTTTTACGGCGTCAATTCAATTTTTAGTAAGCTTTACTATAGTAAGAAGTTAGGATTTTCTTAAGAAATTGAATATCTCGAGAACTAATATGTTTATCAAAAATGTGTTTGTCATTTTCTGAAAGGTCACAATCAGGACTACTTACATTCCAAACCATTTGAAAAGCTAATTATTTTTACGGCGTCAATTCAATTTTTAGTAAGCTTTACTATGGTAAGAAGTTAGGATTTTCTTAAGAAATTGAATATCTCGAGAACTAATATGTTTATCAAAAATGTGTTTGTCATTTTCTGAAAGGTCACAATCAGGACTACTTACATTCCAAACCATTTGAAAAGCTAATTATTTTTACGGCGTCAATTCAATTTTTAGTAAGCTTTACTATGGTAAGAAGTTAGGATTTTCTTAAGAAATTGAATATCTCGAGAACTAATATGTTTATCAAAAATGTGTTTGTCATTTTCTGAAAGGTCACGATCAGGACTACTTACATTCCAAACCATTTGAAAAGCTAATTATTTTTACGGCGTCAATTCAATTTTTAGTGAGCTTTACTATGGTAAGAAGTTAGGATTCTCTTAAGAAATTGAATATCTCGAGAACTAATATGTTTGTCACGAATGTGTTTGTAATTTTCTGAAAGGTAAAGCTTACTTAAAATAGTAAAGCTAACTAAAAATTTAATTAACGACATAGAAATCATAAGCTTTTCAAATGGTTTGGAATATAAAAAGTCCTAACTGATTTGTAATTTTTAAATGAACATTTAAACAAATATTTATATTTTTCACAATCTATCTTAATAGCAATGATTTATTCGCCTAAATGTTAATTTTTTCTATTTAACCAATACATTGAAACTTTTATGGAATTTTTTGTGCTACGATTATCTTAGTTCTAACTTCAAACGTGTATACAGGCGTGTGAAGTTAGACCTAAAGTAATCCTAAAGTTAGTTCTACTCTAGTTAGGTCTACGTTCACATGCATTAATATTTTTATGCTTAAGATAACTGATGAAAGCTATCTTAAAGAAGTTTCTTCAGTTTTGTGGGCTTTCTCTAATACAAAATGATTTTCTACGTAAAATCCAAATCTTCCACCAACCCTCTATTAGATATTTTCTTAACTATCTCTTCCACATATCTCACTTCTTTCGGCAGTCCAGCAGTATTAACACAATATGAACATATAACAACACTTGCGGCGATGAGGCGAAGTTATTTTCAGAATAAAAGAACATAACAAACTTATATGAATTTTAGATTTGTAGCTTTTCTTAGTTTTCTATGTAGATTTATATATAGGTATCCCTCGAATGACTGAATCCTTACAGTTCTAAAAAAATATTACTTGAATTAAATACTCAATATTCAAACTGTTAAAAAATATTTTTTCAAATATGATAGGTATCGTCCACAGCACGGGGTACTGAAACGTTTTTAAGTGTTTTATTTACGCCCGAGCTTGAATCAAAATATTATTTTGGTTTCACTTGTGTGCATGACGTTCTTCCCAAAGAAGAATTGTAAATATGATGTTTTAACTTAGAGGATTATTAATTCTTGTATTTGTGGCTTGTTTTATTTGCATGGGTGATGTAGTAGAATTAGTATGCATATAATGCACTATATCCATCTGGGTCACGTCGAAGAATATGCAAAGATCATCTACTGAAAAATCTATTTAATGATAATATCCTTGCCATTTCAGGTTTGTTTAGTCCTGATTCTATGTATATAACTATTTATGAATCCATTAGGTTACTTGTACGTCCAAGCTGTCTCATTTTATAGAGAAATCGTTCATCTAGTTCCTAAACGCGAGAACATCTTTAATTTAGGGTCTGGTTCATTCATGTTCAAATTAACCAAATCATTTGTTATCTACATGGATTTCATTGGAGTTTCCAAATCCAGATGGAGAGTTGCAAAGTGAAGTGCACAATAAATTCACAATAAATTGAGGTTAAATTTCTTGGTTGAAAAAAAAACTTAGTTCAATTCTGGTTTTTGAAATGAAATTAAATTTCCAGGTAAATGCAACTGTGTTTAAAATATGATTCATTTGATATCAATATTCGGTCATCATTTTACATGGTCAATTTCTTAAAATTTCTATTGACTTTCCACCCTTTCAACGAGCTTCATTTCAATTATGCTGATTATATCCTATAAGCCTTTCTTTCTAATCAGGAGAAATCGCATATGTATGTTACTATGCATAAGTCGATCTATCACCAACATGATCTCGTGCTCTGGTATATAGATTATATCAGATTATGATGAGATGAGTAGTAACGGAAGCACGCTTTTCTATACACGTAGACCTGAAACGACGGGTATTCAAAGGGTTTTGTTGACACTCATCAACGACTTGCTGAACAGCAGTTCAATCAGGATGGTTAAGCGGCCTCATTCGACCAGCTTTGGTGCAGTACAATAGTTGTAAAAATTTTACGAGGCATTTAATCTGCTCTCAACAACAGCCTATTTCTCAAAAACTATTCTTCCTCAGCTGCTCCAATCCCTGACCTTACTGGGAAGGCTACTAAATATAGATGGTCTCAAGCTGTAGAATCTACTTTGAAGTTGCCCTACCTTCTGCGCCTATCTTCTTGCCTTCTTTATACAATGCGATACCAGTATCGTCGGTGTTGGAAGTGTTCTTTATAAGATGGATGATGATGATGCGAAACATCCTATAGAGTACATTTCACATAAGCGTAATTCTGCTTAAAACAATTTTTCTATAACCGAGTTAGAATGTCTCGATGCAGTATTGAATGTAAAAAGTTCCGCATATATACGGAGGGTTTCTTTAAGTTCTTGCTGCTTAATGTCCTATAAGGAATTATATGTGTGCCTGACTCGATGAAGCCTACAGCTACAGTTCTTCGACTTTCAAATTGGGTATAAAAAGGGATCTCTAAATACTGTACTCGACACGCTTTTGGCCTCAATTCTTCGGCATTCCTAGAGAGTATAAAGATACAAAGATACTGACTTACTTGAGTCGAAACTTGTGGTGTGGTACCCGCTTCACTAACTATGTCTTTGATTGAACTCGCTCATGTTGCTCCTACCTCAGCACATATGGGGGTTGCAAAACACTGGAGAGATTACAAAAACAATATTATTGGCCTCGAATGTCCCTAGAGGTTATTCCATTTTATTTCTAATTGCCAAACCAATAAGCCAGTGAATTTTTAAACCCGGCCTGTTATGGGAACACAGTTTGAATCATCACGCCCATTCCAAAAAGTCTTTGTGGATGTTTTGGGTCCGTATCTACGATCAAAGCAAGGAAATTGCTACATAGTAATAATGGTACACCACTTCTCCAAATTCATTCTTAAATGCGTAAATCTTCAGCAACACTACTTTGCACTTTTCTTGAAAAGGAGGTCTTTCTGATATATTTTCAATTGCAGAAGTGATAACATCGTACAACGGGATGCAATTTCTGTCTAAAAATGGTCAATGATTACTTGCAAAGTACAATATCTGTCAAATTTGTACGCTGGTTTATTCCTTCCCTATAAGCATTGCCTCTGAACGGGTAAATCGAACCTTGTTATCTGTTCAACGCTCTAGTTGACCACGAGCATGAAATCGAGATCAGTACGAGTTTTATACTGGAGTGCCAAATGCGGAAGATCCAATGGAAGTCAACAAATGCCGGAGCATTCATTGCCTCAACAACAATAAAAACCTCGGCACCTGCAAATTTCGATATGGGGCAGTTAATGGCAGCGATGCAACAGATGATGAGTGGCTTAGAAAATTTGAAAACCGACCAAGAAAATTTAAAAAGTGAAATGCTGAACGGACAAGAAAATTTGATACCCGGACAGAAAAAAATGAAAACCAGACATAATTTGTGCTAGAAAGAGTGAAAGAACAAGAGAATATTCAACGGCATTTTATGTGAGTGAAAAGTTCCGCGAAATGTTCATTTCTTTAAATGGCAAAGTGGATACAGTAAAATGTTAAATAGAGGAACAGTTTGAAGCCACTGATGAACGAATTTTGAAACTTGAAAAAGAGATTATGCGGACATTAAAAATAATGGCGGTGCTTCTCAAATTATAAAAACCAGTCAGCGGAATTAACTTAAAGCCTCCGACATTCGACGAAACAGCGTCGTTTAACATTTTCAAATTACAATTTGAAACGACAGAATTAAGAAATAATTGGTGCAAGGAAGACCAAGTCGCAGCTCTTATAGTGGCGTTTAAAGGCGGTGCAGAAGATATGTTGCAGATTGTTCCAGAATGCGAACGCGGGGGCTAGCCTTGGAACGAAAATATGGTGCTAATCACAAGCGAGGGCTATACAGGATGGAACTCAAATGTCGATTTTAAAGAATCGTAGAAACCCTCCGATGTATCGTAGATTTAATGATGACAACAGAAGATTAAAAGATAATTTGAATCCTGCAAGATCGCAGACGTTAAACGAGAGATTGTGTTGCTTCCGTTATACCATCCAACATCAAAAAGGAAGTGCTCACGGTAATGCAGATGCTCTATCAAGACGGCCATGTCTCGTAGTTAGTCGTGATGGATTATTTTAGTAAGTTTCAAGTCCTGAAGTTCATCCAATACCAAACCAAGAAACAACAACAATCGCAAACGCCGCTGTACATAATTGGAGAAGTCGATATGGGGTACCCATGGAACTGCATTCAGATCAAGGTCGCAATTTTGAATCAGAAGGGTAACTCAGAAGGGTATCCGAGGAAAAATAAAAGTTATACATTTGAAATGGTTGGCTCTCTATTGAGGAAAAGAATTAGATCCTGTCCGGGACGAACAGGTTTGGGTGGATTTGGTGTTACGGACGTGGGTGACATCTCTGATTGAATATAATAACTAAACGTTCGTAATTGAAAATCAGCATGAATCGCAGTATACAGGTGAAATAATAAACAAATTGAAACTTCTACTATGCCCGAGAAGCGGGCAAAATGAGTATAAAGCGAATAGAAAGCGTAGTTTCAGTTTGAATTGGGACAGCGATATGTTAATAAAAGATATAGTGAAAAACAAGCAAGTGGTTTTTTTATTATCACAATCCAGTAATCGAACTGTGGATTGGTTTGAAACTCTACTAGGGGTTAACGTAACAATATATATATATATATATATATATATATATATATATATATATATATATATATATATATATATATATATATATAACTACGTAACTAATAAAACATCGGCTGTCATTTATGATGAATTCAAAGTGGTTTGTTGACACTTATTGACGACTTGCTGATCAGCAGTTCAATCAGGTTGGTTTAGTGGCCTCATTCTTTTTGATACTAAAGCACTTTCAACTCTTTCTCGGCTCCTTTTAGCGACCTATCGTATTTTGTTGCCACCAGCTTCCGATGAATCTACGTTTACAAATGCTTCGCCAATCGAGGGCCACCTGTATATGTATACATCTCAAAACATATACTACTACACCGTATTATAATACTGTGGCTGTGTATAGCTGTTATTAAGTAATGAAGAAAGACAGTGGCAAAAGGAAACCCCAGAAACGAAAACCATCTTACAAAATAAATTTATTTTCATTTATTATTACCAACAATTGTAATACAAAAATGTTGTATATTGTATAAAGTGGAGGTTATACGAAATAATGGTGAGTATAATATGCGGGAAGTGTGGACCACCATTGTTGTATCTACCCAGAATGATACCGAGCCAAAATAAAATTATTATGTTATTATTATAAAATAGAATAGAATTAGAAGGATTAGTAAACGAAGAAATTTGTATTAAGAGAAATGGACAAATTTTGTATCTGTTCATGTTAGCTGTGTGTGTGTGTGATGCCTTTAATAAATTACTTAAAGCAGCAAAGTAGAATATGTACACACAGCTAATAAGAAATTTGTTTTATATCAAACTTTAACCAAAGCACCGTTGTGATTTATAATCTGGCATTACGAATGTATTACGGCATATGAAATGGCGTTTTTGTGAGCAACCCTCATCGTTCCACTGATAACTGCGATCGGCCGATAGTGCAACACAATTTTCAGTTTCGCCCGATGTTTTATTCAACCAATTGTCCGGATTTGTTCGATACCAATCAGAATACAAAAATGTTTCGCCAGTTGTCATCCAAAAAAAATCACCCTCATTGCCTGCATCGGTACCACTTGTCCAGTAAGTGGGCATTTTGAAATTTAATATATTTTTGTTATCTTCATTGGTTGTTTGTATATAATTCACAATTCGGGTGTTTTCTTCTTCGGTACGTATATCGACTAAGTACATTGCCAAACGGTTGCAATAACGATAAGCCTGATGCCAACTTAACGCCAATGGATAACTGTTGTAATATTTAACGGCTCCGTATGTTGGGTAGAATTTGCCACACCACCCAATTTTAAAAAGTGTGAATAACACGAAAAATAGTAAAGTGGCTGGTTTCATTGTGCTGTCGAGACTAGACTGATTAGTTTGTGTTCAATTTTAGAGTTTTATATACTTTTCCCAACCACAATATTCTGCTAAAATTAACGATCAACCGCACCAGATATCACAAGCAAAATTGGTGTACCCTATTTACCCTAATTAATTATAACACATTAAGAAAGGACAGAAAGCGAAAACAAACTGTGGCAGAAGAAGAACGTTTTGTAACCACAAAAATTCTTGGAAAGGACAGCGGGAATATTTTAAACCACTTGTTATACTGTCACCACATTTTGTACCAAATGTCTGAAAATTTGATTACATATTATAATACCGCTGAATGTCGCTGAATTTATTATAATACCGCAACGAGAAGTATTGTCAAAGTTGATAAAACTTTGAACAATCTGTATACGACGTCTTGAAATTAAATAAAGAACCGGAAGTTACTCGAGTTCAATTATTGCTACGACAGCGAGTCAAATCTCGTTCTGCTGTCTTTAATATAAAATTGAGGCTCTCCAATCAGCAAACCTTGTACCATCGATCAAAACTGGGAACAAATACAAAGTGCTCACGTCAGAACTGTTACCAGTGTTGACAGCTATCAGGACCCATAAACTGCAGCACAAAATCATGAAAAACTGATGAAGCATGGAACAAGTTGAAGAACATAACTCGATGTAGGATTACCTACCTACCAGGATAGAACGATACTAGAAAAAATATGAGGACAGCGAAAGAAGTGACGAAAATGGAAAGGAATGATCACAGAAAATACACAGAAGCCATTCTCAAGAATGCAGAAGAAGCAACTTTAAGCAAATATATTGTGCATATATGCTTAAAGTTGCTACTAATAAGCCAACCGGATTACGAACTTCCAACTAGCAACTTTAATGTAATTACCAACACCCATCCACCAACGGAGCGGGAATATAGAACGGCCATCCATGAGGTGAAACATCCCAACGAATAGCAACCTTATATAGTGTAAGAACTGGAAAGGTATCTCACTTCTCCTGGTGAGCAATGATAATGCTTGAACCAATAACTCCATCAATCAAACAACAACTAATACTGGCACAAGTTGACTTTAGGCTAGGAAAGAGCTGTACAGATCATATTAACACTACACGTACTATCATAACACTGCCAAACGAATGTACCTCCTATACTTCGAACGTAAATTTGACTCAATCAGTCAAAACGCAACCTGGAAGACACTTCAAAAAAAAGCATTCCAAAAAAATGAACTAATCAAAAAGATGTATCGTGAAGCCGGAAACAAAATTTAATTCAAAGTCAAACAAAGTGAAATATTGTTTAACTCGCAGGGAGTAAGGCAGGCTGTGTATTATGCCCGCTACTATTTCTAATAACCTTTAATAGCATCACGCTCTAACTCGACCACAGATCCACAAATGGTTTTCAATAGAGACCACTAACGTGTATTTTGACTACACAGATCCAATTTACCTGTTAACACATAGACATACCGACATGCCACAGAAAGAACAGACGCCGCCGAGGTTGAGGAATTCGTTTACCTCAGTTCAATCCTTCAAGAAAGCTAGAAATGCGTTGAACTTTTTTCATAATGCGTGTGTCAACACAGCTTTGCTGTATGGCTCTGAAACACACAGAAGATTACACATGGCAGATCAGATCAAAAATAAAGAGGTTTTGCTGCATATAAACCAAACAGATATTAAAGTCTCGAATGCCATTGCCCGCATATCATTGGAATGAAATCCACAAAGGAAGAGGAAAATCTTAAGGTTAACAATGCCCTGGAAACGGTGTTAGCTGAAGCAAAACATGGACACTGGTAAACATGACGAGAACTAAAAACAAGAGGTTCAATAGAGTCTGTTGTACCAGTCTAGCGCACGCTGTATGTTCCTTCACATGATTTACCAGTTGGCCTTAGAGCTTCAAGAAAACTAATACCTCAAGGGCTTAGCATCAAAAAACTCTATGTTGAGCCAGGTCGTATTATTTCTAATACGAGTAAATGTCTATCACAAACTTTAGTTCCATTACCTGTTCGCTGTGGCGCAGTGATTAAAGCTGCGGCAGTTGGAGCGGGAGGTACCCGGTTCGAATCCCGATAGGGGCAAGATGAAAAAAGAATTTTTCACCATGAGATTACGATCTGTGGTGTGAATGAACACATCTATGACCCCCTGTTGGAGTGCAGAATTCATGGGCCAACTCATCTTCCATGTCAGCACTGTAGGCTGGCATGGAGCTATGTAATGTGCAGATGGTTACGTAAATCGGACCACGGATTGGCTGTAATAGCGTTAAAGTAAGTAAATAAATAAGAGCCTCAAAACAGATAAGCGATATAAAAAATACCTGTTCGCTGAAGCCTGTATCTCCTTATCGGAGTTTCTTATATACGTGCGCGTTGTGCTAATTTTTCGACTTGGCTTTGTTAGTGATTTTCCAAAAAGCTTTAAGGGTTGTAGAAAGTGTGTTCATTTGTTGTGGAGTGTTTGATATAGATTTCAGTACTCAGGCAAATACTTTATAAACATCCACTCCAGCATCCAATTGTAATTTGCATTTTTCTATTTTATGCAAGGTGATTTTGAATTGAAAGCATCACATGGTCCATTAATCATATTTTTACTCATAACTTCAAAGTGCTAGATCATCTTGATGATTGGATAGCCCAACTGATATACAACACTATCAATCTGGTTTCGATTGCTTTTCAATAAAATTAAGAAGTAGCAATATGCTCAGAATGGCATAAAGAGTCCTACCGCATGCTCAAATCTAGCAGTGTTGTTCTCCGTTAATGTATATGGTCGTTAATGTATAATGAATAGGCTCAAAACTGACGTATAAACTCAATGTCGCTAGTAGGCTCTAGCCCAATTTTTGTATTACCTTCAGCTTAGTTTGATGTCCAAAATCGAACAGTGTTTACGAGTGGATGCTAAATTGTGAGTCTTAAAAAATAAAGCTGTGTAGAGGGACTGAATGTGTGTATATTAGTTTTTTCTAAAAATATTGATCTAGAGAACTGTCACAGCCTTAACCAAGGCAAAGAGACTAGTTTAGTTATCGTCAGAGATTTATAGTTAAAAAACTGAGGTCGAACAAGATCGAAAGTATGGACAGTTGCAAACTGACTGAACAAAAAATTATCTTCTTCAATGACAACCGCTGGTTCGAGCCCGATCCGATTTAAACGAGAATCAACGTTCGGCAAAGACAATAGTCACAATACTATTAGAACATATAAGTCTAATAAAATGTTTATCTTCCTTGGCCAGTATGTGCTGGGTGGTAGGTTCCAAATCTCAATTTTGATTGAGAATCATCTCTGAAAAAGCCCCATACAGTCAAATAGAAACGGTTCTACGTTCCAATCTATAAAATAATCTTTGGCTTATAAACCGTAAACAGCCCTTTCCGCATCTCAACTGAGACCTTATGAACCATTTTAACGTATTAGTGTTCATTGTAAGTGGTCAGCCCAATTTTACACACAATCGCATTTGATGTCATCCGGTGCATGTTAATTTTTGGTCAACGGCAAGAATCGAACTCGGGACCGCGGCAACCGGCGATAATACCACAGTGGAAAGACGTGGGCAATCTAACTACAGTGTTAAAACGCGGTCAAGCTAATTATACAACAGGTGGCTAAATTAGCATACAGACTCAATTCTCATGATTTTCCAAATCTTCGTTTACATAGCCAACAATAAGAGTCCCTGAGAGGAACCTTTAGAACTTTAACCTTAACTGAAATAGCACCTAGATCATCACAGCAACGTGGGATCGAATTCATGAGACAGTTTGGTAAATTCAAAACAATCCATAATTCATCCACAAATTCACAGATTTAGTCTGTAATCTCTTATCAAATCACAAACAGATTAATTCCAACTGAATACCTCCGTCTACACAATTTTTTGCTACTCTCGGTATGTTGTCTAGTCATAATAATAATAATAATAATCACTTCATGATGATGTGGTTCACTGTTCCCTTCTATTATTTTGTTAATAACACATCGCATCTTTTCTCAACACACATATACAGATGTATAATTTTTTTTTTATCGAGACCTAAGACGACGACACAAGGATATATACGTCTAAGTAATTTTATGATGTCTTTATCAAAATTAAATGATTTGAAAAGCTTTCTTCTTTATTACCTTTTGAACACTGTGTGTGTTGTTATTACTGCAGACGAAAGCTTATCGAAGCTTGGTTGGTTTTGGTATTGTGTTCGAATGTACAAGAAATTTAACAGATACCATTCGGATGTTGATGGAACGGGTGTCGATGCAACGATTATCGGAAGACATAAATTTTTTATCTTGATTTTATCTTTGCACCATTCATGAATCGATCACTTTGTATGTTAAATTGAAATGTGTGTTTATTGAACATACTCAAAGGTAGGCTAATTTGATATGCTTGTCCCTTTGTCCCTTAGTAAGACAGTAAAATTCGAGCCGCATGACGCATTACCCAATTCCTTAAATATTTTTTTTAATGACGACATGTGATTGTACAGATCATTCCACTCTTCATTTGAATATTTTATAGCATAAGTTCCCACTCCTATCCTTGTGATCGTTTATAATATCATTGTAAACCATAAGCAAAGAGAATAAATATAAAGAGGCACATCTTATATGAACCGCAGTTGCATATAAACTAAAAACTTTAAAATGTTTCTAGATATTGGTTATGGCAAACGAAATGGGGATAAACATATATTTTTCATTTCATTTTCTCTTTCTCATTATATGAAAATATATCTATTTCATTTTACAATTGAATTATAATATATAGTCAAATATTTAGTTTTGTTGTCGTTCGAAAGAGAAAACGAAATAAAAAATATATAATGATCCTATTTCGTTTGCCATCACCCAATAACTCAGAAATATTTTTAGTTTATATGCAACTGCGGTTCATATAAGATGTCCCTCTTTATATTTATTCTCTTTGTCATAATTGTCAATTTATATCCTAGTCATTGTTCAAGGTCGAGATCATTTCGTTTCGACTATCAGCCCAGTGAAGAAGTCGAGAAAATATAACACAACGAAAATATCAAGATCTTACGAGTATCATCCTAAATATAGCATTCGTGATCAGTTGAAATTTATGCTGTCGGATCCGCAACCCAATTCGCACAGAGATTTATGCTTAGTTCAGAAACCTTACCTTCTTGACGGTTCGGTTTCTTGACTGAATACTCCCGGTGGCAGAATTCTGTACTCGAGTTCTACCGTGAGAACCAGAACGTGCATATGTAGCTCGAAACATATTAATGCATCGCTCATTGAGGAGTGTAGTTCAGCTGCATGCATTACTCTTTAGTATTCCTCTAATAGCAGGTTGTGATGCTAATGCCAAGCTTGAGCTTGTTTCTTTACTCGAATCACCTATGATGATTCGAAGCAATCACAACTGCGTATAAGAGTTTTGCCCACTTATCTCTAGCCAACTAACTCGCAACAAACCTGTGCTTTGCTCTAAAACGGTTAAGGAAAACTACCAGAAAGCTAAGGAATAAGGCTCGAAGATCTAATATTCAGTTTGATTGGGATAGCTTTCTGACTGTATAAAAAAGAATTGAGAACATCGCAGAGATCTTCCTGAATAATCTTCTGTGAGGAAATTCATAGCTTACCTGGTGTAGTGAGACTTAACAAGTCGCTGAGCAAAAATAATATTTGTAGACTTGATTCACTTCATCAACCTAATGGTTAGCTTTCTTTCTGTAAAAAGGAAGAAAGCGACCTACTTCTCACAACCCATTCTCCGGGCTGTGAAACCATTGCAACCGACAATACTGGTGTAGTCACTAACGATTTGGATGTAATTTACAATTTGGACTAAGCCTTCAGATTAATTAATCATTAGGTTTTACGTTGGAGCTTGTTCTCTTTCAAGCCCTGCAAATCTGCCGGTCCTGATGGTATATTTCATGCAGCATGGATATTCCACTCATTAAGAAACCTTTACTGCATCTATTCCAGGCATGTATCGCTTTTAGTTTTGTTTCACAATCTCGGAGCTTTTCTGAATATTATCGGAGCCTTTAATAATACTTCGTCTCAATTACAAATGCATGTTCTAAATTTGGTATCGAACCCAATCTCGCATAGTGATATGAGAGGTTGAGGATGTCTTAATTTCAGTCGTGTAATTGCAACGCTTTTGTCGTTATTGGCCGTTGAAAAACTTCTTGGTATTCTTCATGAATTTGGTTTTGTCACGCAAAGTTAGCTACTGATCTGGTGCTGACAGTTTCAAGCAAGTACCTGAATGTCTTATCAGATTTTTCTCACCAAGCTTTTCTCATTATTGAACAGTGGTATCTGGATAAGGGTTTACATGACTAGAACTGATTTGGTTATACATACAAGGCGTAGGCACTCTGTCAAATAGTTATTATCTAATTGCTGTAACTGGAGCCATATCATCTTATCCGCTCCTAACTATGGAGCCTATTCTCTTCCTACCCCAGTTACAATCCCTCATTTTAAATTCATCTTGTTAACTTTTGCTTGCAGAGTGCTACGACGTGGAATGCTTTCGTCACTACTTAAGGTCATACATCAATTCTTAATGAATCCGAGATATGTCAGAAATCGACATGATTATTGATTGGCGTCTACCTGTTTTTAATTTCTACAAATATTTCGAGGCGGTTTATCTATCCGGGGATATATGATTCTCAGCAGACTTGCTGAAACACATATCCGAATCGTTTGTATTCTTTTCAGATGGATCTGCCTCGGATCGGTCGGCTTTGACTTCTACTGTCCATCGCATGATTTGAGAATCTCTGGCATCAAGTGGAATTACTTGCGATTGCTCACAGCTTTTAATCGAGTTACCGACGACATAGAGATTATATTTTGTACAGATAGTAAAACTGTCCTTAACTCATTGAATAATCCTCGAACCAGCTATAAACAAGTAGGGGATTGCAAGAAATTGCTGATCCTCCTTAGTTCTAACAATAAGGTAACAGTCAGTGGGCTCCTGTCCATTGTGACAGCAACAGCAACGAAATTATTCCTGTAAATCTACTGTCTTCTGTGTCCTGGTTCAAACTGCTTTTGTTAGGATTGCAACATCTGCCATTTGTGGCAACTTTAATAATAAATAGGTGCAAGTAGATGTAAGAACTATTGATCCAGACATCAAAGCCTTTAGTAACAGTAAACTTTCATCACCTATGTGTCACATATGTATCAGAACCTCAACACATGTATCACTCTCATTTATCCGCATTGCTCACTCTTTGAAAATAGCTCAGCATGGAAAATCAAGATTCCAGTTCGAGAGAAAAACTAAAGTTCATAGGATTACAGATGTCACTGAGAATACATTAGAGAGCAAAAAGGTTTGCTCTAGTATCGCTTTAGATATGGCGCAGGCATTAGATAAGGTGTGGCTCCGAGGTTTACTCTTCAAATTACACAGAGATTTACCTAAGCAATATCATATGAAATATAAAGAAGAATATTCTGAGGTAATAAAATTTCGGGCAGAATTCCGTAAGGTAAAGTTCTGGGACCTATACTTTTCCAGTTCTACACCATATATTAACCTCAAAAAAACAAAGTTACCATTGCAACATTTGCTGACGATACTGCAGTTCTCTCAGTAGGAAACACTATCGACAACGTAAGAGGCACTATCGACAAAAAAGTGGCGTATCGAACTCAATGAATCGAAATCCATGCATGTGAGTTTTACTAATCTAAAAGTTAGCTACAAACCTCTATTCATTATCTGACATACGGCATACAGCTCTTGGGCTGCACAAAATAAACCAACACCAAAATAATACAAACTTTTCAAAACAAAGTACATCGAAATATAGTTAACGCTCCGTTCTATACTTCGAATGATGACCTTCAAAGGGACCTAAATATCCAGACTGTTCAAGAAGGAATAAAAAACTTGCTGTAATTCATGGCCAACGTGCTTATCAAAACTTAAACGACGAAAATCGTGGTATGTATGTGGGTCACTTCACATACAGTTAGACGAAGGGGGGATGACAAACGTTGGGGATGCCCAATAACTGGAAATACTGAACAGAACATCGTATAAGTACACTGAACGGTGCTAGAGAGTTCTCGAAATTTAGTTAGAGATATAGTAGAGGCTATGAATATGTTCAAAGAACATGTTTATTGTGTGCTCTCTAAACAAAAGGTTGAGCTCGCAGGACAAAGATTTTCGTCGAATGATAGGCCATCTACGATGGTGAACAACTATATTTAGCAGTGAAAATTTTTTTGAAAACCAGGAAAATAACTATTTTTGTGCGTCAACCGGCTGGAGAATATAGTGGCCATTGTTGCGACGAATGAAATGAAGTCTAATTATTTTCGCGCCAAATTGTTTGCGGCCAAGGAAACAAAGCATCGTTTAAAATATGTTCACAGTAGTTTTTTATGTAAAGGGTTTTCCAATAAGAGGTTTCATTTTCATATTTAAAAAAGGGTCCATCTTTAAGTTCCTAAATCGATTTTGGAGCATTAGTATAAACCCTATCTTTCTTGAACCCCAAAGCTCGGTAGCGTAATCCATTCCGTAATAGTTGTAACTAACAAAAACCACAACAGGGACACGTTGAGAATGAAGATGCTTTTTAACAACCATTCTTGGATTTTCTGGGCCCCAAATGTGACTGAAGTGAAAATGGGCCTCATCACCGGAACTTTCTTCAACACTACGGGCTACGGTGGCAATTTTCTCACTTGTTACGGATGAAATTAAGCATTATGATTTTGATATCTGTCTTCTTGGAACAACCCGTGAGTTGGCTACCATATGCCCATATAGATTTCAGAATTTGTTTGTATAACAGCTGTACGATGTGGATCGCTAGTTAAGATTTTCTCCCAAAGAGTTATATTTGTTTTTAGGTTTTCTGTGTTCCGTTAATTTCAGTTTAGCACCTAACGTCATGCTGAGATATAAAGCAGTGATATATAAGGATGACATTGTAATACGTTTTTCGGGAGATTTTTTAGGCTAACGTCAAACTAACATCTTAACTTTCGAAATAGAAACAGAAGAGTGAATTTTGACAAAAAAAGTACTATTTCTCGAAGACACAATCCTAAAGCCATACATACTGGTAGACCCTCATCACCGTTTCTCTTTCTATATATCAGTGGTAAAGATTAAGGTTACAACTAATAAAAAATCGTTTCCTGTTTGTCATAACTAATAGCAGTATACCAGCATTAAAAATCACATGTTTTGGGATGAAATTTTGGGCCAACACCACAAAGGTTAAAAAAGGTATAGTTATTCCAAGTGAATCAACCCAAAAAGTTCTTGAATGGACTAGTAAAACTGGCTCTCTGTTACATGTTTACAGGTATGGCACTTTTTGAAAATGACTATAATTGATAAAATGGTCGAGTTGACATTTAAAGTTACCATCATATCGTACTTGATACAGGTGATGACCGACAAATAAGCCAGGTTTTCTTAGTAACTGCACGTTCCACGTACCAATCCGGTTACTTAAGAGATTTTTAATATTGAGTTGCTCTGGAACGCCACATTACTCCCTCGAAAGTGAATTCCCCTTCGGAATTCATTAGGCTTCTTGTGACATGAAACGAACCTGGACTGCATGCTGTATTTGTGGGTGCCCGCGCATTCGCCCACCTTATTGAGTTTTGGCTTTGTAGCAGCATGAGACAAACTTCCTGGATATATCTGTGCCTTCACGCAGAGAAAATATATGGTTGTAGCATAATTACAGCAAATATAGTATGTTTCTAAACATAATAATATTGTTAGTGTGAAAATTCTTGTTAGTCGTCACAATGTCATAATTTTCCAAATGATCGGAGTGATAATAAAATAATTGTAGAAACCATTTTATTGTTAAAATGTAAAAATGAATATAGTTCCTACAACTATTAGTTCCTACAAAATAAATATAATTGTGGTTAACAATTAATTGGCCGTTATTTATGCTTAAGGCAAATATTTCGTGCTGGATTATGGTTGCTGTGATGATATTGCTTTTTTCAAAACAATTTTTGCAGGTTAGAGTTGCGGCGAACAAAACATGGTTGTAATGATAATAAGATTGTTCTATATCATAAAATGTTAATAGTTTCAGTGATCGTGTAATAGTTGCATTAAATATTTTTTATTTCTTCAGAACCATCTTTATGTTTGTACGAAGTATATTTTTAAATGTGCCAAACATGTTTATTGTAATGTCATATATTTAGGGAATCATATTTATAATTGTTTCAATAGTGTATTTAATGATGGCAAAATTAATCTTATTGTACCAACCATTGTTATGGTTGGTACAATTATGTTGCTGCTCCTTCACTCTGAATTATTAAACTTTAAGTATTTCATTTCATTGTGACCTAAGACGTTCTAGTATTAAGTGTCAAAGTGGCTAATATCCGTCTGTTTTATAATAAATATAACAGACGTGATTTTGAGTGTGCGAAAGTATAGTTTGTAAGTGATTGGCGATCGTTTTCGCCATTTGGTGTGCAGTTTATTTGTAGCCCCGGATTTGTGTTAACATTAAGTAAAGTCGACTCATTATCGTGAAATTTGTGTGTTACTAAATATTTAATTTTAACAAATACATATTTTTATAAGTAATTATAATTATAATATTTTTTCAGAATCCATGTAGTTGATGAACAAATTTATATTTATTATATTATTAGATAAATTAATATTTATATTATTATTCAATAAAAAATTAATTAAAAATAATTTAATTGTTTGTATTATTTCAAGATTTATTTTTATAACATTTTTACTAAAATCATTTCATAATTCAATCCTTTGTAGTAGCAAACATTTAGTGTTCACTACCAATAAACTAAACGAAATAAAATTATATCAAGGACCATATTATGATCATTGCAATAAAAGTTGTTTACGATCATCATGTTTGTTACCAACATGCAATGTTTGCTGCAACAAAAATATAACTGCAACAAACATAATATGTTTGCTGGAACAAAATCTAATCATTTGTAACATGTTCGCTCGAACAAAATAGTTAGTTGTCAAAACCACTATACAACGAATTTATATGATTGTTGCAATAAAAAACCCAAACATAATATGTTCCTCTTAAAACATTTTTGTAGGCATTATATTTTTTTTTTCAGTGTTGAGAGCGCGAAATAAACTACCACGGATTATTGAGAGAGAAAGCAGTAATTCCATTCTGAGAAGTTAATTTTGCCGTGTTAGGTTAGGCAGGAGTATTGACGTGTTGCTCCCTAAACAGGGCCGTTGGGGTCACCAATGAAGCGTATTGCTTACTGTAAGTTTGAATTTGCGTTGTACTTCGGAGTTGTTGCTTGCGTTATCTTGTAGTCCACCAGGTCGGTTTCGATCTAATGATGACGTCATTGAATGAATGTGTGATCGAAAAGATCAAATCCATCTCATCAGGCATATGCTACCGGACTTGGTGTTCATGCTGTGCGATTCGAATATATATACATTCAGTCGTGACGCGACAGTACTAATGAATTACAAGAACTTGACTCGAAATATCGATTTTATTAATTACGTGTGGTGTGAGTGTCAAATTCAAGTATCTTGGATCTCTCATTAATCACGATAACAGTTTGGGACAGGATATCAAGGTTCACCCGCCAACTGGTATTTGGGCTTTATATCGTCAACGTTCATTTCTGAAATAAAAATATCTTGCAAATACGGATAAGCTGAAACTGTACAGATTGTAGATCAAACCCGTTGTCTAGTATGGATGTGTGAGTTAGACCTTGACGGATGAGTACGCAAGATGGCTTCTAGCATTCGAAAAGTATCATGCGTGTGATATATGGCCCAAAACGCAATTTTGATGGCATATACCGAGTCGTCTCAATCACGAAAACGGGAATTTAATGCAAATTCCTGATTTCGTGCATGAAATCAAAGGCCAGCGAGTATGCAAGCTCGATCACGTTCTGCGTGCCGATCCAAACCGAACGATACAGCGATCCTTGTAGGTAGAGCCGCCTTTCGGTATAGGCGAAGAAGTCACTGTCGTTGACGATAGCTCCACGGCGTAGACAGCGGTCTTCTGACTACTTGCAACAGTATGAAGAGCTGACTCAAGATCGAAACCGATGGAGTCAGATTGTTGGAACAATTGCCTGTAAACGTCGTTAAAAAAATTATATCATATGTTATATACATCATGTTACGTTGAGCCTAGGCTTAAGAATTCTTTAAGATGTTTACAAGGTCTGTACATAAACCTGTAAAATAATGAAATTGTTAACATGTAGAAAACCGCTTTCAACGTCTTTATAAGCCTTTTAAAATACACCCAATATATATTTAAAGCTAAGCAGCAAACAATAACAATGGCACTTATATAGCAACATAACGATTCACGATTAAATATTTATCCAGCCTTTTCCTCAATTTACCGTAACAATTGTTACAACCATTTCCAATTCGTTTTTATTTTATTATAATTTTATTTTATTTTTTTAAATCTTTTCTTAACAATTTCTCGGTTTAAAACTCGAATTCCTTTTTATCATAAATTCTACTTAAAGTCAACCCGACATTGTGTGTGTATATAGTACCATCGTGCAAGATGAAAAATAACCGGATACACACCCAAAAAGAAAAACAAAAAAATATTTAGGCCCTACAAAAATATTTAAGAATCGTCGTCGGAAAATGGTATGTATCCCAAAGACATTTCTTTCCCAACTCAAAATATATTCTCGTGGCAAAAAACATGTTTGTGTGTGTGTGTGTGTATGGATGAGTGCGTGTGTACCAACGTCAGGTGGTGCAAACAAAATGTAGGACGACGAGATAATATAAAAAAATTTGCCCATTTCATTCCAAAAAGGATATAATACGAGTACAACAACAATAATAACAACAAATTTTCATTTGAAATGGTGAAAATTGGTTAAATGAGGAAAATTTTTCAAAAATGGAAATTGTGTGAAACTATTTTATAAACGAGCAGCAGGAAGTTGTTGTTCGTAATCGTAAATGAGGAAACCTTAAATGAAACAAAGATACATGATTTGCTTAACTAGGTGAATAGGTCAGAAGTGTGTTAATTATATCGATTTTCCGGTATGATAATTGTTTTCGAAAGGGGTGGTGAGTTTAAATTGTCGGACTGAGGCCATATTAAAATAGGTTAACCTCAAGATAATAATATTGCTTCCTTAAAGAGGGACACATTGTAGTGTACAGTTTTTTTCGTACATCGTCGAATCTAACCATACAGGTCAACAATGTGACTCAAATTCATCACAGCACTGTTCCTGTATGTGTTTAATATTCTTATTGCGGATAAAATTAATTAAGGATGAATTGCGGATGAAATTAAGCATTTTGCAGCAAAACATCTACATCGACTGCACCATCATGAAAATCTTAACATTAGCTGTATCCTGACTAACACTCCAACAAGAAGACTTACTGTTGCTAAAAATTTGAGGAGGCATAGACGAAACTGGGGATAATCATAAGATTACTCCGACTAATAAAAATTACTAATTGTTTAATTGGGTAGAAGACTTCTTATCCCGAAATAAAATCAGGATAATTAATGTCATACACCTATCCCGAAAAAAATCTATCAACAAAGCCATTAAGAATTACTATTAAGAATTGATTAGGAATCAATACAGTATGACTATTGTGCGTGCCTGATGTAAAATGACTTTAAATTTCTCGCTCATACCCTCATTTTTTGCTCGTTTCTTGAGCTACCGAATGTTATACATCATGCGTACGGCACTATACGTCAAAATATCGTCAACATATCAGGTCGGACTTCCTCTACGACCACCAGGAAAGAAAGCAAGATCATTACAGCCCATGTACGAACATGCCAACGTAAACGAGACTGTTCCAGTATAACAAACATATTCTGCAATTGCCAGTGAATATAATGAAATTGTTGTTGACTCCAATTGATGTGTTCGCGAGCATATTCGAGTCTATCTTTGTGGTGTCAATACTCTAGTGGGCCGCTTAGGAGTGAGGTTGGCATGCTTCAAACGTCTTCTAAGCCAGTGTTACGTCCATCGACTGCAAGTTTAGGTAGCTCTGGCGTAATATTTATTTTGTTTATGGACTTCTGGTTTATGATCAACTAGAAATCAATAGATTCAATATTTTTATGATTAATTTATGGTACTCATAAATTAATTACCTGCACAAAAACAAACAAAAATAAAAACAAAAAATTGGTAACTCTCATCGATGAGTAATACTCTAAACATACTACTTTCTTCACTTATTCAAAGTATATAAGCAATATTTACGCTACATAGGTACTAAAACTGTACAAGAAGTACATGTTGATGTTTGTGTATGTACGTAACTCATATTTTTCTATATAAACATGAATTGCAGTCGAGAGCGATAAAAAAATCTTTATCTTTCATTTAACGTGAGACCGTCATAGCCACCTAAGTATAAATAAAAATTTACTTACCAGTAATTTGGAGAACAAATAAAAAAAAAAATCATAACATATACAATATAATATCATCAATAGTTCAATAATCGAATAGTCGAATTTATACTTATAAAGTATATATAATTCTTCTGGTGCTGCAATTGTAACGGTAGGAAAATGGTGTTCTTAGAGAATATAGACAAAGTTTGAATAACTTAGGGATCAATTTTAGATCGGTTATACCCACATCACAGCCAAATAGAAGAATTAGTGGCAAGGCCTCACAGGGAAACCAGCATCTATCTACCCACGAGATTTAAAGAGCTGATCTGGATCCAGTATAAAATTATAGATTGTGAAATTATTGCTTCTTATAGTAGCCATATTATTATTATTGTTATTCCTTATCTTACGATTGTTGTGATTACTATCCCAACTTAAGAATAATTTCGTTTAGCAACGACATTGAAAATAGCGGGTGTAGTGGTCGAAATTAATATTATCTATCTGTTGATTTAAAATATAAAAAAAATCATATTTTGTGTGAACTCTAATATATAGGGTATATATAGTGAATTTTAATATACAATATATAGTGTGCACGTGGGTAACATTTTTTTTCAGCACCACATAAGAATCCGAGGAGTACTCTGCGGTTGCTTATGAGGTGAGTAATGTAACTTATTAATTGTTTGCCCAAATATATTTCTTTTTGTTGTGCTACCTATATATCAAAATATGTATATTCTACATGTATGTATCATATAGCATTAGGGTTGTCTTTCTTAAATTGATGGTTTTAACTTAATTTGTCGGCACTTAAATTCATTATTAAGTCAATAAACATTTTTTAAATGAAAAGCTAAATTTTTTTTTGTGCGGTGGTGATGTGATAAGCAAGTGAGTGAACAGTAGTGATCAGTGGGTTTTTTTGCTTTTAAACAACACGATGTTTGTGGTACTCCCTAAACTTACGCGACGAGGAACCTCCCAATATCCGGAAGAAGCTATCCTACGAAAAAGCGTGTTGGTCTGCGTAAAGGGGTACGTAACACCAGTGAGATGGCAATTTCATAGTAAAATTCCTTCACTAAAACCTTCTGGATACTCTTCAGACAGCAGATTGGCTCATACAGACAGACAGAAGATTAGCTGATGAACAAATCTTCCATTGCAATTCAAAAAAATCGCATTAAGCAAATCGGTTAATCCATACTCGCGAAGGTTTGAGGCGATTTTAATGCTCGGGAGTGTATACAAATCTACTAACAACAACAATTGACTTCCAAAAGACTTTGTGCTTGGGTTTATGAACAAAAAACATCAGCAGCATATAGTTGAATCAGGACTGTATCGATCTGTAATTTTAAAAGGAACACCATCGTATGAGCCTCCAATTTGTAAGACGTTAGCTTCAACAATTTTATATAAACGGCAGAAAGATGGAAGAATGCTTTGAAGAACCTGAAACTGGCAATGCTCTAACAGACGTGGTAAAACAGTTTAGTACACTTCCGAAATCTTTATATTACATTGGTCAAATAGATAAACTGGTGGGGGCGATACAGTTTTACCTTGACTTCAAATTTCTCCGTTCGTCAAGATCCATTAATTATCTCTCCAATAAAATTTTCTCGATCAAACTATACCGAAATAAGATCGTTTTTAATGGGCTTTAATCGAAGGTAAGGTGGCAACCAACTGGTAGGACAACTTTATTTGAGTTTTCAGTACTTGCTTCTAGTGCGTTTTTACCACCCTCGATTTACTGACGAGCAGGCCAAAAATATTTTCAATGACATAACTTGTCCCAGTATAAATTTGAATTATTCTAAATTATTACACGACTTGTCAGAGTGAATTTTCATAATACAAGTTTTCGGACGGGCAAATCCATGGCAGATTTACTCATTTGTTGACCAAGTTATATTTCTAATGCAATTAACAATTATAAATAAAACACCGACGATACGTTAATTTGGGCCGTCGTCCGTCATTGCTCTTCCTCCACCTCCAAATTCAGCAGACAAATTGTTTATTTTGGGGCACCGGCCTGCGCGCTTGAATGTGGCTCAATTCGGTTGGCTAGAGACCTTCGGGCTGGGTGTAACATTTGGGGTTGATACACTTAGGAACTTGGGGGGAAAAAGATGAAAATAGTACTAACCTGTTATCCACTCGTACAGCTTCCAATCTCCTTCTGACACGTGTGTAACCTTGTGCTCTGTATGACGAACAAGCGCCGCGATTGCTCGCGTTCCACTTGCCGATAAAGTTCACGTGGTTCTTGACACGAACCACTTTCACCCATTTTGTATTTTCTACACCCTCTGACAACGTAATTCATTACTTGTTTTCCTTTTATTTTCTTTGATTTTTACTGTTCACCTAGTTTCACTTTTATTTATATTTTTATTACATTTCATTTGTTGCTTCCTCAATTAATTTTTCGATTTTACTATTTTCGATCCAAATGTTCACCTTCCGTGTTGCCTTGCAACAGCACAAAAAAGCCCCATTTCCGCCACACACTGACACATCTAGTTATATAACTTTCCCGTATCGCACTGTTCATTGGGCAGTAAGTTATCTTCTTTACGCTCCTTCCGCCATCTACATTCCAGCACACAATTCAGCTATGGTTGATTATCAAGATATTACCAGCTTGGAGGTGTATTTGACATTGGTCTGACGTATATCAGTGTCACTGTCATATGAAAAGTTTTGTGCTATTTTGTGGTTATTTGTCATTTGTGTTTTTGTTTACAATGAATTTTTGTTTATGGAATAGGTTCATGTAATAAGTGTATGTTCATTGTGATTATTGTTTCTGTGAATGTTTATTGTAAAACGTCTCGTATGTGACGCCAAATGTGACGTTAGCAATAGAAAGAAATCAATTCTTTTTATTGCTAACGTCACATTTGGCGCCCAACGCGGGGCTTGATATATAAAAAAACGGCAATTGGAGCGTCCTCCTTCTAAGCATACGGATAACAACGAAACCTGGTTGTAGAAAAATATTATGATTAAACAATCAATCCGTCAAAACTTAGTTGAATATTGCTTGGGATGAATGGTTCTTGATGAGGAGGGTGATTCAAAACAGATTTGTTTTTACCTCAAAGATAACCAGTTTCGAATCATATGAACATATGGTTTCAATAGGAAAGTACAACTTGTCACGCCATGCGTATGTATAGTTTAACACCTTGATTACAGTTAAATGCCTTTCTTCACATATGTTAATAAGGTCCTGCAATTTGACTAGAGATGAGCATTTGAATTATATTATATTTTATAAATACAGACTTCTAATATAAGAACGCACGAAATTTGTTTCGAGCATCTGTCAAATTTTTTGTGTATGGCTGATCAGAATAAAAGGTTATAGCGTTAAACAAAGTGTGCAAATCATTTATTCCAACACGTAACATTTATTTGTATCAAATAATATAATATTAAAACTGAAATGAATTTTTAAAATGCTAGTTTTTGAACAAAATGTTTGTCGATTGATGAATATAGATCCCCAAAGGTCAAACCAATAGTAGATTCCACGATGCTTAGATTTTTCCCGTGTGGCTAGTAGATTAACCGAAGTGAAATATTCCCCAAATAAAACAAAATGGACATGTTCGAGTACATTTACAATTGTGATCATTTAGGCAAAGTATTGTACCATAAATGTTGCATGAAAATTCTATGATACCAAAGCAAATTAAAAATAAAAATATCATTAACTAAGTGAAAAAAATTAACATTAAAATACAAAGTTTATGAACAATGCAAAACAATTTCCAAATGCGTCGACAATATAAAAAAACTGACGTTACAACTACGGTATGTTGCACCAAAGTACAATGAACAAATCTGTTCAACCAAAATCAAACAGTAATTATGTGAATAGGTTTTCTAGAATGTAGGATGTTTGAAATTTTATTAAAACATTTGTTCATTGTTCTTTGGTGCAACATACCGTAGTTGTGACGTCACTTTTCTTTATTGTCGACCCCTGGAATTGGACTTATTTTAATAATTTCATTCAAAAGGCATTCTAGAAAACCTATTCACATAATTACATTTTGATTTGTTTTGGGAAGTATTTCACAGTCATGTAAATTAAACAGTTTATGGGTAGAACCCATTCCAAATCTGGAGAACCCGTTTTGAAATTAATAAAAGCTCTAATTCGTAATAGCCCAGAAGCTTTCCAAATCGAGTAATTGATTATCGACTACTCGATTTTACTCATCCCATTTTACCTCATTCGATTATCGAGTATTTATTTAAGTAATCGAGTATTACTCGAAATCCTAAATATTAAACAATTGAATTATATGCAACTACAAAACCGTCTACTAAACCTATTAAAACACATTTTACCAAAGAGATACAGCTATTAATCTTTGACATTACAAAACTCAAAAATAGATGGAGGGCCGATCTGTTGTTGATTTAATTTACGCCATATTACTTTTGTTTTCCATTTTACGTCAAGTGGCAACCGAATTGAGAAAAATTCAATCAATTTAAAATAATCGTTTAAAAATAATAAGTATACTACAACTTATTAAATTATATTATATGTTATAATATTATCACCTGCGGTAAGTAAACACAAAAAATGACAAATTTTGATGTATATTAATTATGTATATGAAAATTAATTTTGATTTCGCATTAAATTCAAAATCTTGTAGGCGATGTCAAAACGATCTAATATTGGGAAACATTTTAAAAAAGATTCTAAAAACTCTTTCGCAGCAATATGTAACGGATGTTCCAAAACATTAAGCTGCAAGGGTTCAACAACAACGGGCATGATAAATCATATGAGAAATTTCCATATCAAAGAACTTCAGAAAAATGAAGAAGAAGCAGCACCGAATAATGTAGGGAAAAAAATTAAATTGCAATTTGAATCAAATAACTGTATATCGAATTATTTAAAGAAGGAATCTTTAGATGAAATATTAGCGAGAGTAGCAGCAGTAGATGAAATGTCACTCAATAGTATGATCCACTCAAAGGCAATAAATGAATATGTGAATTCCAGAGGGTATAAAATGCCAAGTAGCATTACGACAGTGGTTTCTTATATTAATCGTTTTTTTTTTAAGTAAAGTGTAAGAAATTGCGTGAATTATTTTCAACTTATAAAAAAGCCAATAGAAAGTTCTCTATAACAGTCGACGAATGGACTGATTGTAACGTCATTCGTTATATGAATATTACTGTTCACGTAGTTGATTTGGAAAATATTAAAATGTGTAATTCATATGTTCTTGGTTTATGTGAAGTTAAAGGCAAAGGAGACGCTGATAAAATTAAATTATTGGTAGAACAAAAATTAAAAGAGTTTACTATTGACATAAATATCGACGTTATTGCTTCTACACATGATGCTGCATCAGTAATGCGTAAGTATGGTGAAATGATAAATCCAGTTAGCCAGCTGTGTCACAACCACGCATTACATTTGGCTATAATGGATAGTTTTTATAAGAAAAACGTGGAATGTAATATTGATATAAACGAGGACCATAACGCTAATCAAGAAGATTTTTATGATGTTGATGATGTCATTGAAGATGATGATCATCCAATTAATGACGAAGTTTGTTTAGATAGAAACATGTTTGTGGATTTTGAGCTTCAACATGAAGAAAGTGATGCTGCTTTATCTCTATCTGATGATTTAAATAGTGTAATGCAAAAAATAAGAAAAATTATCTTACTATTTAAGAGATCTGCTTTAAAAAACTCTATTTTGCAACAAAAAATTATTGAGTCAGGAAAAAAGAAGATGAAACTGATTCTCGACGTCAAAACTCGTTGGAGTTCCATGTGTAAAATGTTGAAACGTTTTACATATTTAGTGCATAACGTAAATGAGTCACTTGCAGAAATCCATTTGCCTACTGTTACCGATAACGAGATTACTCTAATAAAAAGTTTTTTGGAAGTTTTAACACCTATAGAAATGGTGGTTACTGAATTAAGTAAAAATGATGCCACTCAAATAACTTCCGAAGGCGTTTACAAATTCATATTTAATAAATTAGAGGAAAACAAAAATAGCATTAGTACAAATTTGCTAGCAACAGTTAAAAAAAGAATGAACGAACACCGTGTTGAAGTCTTGATGACCTTACTAATATACCTCGATAGTGGAAATGTTCCTAAGTCAACCGAACATTTTAAATACTCATCAAAGAATGCAGCTATATTGTTAGGAGTCAAGATTATGGAACAAATTTTTCCTCAAGATTCATTAGACCTAAACGAACACGAAAATCCTGAACAATCCATACAAGACCTTTATATACAAGAACAAACTGCAGCTGGTGATCAAAATATGCACGAGGAGCTTAAACAAACTATAAATTCAGTAACTAATACATCATCTGAAAATAATTTTCAAAAACAAATAAAAAACAATTTTCGCAAGTTTGATTTATAAATAAATTATAAGCAAAGAACACCTTTATTGGATATATTGTACCGTGCCCTATTAGCTATTAGACCGACATCAACTCCAACTGAACGTGTATTTTCGACCGCTGGAATGGTTAAAACAAAATTGCGAACCAGATTTAACTTTGAAATTTCCAATTCATTTTTATTTTTAAAATACATATTTAATAATAATAAATTAAAATGATTTTGAATTTTTTACTGTTGTTAGTATAATTTTATTGTTTATTGTTTATATTTTCTTCCTTTTTTCAAATAATCGATTAATCGAGTATTATCGAGTATCTCATTTTAAAGTACTTGATAATCGAGTATTGAAAATCTTCGAGTATTTGGAAAGCCTTGGTATATATTTGGAAGAGCTCCGTGAATTTTTTAGAAGGAGAGTTAAATGTTTGGCTTTACTACAACGAATTTTTTTTATTCCTTAAAGTATCATGGAATGTAAAAGAGTAACATGGAACAATGTTACATGCTGATGATTCATTTAAATTGGATATCAATTCGTATGTTGTAGATTTAGCATGCAACGCAAACCCAGTGAGAATTGTGAGTGTGAAAATGTTGACTGCTATTAATCAATATAAGCTTATCATAAGTGATTTGAACTGAAACAATCTACACACACATTGATTTTCTGTAACTTCAACAGATCATACCGTGTCAACAATCTGACTCCATCGATTTCCGTCACGAGCCAGCCCTATATTTTTCTGTCGCCGTGGAGACAGAAAACTCTTTGACTACCAAAAAGGCGACCTTTCTTTAAAGATCGCTGTATCGTTCGGTTTGGATCAGCACGCAGAACGTAACCTGGCCACCGTACTCACTGTCCTTCGATTTTATGTTTGATATTTCATAGTATGTGCCGTCAACGTTGCGTTGAGGGGCCATATTACACTCGCATAGTTCCTCGAATGTTACGACAACGGGTGTGATCAACAGTTTCGGTGTCATTTTACACAGAGAGCTATACACACACACACTGATACTCTGGATATAGAGATGCACGTTTAAAGCTCTAAAACAAAGCTTTTTTTCAAAATATGTACAACATAAACATTAAATACATATTTTTCGCAAAAATATAAAAATTTATTAGAAAATTGGGGATACCAAATAAATAAATTGTATTCGATTTTGTTCTGTATATGTATATGTGTATAAAAGCGCCCTCAACTTTGTCGATATATATTTTACGGTTATGGGGAGCTTTTTTATGAACGAATATAAAATTTATACTGAACTGATGTTTGTTGTTATCTTTTAGCTCTACACTAAACATATACTCGTATATATAGGAGCATCATCTTATACAATGTTACGCGATTATATTTATAGCTTTCGAGTTTTTGTTTTTTTAACTCTTGGTGTTACGATACCAAGATGATATACTCGTATATTATACATCCTGTATCAGAAAAGTCCCGAAGGATTAGAAAAACTATTTCCATCAATATGTTCGACGGTCCATCATTTCTTATTCATTCCCAATATAATGTAATTTGCATGAATGTACCCAATCTTAAAAAAAAATAAATGAAATTCAAATTAACTTTGAAATTCAATTTCAAACATATTCTAATGACGAAATCGAAATCAAACTCCAAATAAACTTAGAAGAAATTGAATGATGACTGTAAGAAAATATATAGTATGCAAAATAGATCGGGTGCTTGCTAACTCATTCAGTACGATAGTTTTGCGTTCTATAACTCTACACTCTATAGACTGGCGCCGAACATGTTAATCAAATTGCTTGCTTATCGATTTGAACACATTACACTTCTCAGCTCTACATCTTATATGTACAGTCTAAACAAAATTATAACAGATTTGTGTACATCTTTGAACTTGTGCTGTTATCTTGAGTCTAAAATGCGAGCGAACAACAACAACAACAACAAGAAATGATTAAATAGAAGAAAATAAGGATTTTAGAATTTTCGCTCTGAATTATGCATGAACTGATTGATGATAGTCGATTATATCTCGAGAAGGATGATATAAGATAAATTTGTATACTAGACAGTGCGTTTTAGCTATATGATGTTGTTCAAATTTTTATATACTCGTAATTTAGTTCTTGTTGTACTTTTTAAAGAAGATTATACCAGCGGAAGCAACAATTGATAATTATAAAAAGGTTAACATATTTATGTTGGCAACATTGTTTTGTTTGACAACCAATTTGACAGTTGACCTTTGTTCTATCAACTCATCGTCCATCGCAAATCGGTTAGCTATGGAACGTTTTTGCACCACGTATACTCTAAATGATAAAATACGCATCCAGTAAAAAGTCGAAGTTTGGTCATCGGCAGCGTTGCCATATTTATTTTATTAAAAACTGAACAAAAAACTGATTTTAATGTAAAATATCTTCGATATCGGATCCGAAAGCGGATTTTGTTATTATGAAAATCCGATATCGAAAAATTCGCTATTATGAAACTAAAAAGACAAAACGAAATCGGATTTTCCGAAAATCGAATGTCAACATCCGACAACTAGACTTAGTAGACGAATTTCATTTTGTGTTATTGTGAATTACTAACTTCATGTTTATATTTGACAAATTCGATCCAATATAATCTGAAAATTCGGAGCGGATCGAATTTTTCGATATCGGAAAAAAATCCAAAATCGGATTATTTCATAATAGCCCCCGTTATGAAATAGCCCCCGTTATGAAATAGCCCCCGATTTCGGTTTGTCTTTTTAGTTTCATCAGGACAAAATCCGCTTTTGGATCCGATATCGAATTTTTCATATTGAAACCGAAATAAAACACAAGTGGAAATGGATCGGAAACAAACTGAGAAACCTCCGATTAACATAACAGGAATAATACAAAAATTTGATATCGGATCTGAAAGCGAATAAGCTATTATCCGATATCGTAAATCCGATATTATGATACTAAAACAATAAATCGAAATCGGATTTTTCGAAATCTTATGTCAAATTCCGACTGCTATTACCCGAGCATTTCTGTGATCTGCAACTTTCTTCGTTATTGACCGGCGTCGATTTTTAATCGATATTACTGACCAAATGGTATAGTATTGATCAACTAGCTAAGAACTAGCTAAAGTTATTTTAAAGTTTCAACAGCTCTAGTAAGATCTCTATTACAAACAGTGCATATAATGACATCTCACATCGCCAGCAAGTACATATTTCACTCTGCAGAATCAAGACGTTTGTGTAATGAGTACCATCCGAACAGAGAGAATATCGTCGAAAGCAGAACTCTATAATACACTGGTGTACATGTCCTATTACACTTCACACCATTTAGATGTCCTATCTGTTTCGTCATCCAAATTTCGCAACTCCATGAACTCATCGACCCAATTTCTTTTGGCCAGTATTCAACCGGCGCTATATAACCGTCTTATATCGTCACACGAAACATTATTATTGTTAGCCATATAGCAAAGGTATTGTCATCGGTAATCGGTACATCAACACGATCAATGAATACACGAACTATATCATCACGTTATCGCAAAAATGTTTTCATCTGTAATGTATACCCTTATAAACTAAGTCGGTATCGCACGGACTACATGATTAGTGGGTATGAAGATGCGTTGAACCAATGGTTTACCACAAATTATTTCTAAAAAATAATTAATCAATTAGCAGCCACTGTCTGAAATCAAGATGGAAAAAAGATCATGGACAGATGAAATCTTTACTGTGCAGTCTCATATACTCGACGGATATCACCTTCGTACTTCACTAACGGACACCCTTATAAGTGACCAGTTGGCCTCTGAATTTTTTGGTAAAAATAATTTTACTAATAAAATTTTACTGTTTATATTCCAAATTTTACCATCACATTTGAAACTTAACAAAAATTTTAAAATTTCTAGTAAAATTTGAATTTAGGACTTGAAAGATTATCAAGACTTAGACAATTTTTCCTAATCTTTGTTAATGTTAAAGAGTTTTAATACTTGAATTCGACTTAACAATTGCAAATAAACAAAAGAAATTTAAGTCAGAATTTTGATAAAACGCATTGTTTTTGGAATGCTAAACACATTATTTTGGAATAAAACTAAAATGAAAATTATTAATACAAAAACTGTCCAAAATCTGGATTTTCTTAGAAAAACTGAAAATCTTTTGTCCTATTAAAAAAACTGAAATTTTCCGCTCCAACTGCCGCAGCTTTAACCACTGCGCCATCTGGACGGTCTGGTAAGCAGTTACTGAAAAATATTTTCTCCTATTGTAGGTCATAAACCTTGTATCAATAAAGGGTCATAAACCCTTTATTGATACAAGAACTCGAAAACGGGTATAATTATCCACTGTGTATCTACTCGGCCGCTTGACGAGTACAGATAGTCATTTCTCCAATATAACAGTGTGCATTTACCGTCCTTTATAAGGTACTTTATATTCCATTTTTTGTCAAAGAAACATGACCTGCTTGTGTGTTTCTGGAAAACACAATGACCTGGAAGAAGTTGGCGTAGATACTTATCCAGATTACGTCAGATGAGTTGACAGATGTCAGCTATCCTTTTTCTAATATTGGTTGCTTTGGGAACCAGTATTAGAAATGAGTATATGAAATACAGAGGATCCCCATAACTGAGTACCATATGTCTAAATACAGTAAATAAAATAACTTGCTCAGTTTCCGATAGGCAGCCGAATTGGGAAGTGTAAGTCTTTTCAGCTTGCGTGTAGATAATAAACACCCTCATCTCATTCTTTTGATAAAAGCTATTTTCAGTTTTTAAGGGCTCTATAAAAACGTAGACGTAATTTGAGTTTCAGAAACCTGCATGATGCCGATGTTGTATTCAAGTAGAAATGTTTGTAACTCTTGTTTGTGTTCCTTGAGTGCATTCACGTTTAAGAGCATAAGATTCATGTTGGTCTCCATCATTTGCATGAACTTATTCTTTGATTCATTAAACGTGTATAAACGCGTGCTCTATAAATTTCCTGGTCTTCGTTTTGGTTTGAATTAAATGTTCTAAAACATTTGAAAACTTCATCGTATGATAGCATTTGGTTAACCATCGTAGTCACTTCTCCCCCAATGATTTGATTTTTTAAAATCTGGTTTAATATCAGTTTGCCGTGGTGTCTGTTTTTTCCATAATACCTTATATACTACGCATGCTCCTTAGTTGGCGGTGTGATTCCTGTTTCATACCTGTTACAGTTGGTACTGTTATGCAGATCAACACATAGTAGGCTGGGATTTTACAGTTGTTTTGGGAATTTTCATTGTCCTGAAAGTTATTGCAATACTAAACCGAATTTCGTTTGATTGACTCTTCTACTATTACTGTTCTGTAAAAATGCTCAACTTTAAACGGTTGAGATTTTCTTCGCTTTTTGCTGATTTCTTGAGGTGGTACAGTCGTCTATATCCCCTCATCAAATATCATGACCATGGGAATCCGCAACAGATACTCGAAAGACTTAAAACCGATATGATGACCAGACAAAAGCAAATTGGTGGCTTCGAAAATGCTGTTAAAGTTAGCCGAAAATTTCCAGCCGAAAAAATAAGAAAATCGATAATGCAGATAGTGTCTTTGCTACTCCATATTTTCTAGATATTTTACATAACACTCTATAGAGATTGATTTTATAGAGATTTCAGAATTTATACATTATTACATATGAGTATTTATACAAGTGTTTTTCCGTTAGTTTGATAATTTTTCGTAGCATCAATTTTTTATTTTGGCTGGAATAGCAAAGACACTATCTGCATTATCAATTTTTTTATTTTTTCGGCTAACTTTAACAGCATGCCTCGAAAAGAAAATGGTTACCGGGCAAGAAAACCTTAAATAACTCATCGGAACCGCACAAGAAAAAGCTGAACAAGCGAATTTATTGGCTGAATATGAGAGCTGAACAGATGCATATTAAAGAAAGATTGCAGCAACAAGAGAGTACTTGAAAGATGGAAAAACCAATGATACACCATCCAAAATGCTCGACCCAGCAGCTCCATTAAATTAAAACCAGCAACGTTCGATGGAGCAACACCATTTAAAATCATTCAACTATCGGGGGTTAGCCCAATAAATGTTGTAGAAATTACAACGACAGAATTATTTCGAACACTTCAACAACGAAATGGATCAAGATAACGTAAATAACATCATCAAGCCAGCAATTAAAGTACAATGAGTGGAATTGGAAACAGCAATCGGTCACATCCAATAAATAATACCAGACCAGAAAATAGTTGATGGTCAACGAGACTCCGGGACGGAAATTATATGTTCAGATCTTGGGATTCTAAGATGACTAAGAAGGCGTAAGTAAGTGAGAACACCACCCCCGATGTTCCGAAGACCACTATAAGGAAATTTTAAATTCAAATACCAAAAGGCTATAGAGAGCATATATTAAGGATAAAAAAGGATGTAGTGGATAAAGTGGATAAGATAATCCTGGGTATTTAATGAGGAAAAATATAGTCGTGTTGGAGTTTGGTCAAGTGGCGTGTTTTGGTAACATCGAGCTGCCACTCTAATGGAATATAGCACATCGCAATTAATAAATAATACCAAGCAAGGATGGCCAAATTAAATCCGCAATAGAAATACACGGTTCGAAGGTAAACCTCAACACAAAACCACTTTACTAACTTGTGAATAAATATTATGTCTTTATACTCTGTGCTGAGTAAATAAACCATAAATCATATATCCTACCCAAATATAAACAAATATTCTAGTTTGTCAAACTCGTTAAATTAACACACACACACACAACATAAATGCCAACAAAAAGTTTATGATAAATTTAACACATTTGTACATTTATTATATCACATAAGATTTATGCTTATAACATAATTTTCACAATAAATGTTGAATTTTGCGCTGTCGTCAAATATATATTGTCTGTCATTCATTCACACTGTGTACAAATATATTTACAATGTCAAATTACATAGATTGATACTCGAATTTTAAACCGTAAATTTATTTACCAAACGTTTCAACTGTTGGTGTTTTTTGTCTCTAGATACGAGTATACACTGCAGTTCATTTGAATAGGAACGACCGTTTTTTTTTAAATATTTTGAATTGGTCCAACTTTTCTAAGATTGACTTTTACAGGATTAGAATTTGTTTAAAATTACATAATTTTTAAATAAAAATAAACTAGTAGGCCAGAAGAATTTTATTTTATTTTGTTTTTTCTTAAAAAGTGTGATTTTTCACCCTTTTTCACTAAATTTGTCCTAAACCAACAAAAACAAAATACAATGTTTGTGTGTAATTGTGCAATGTAAACATTTAGGCGATTACACGGTGATTAAATGATTTTCGTTATACAAATGTGTCAAATGCATTAGTCAACCATATCAAATGCATAAGTTAAGTAAAACCATATTTAATACATACATAATTTAAACTACAAGTTTCATAAATTTACCTTTAGCTTCCAGACGTTTATGTGTATAAATCGTATGGGGGTGCTACTTTAGGATATTACTAAATAGAGTCACAGGTTATTCTCATCGGTTTCACTTGTAAGGGAACAACATAATAGTACCACTGACTCAATCACTAAGTTTCATAAATTTATCATGGAGCTCACTTAGTGAGACAGAGGTTTATATGAATTTATATGTATAAATCGTAATGATGATAATAACCATAACAAATAATAATGAGAATAACCTGTTACCCTATTTAGTAATACCCTAAATTAGCATCCCCATACAATTTATACACATAAATTCACATAAACGTCTGTCTCACTAAGTGAGCTCCATGATAAATTTATGAAACTTAGTGATTGAGTCAGTAGTACTATTATGTGTAACACGCCACCAGCTACTTACCTACTATTGGACTTTACACCACCAAATTATTCTCTCTCTGAAACTGCGCAGACAATTTAAAAACCGAGCTTTCCGATAACGTTATAATTTTTATTTGGGAAAACCCAAGATAAATGAAAATAGTACATACACAATAATTCTACGTTAAATAAATTATTGAATAAATAAAAATGTAAATTTTGTTTTCTTAGATGAGCCTCTGCGGAAATTTCGCCTATCTGCGATGTGTGTGTGTGTGCACGTGTATGTGTGTATTTGCATGGGCAGCTCTCCACTGAGCTGAGTCCCTTTATCTGTAGGACGAAGGGAAGATTACTACCTATCACGATTTACGATTCGTGGAACTTATAGATTAAACAATCGAAAGGTCTATTTGAGCTGATGGTGCCTTCTAAAAGCGGACAATAAAATATTTATAAGGCGCCAGTCCGCGCACGTGTATTTACCCGACTGAGATTCAGTCGTTGAAGCTTGAGACTTACGGGTCTGGTTCTGGCTACCATCAACACAAATCAACATTAGTTAAATATAGGAAAAAGGATTACTCACCGAGGCTGGCATTCACTGAACCCCAAACCCCCACGCTGCATCATCTGCTCCGACACAATGGTTAAACTCTGCTGTTCGCCTATATACTGCTTCCTTTGCTATATCCATACATTTATGAAACTTAGTGATTGAGTCCAGTACGTGTACATTTCCAAACATGAATGTTTGGTTTTGTTGTTGCTGTCGTGTCGAACCCACCACGTCACAGTGTATTGGTAGGTAATTATTCGCACACTATAAAATTGCTTCGTCTTTCCAGATATCTCTTTCCAGATATATACACTATACACTGAGTAAAATCACTGTTTGTTTGTATATTTCACGAGCACTTACACAAATATTTCAGTACAGCGTGTACCGTATAGTTACAAATAAATATATATATCTAATAACTCACAAATATTTTAAATAAAAAAAAACACAAGCTATACCAGCTTCAAACGACACTACTGCATAGATGAATCAATGACGTGCTCAAATATTTTGTACACCTGTGATACAGCCACGCTTTTTATTTTTAAAAAGCGAATATTTTAGATGATTTATTTTATCCGTCCTATGTATCACAAGACGACTGCTTAGCTGCTTCCCGTGTACCTTGTATGCACGTTTACCCTTTTCGATGTTCTTAGTTTAGTTCCAAGTTGGTGTTTTCGATCACAAAACAATCCAACTTACATTACTAAGCACACTATGCGCTCACAGAAACATACAATTACCTACGCACAGTAGTATATGCTCAAGAACACAAAACACCCAAGTAGAGCGGCAACACAAAATAATCCCGAATTTATCCAAAACTGATGTGGTCTGGTACACGAGTATACACACGTTCAAGCAGCAAAATCCAAGAGACCCCTTCTTTGTTGCTCATGACTTATATAACTTGTCAATCGGCGGAAATGATGATTAAAATGGCTGCTTTACGCCATTTAATGCGTTCGGTATGCAAATTAGTACGATGGCATCGCCATCTCTCCACACCTTGCAATAACATCAAAAGTAACCCTTTGATGACTATTTTTTTTTTTATAGCATGAATCCGCCGAATTTGAACTTGTGGGGTTTGAAGTAAACACCAACCTTGTGAGTAGGGAAATGGAATTTGGAATAGGATAGGAATATGGTATGGGAAATTATTAACCCGACAATTTTCTTTACCTGACCCTTAACCCAAATAGACCTGTGTAAACGCGAAACACGACGTCACATATGTTGTTCCCTTACAAGTGAAACCGATGAGAACGATCTTTAAACCTGCATTCACGTGTAATCCTGTTTATTACCTTGTGTTCGTGTTTCTTGCTTTTATTTTATAGTTAAGAATATTTTATATGTTTAGAAAATATTTATCTTAGATTAGAATACCGCTACTTGATTTAATAAACAACAATTTGGGTTTTGCAATTTTATAATCTGGGTTTCTTTACTTCAATTTAACATTATTTATTTATTTATTTACTTCCATGATTTGGCATAACACGACAATATTCAAAATTTTATTTTCACAATTACTTAGTGTATTTGCCTAAATGTCTACATTTCACAAATACATATAAACAAGTTATATTGTTTTACTTGATTAGGACAAACTCAGTACAATTTTCGTATCGGTATTATGAAGCGTGAACTTTTTCTTAAGTTTGTCCTAATTTTTATTATTAGGACAAACTTAGTACAAAGTTCTCATGCATGATTTTTCTTTGTTTCACTTGAATAGAAACGACCATTATTATCAATAAATTTGAAGTGTTAGCAACTTAAACTTAAATTAAATTAATTTTTTTAAAAAAGTTGCCAATTTAACATAAAAAAAATTTAAATGTGGGTCGAGGAAAAAACTTAGTAAAAGTTTTTAGCAAAGCACGACAGCCGGGAAGGAGGCGTTATGGTGTGGGGCTATAATATTTTATGGTCCGGGAGATTTGTCATTTCCAACCGGGAAAATGACCGCAGCAACTTACAAGGGCATCCTCAAAGAAGCATTTCCTCTCTTCAATGATACTTTTGGGCCATTGCTGTGGATATATTCATATGTGGCCATCGGATCCATATGTGGCCTCCGTATTCTCCTGATCTCAATATCATGAAAACGTGTGGGGTTGCCTGTCTCGGAAAGTAAAATTAATCATGAAAAAATAAATTTGTTTTTCATTTAATATTTACTGCTTAATCAAAACTTATAGTTCTGTAAAAAAAAATATTGAAAAAGTTGGATCGATTTCGAAATATTCCAAAAAAAACCGTCGTTCCTATTCAAGTGAACTGCAGTGTATGTTATACTAACGTATAACTCGAGTTTATTGATCATGATGCTCTATTAGGGATGCCGTTCGATACTAGGGTATATATACTGTCTATAGGTGCATAGTACTTTGTAAAATCCAAAAACATTAAATTTTAACAAAATACTTTTTAAGTTTATCGTTTTAGTTTGTATTCGACTATAACTTTTCAGATTATTTTTTGTTGCTCAACTTTAAATTGTTGTTTGAAGTTGATTAAAACTATGTTTATGTACGAGTATATGCGAGAAAGGGGGAAAAATAAAAAATTTATTGTTTCCTGTTAAGAGTTTGAAGAAAATATACTGTCTTCGCGATAATAGACAGTTACTGGTAATTAGATTTATATTAAACTTTCAATACTTTCATGGACACTTTCAAGACAGGAGTTGATAAGCTCTTGATTGTGGTAGCGTTCGTTATCCTTAAACGTCATTTATGATTCCACACTTACGATACTCTATCACCGTTAAATAAATAACAACCTATGGCTTTGCAAAATCTGTTCTTAAACCAACAAGGTTGAGATTATTCTATTATTCAAACCAATTATTATTGAAAAGTGTATACTAGAATTTGGTGCAAAAAAATCACAGTTCTCACTTTTCCACAAAAGTTCAAAAATAAAAATAAAATCCAATATTTTATGCAAATTCAAAGTTTACACTAATATATGCGGGGCAGGACGAAAGTGAAGTGGCAGTTCGAAGACGACTTCGAGAAATTAATCTGACTGCATACAGATCAGCAAATGGGTCGAAATTAACCGCAGCCCATCGACAAGTCCGTCCTGAGTTTGGTCGAGAGCTGCATTCGTCAGAAAACAGGACTCTTCTCCAAGCTTGTTCTGTACAACAGAACAAACTTGGAGAAGAGTCCTGTTTTCTGACGAATGCAGGATGTGTTTATAAGGGCACCAATGAGCACGGAAGAGTATACAGAAGACAAGTAAAGCGATATGCACAATGTTGCATTGAAGAACGTGTCTCGTATGGCGGTGGATCTTATCTTGCATGTTCTGCACTGAAAAACATCATCGTTGAAACTGACCAAAATTACATTCTGTCACGAATCACAGATGTCACCTGTGATAATTAAGAAGAAAATTATAGCAGTAGGGATTACCCTGTAACCAAATGTTTACACATACGAACAGAATAAAAACAAATAATGAGATAGGCGGAGCGAACAAAATACGACGGAAGAACATTCGCGAAGTGTAGAGAAGAAAAATAATGGAATGTTCTACAAGTATTTGAGTCGTATAAATACGTGTAGACATTTGAGTTACGAAACAGTTCAATTTTGAATTTCGAAGTGTTAAAACCGGGAAGTCATAAAAAGTGAAAGGTAAAGTGTTAAAATAATTGTAGTGATAAATATTGTGTAAAATAATAGTGAAAAGAAATATTTGTGAATTATTTGTGTAATTTTTGTGGGAAATAAATTTATTTAAAATTTAAAGTTAGCGAGTTTATATTCACAATCCAGTGATCGAACCGGATAAATTATCAGAATAACCACTCGGCGAAATCGTAACAATTGGTGACAGCGGCGGGATTGTGAATATCCAAAATGAAATTATTGGACTTAAAAGTGGCAGATTTAAAGAAGGAGTTTGGGCTACGGAATCTACCAACTGCGGGCAACCGTAATGAGTTGCAGTTAAGACTCCGTACAGCTTTTTTGGATGATAATGTTGACCCAGATCAACATGATTTTAATACGGGGGCACAAGATTCAACCGAGATCCAACAGGTTGAAGTAACAACAGAATCAACGACCAGAGCGAAAGATCTGAATGTCATCGTTAAAGAAACTACTCCAACAACATCTGGAGGTTTCGACATGGGGCAACTAATGGCCGCAATGCAGCAAATGATCGGCGGCCTCGAGGGAAAAATAACAAGCGCCAAGAAGATAACCATTGGCTAAACAAGCAGAAGTGGATAAGATGGTAACTGATATGCAAACATCGGGAGTAATTGAGCAGTCAACGAGTCCATGGAGTTCACCCGTAGTATTGGTGGAAAAGAAGGATGGAAGTATGAGATTCTGCGTTGATTATCGGAAGCTCAACACAGTTACCAAAAAGGATAGTTACCCGTTACCAAGGATCGACGACACACTGGATACATTGGCAGGAGCACGGATTTTTTCAACATTGGATTTGCAGAGCGGCTATTGGCAAGTGGAGGTCGCAGACGAAGATAAAGAAAAGACAGTGTTCAGTGTGGGCAATAAATTATGGCAATTCAATGTCATGCCATTGGGACTTTGTAACACCCCTGCGACTTTCGAACGGCTAATGGAACGTGTACTTAAAGGACTCCACTGGAAAACATGCCGGTTATATTTGGACGACATCATTGTTATGGGCAAGGACTTCAATGAACATCTACGTAATCTAGAGGAAGTATTCGAAAGAATCCAATCAGCTGGATTGAAGTTAAGTCCGAAGAAATGTGTATTGTTCCGGGATGAAGTCAAATATTTGGGATACAAAATAACAACAAGCGGCATTCATACAGATGAAGACAAGATCTCCGCCGTAAAGGATTAGCCAAGACCGCAGAATCTACATAAACTAAGGAGTTTCATCGGACTATGCACATATTATCAACGATTTGTGCCAGGATTTGCCAACATCGCAAGGAATTTACACGAGCTGACACAGAAGAACAAGCCGTTCCAATTGAGTGTTGAACACGAGGAAGCGTTCAATGAACTGAAGCAGCGATTATGTACGCACCATTGCTTTTGAATCCGGTTCCGAATAAACGTTTTATTTTGGATACGGATGCAAGCAATTATACCTCGTGTTGTCACAGGAAATCGATGGACAGGAACGTGTCATCGCATATTATTCAAAGATCTTATCGAAGCCAGAACGGAACTACTGTGTAACAAGAAGAGAATTGTTGGCCATAGTGAAATGTGTGGAACATTTCCGGAAATACCTCTATGGCCAATCATTTCTATTAAGAACGGATCATGGCGCCTTGACATGGATACTTCAATTAAAAAATCCCGAAGGACAAGTAGCACGGTGGGTTGAGCGATTGGGGAGTTTTGTCTACGAAATCCAACATAGGAAAGGAAGCGCTCAGGGAAATGCGGATGCATTGTCAAGAAGGCCATGTCAAGTGGATTGTAAACATTGCGGTCGGGTAGAAAGCAAGGAAAACATCGTCGACATCAGACTAATGAAAGTGTTGCCAACTAATGAATGGACCAAGGATGTTATCTCCAAAGAGCAACGGGAGGATCCAGATTTGGCAGTGATTATCAAATTCATGGAGGAAGAACGTCGTCCCACATGGAGCGATATTGCAGATAAAGGCCCAACTATCAAGGCTTACTGGGCATAATGGGATAGTTTAACCATATAGAAGACGGATGCTTAAAACGAACATGGGAAAGCTCCGATGGCAAAACAAAGCAATCGCTAGTGGTGGTACACAATTGGATAAGCCGTTATGGGGTACCAATGGAACTGCATTCCGACCAAGGGCGGAATTTTGAATCGGTTGTCTTCCAGGAGATGTGCCAGTTACTGGGAATTAATAAAACGCGGACAACACCTTTCCACCCACAGTCTGATGGCATGGTGGAGCGTTTCAATGCCACATTGGAGGAGTTTATAGCCAAAACAGTTGGGTAAAAACCAGCAGAATTGGGATCAAGGTATTCCATTGTTCTTAATGGCTTATCGATCGGCGGTGCATAACACAACAGGAGTAACACCAGCGACAATACTTTTTGGCAACAATTTAAGACTACCAGGCGATCTCAAATTCGGAGCGGTTCCATCTTCAGCTAAATGTGGACAAGCATATGTGGACAACTTGAAAGAGGAGATCAACAACATACACGAATTTGTCAGAGAGAAAATCAAATTGTCAAGTGATAAATCAAAGGCTCGGTATGATGTACGAGCAAACAATAAAGGATTTGACGAGGGCCAATTGGTATGGCTTCACAACCCACAACGTAAGAAAGGGTTATCGCAAAAATTACAACCTGGATGGGACGGACCGTTCAAGGTCATAACAAGAATAAATGATGTGATATATAGGATCCAAAGAGGAGTACGAGGAAAACCCAAGTTTGTACACCTGGAACGACTGGCGTTCTATAGAGGAAGAGGTCTGGATCCTGTTCGGGACGAACAGGTTTGGGCGGAGGGTAGTGTCACGAATCACAGATGTCACCTGTGATAATTAAGAAGAAAATTATAGCAGTAGGGATTACCCTGTAACCAAATGTTAACACATACGAACAGAATAAAAACAAATAATGAAATAGGCGGAGCGAACAAAATACGACGGAATAACATTCGCGAAGTGTAGAGAAGAAAAATAATGGAATGTTCTAAAAGTATTTGTGTCGTATAAATACGTGTAGACATTTGAGTTCCGAAACAGTTCAATTTTGAATTTCGAAGTGTTAAAATCGGGAAGTCATAAAAAGTGAAAAGTAAAGTGTTAAAATAATTGTAGTGATAAATATTGTGTAAAATAATATTAAAAAGAAATATTTGTGAATTATTTGTATAATTTTTGTGGGAAATTAATTTAGTTAAAATTTAAAGTTTGCGAGTTTATATTCACAATCCAGTGATCGAACCGGATAAATTATCAGAATAACCACTCGGCGAAATCGTAACAGTTCACATTGAAAAATTCCTCCATTAATATACAACCGACAAAGATTCATATCAATGAGATTTACGAATTTATAACTAACTAAAAAGTTCAACAAATATATTATCAATAAAAAGGTGAATTTATCGATTGGAATATTTTATATTTTGTATTTAATAGATTTCTTATTTAATAATTCTGTTAAATTAACTGTGCATGCTTAGTAAAACCGCTCTAACATATATGGAAGAATGGTTGATGTCACAATGTGTGCCTAAACATAAGATCCAAGCATATCAAGAAGCGATGGAAATATACATCGGCCAAAACTACGTCGAATTTAGAGGAAGATAGTATAAACAGAACTACGGTGTGGCCATGGGAAATCCGATGTCAAGTTTCATAGCAAACCTATTCATGTGTCGTTTTGAAACATATATGTCAAAACATAAGGAATTCCCTAGAAAGTGGTACAGATATGTTGACGACATCATTTGTATAGTGAATAAACGGAAAGTTGAGAAAACACGTACATGGCTAAACTCCTTTCACGAAACAATAAAATTCACACACGAAATAGAAGACGACAACGGAAGAATTCCTTTTCTGGATATAAACATTAAACGTACTGAAAACAATAACTTGTCGTTCAGTGTATACAGAAAACCGACCACCACACAAAGATATAAATGGTTACAGTCGAAACTTTATCGATCGTATTCACACAAAAATGAGAAAAACACAATATCTTTTTACCAACACCACTCATCGATCTGATAAAAGAGATAACAAATAATATGCACCACCACTGACAAATCGAATTACAAGTATATTCAAAAAATATAATGTCGATGTAGTATAGAAAAGTACAAGGAAATTGAATACACTAACAAAGGACCTGAAAGACAAAGTAGACAATATGGAAAAATCAGGTGTATACGAAATCCAATGTGCAAACTGCGAAAAAAAAATATATAGGTCAACTAAGATATATAGGTAGAAAAAGTGATAGGAGAGTCAACTGTAGCCGACCACATGCACGACAATAATCACACATCCAACATAAAACTGATACACGAATGATATGATCGACGACGTTTAGATATATTGGAAAGCATTGAGATAAATAGAATGGGAGAGGAAATGATGAATGCGAAACAGAGACCAACACGATTCGTCCTTTTCAGTTGCACAAAATGAGTATAAATTCGAATGAAAATCTTTTGTTTTGAAGTACTTGACAAAATCTCTGATGATGATATCTTAGATATCGAAATTATAATAAGAAACAGTAAAATAAATTGTGAACAGAAAAAAGTGTTTTTTAAATTAATACTATCTACATGTTATGTTCATATAAAGTTCACAAGTCGTCATAAAAAAAATACTTCTAAAAATTCTTCCGGGAAGGGAACATTCATTTTGAACTTCCCCCTCTATAATCATCACCCTCCAAGTTATTATAATAATGAGTTTCTCATTTTGTTTTTAAGGCCGGGTTTGGGAGTAGGAATTTTGGGTTTATTTCTAAGATCTTATTCTCCCCTATGGATGTGATTTTGATTGTAGGTTTCTTACCGGAGTTGTAATATGATTGGTTGTTGCTTTTTTGTTTAATGTTGTAATTCTACTTTGGCCGATTGCGATGTGTTGGATGACGTCTTAATATTAAATAGCTATGCGATCGAATAGATCAAATCCATCTCTTCAGGCGTTTACCTGATTTGACGTGCAATTATTATATATATACTTTCAGTCGAGTGCGTTCAGTGCTAGCGCAAAATATCGGCCATTTTCGCAAATTTCTATTTTCTTATCGATCAAGATTGATGCTCACTGATAGCAAACTGATCAGTTACAAATTTTTAAAAAAATCATAGTGATAAAATATTGTTAAGAATAATGTTCATTAAGAATAATAAAAAATTATATTTTTGTTGTAATATTCTAATTCGGATTAAAAATAAATTATCAGAAGGAAATAATTTTTTCAAAATAACAATAAAAATACCGATAAATATTTATCAATATTTTTGTCACTAAAATTTGTTATATTGATTGGTACATTTGGTTCAGTGTGGGAAAGCAAATCAAAAGACGCGAAGACAGATCTTATATTCATCACCCAAGTGGTTGTCGTTCAAGAGAATGAGTTCTCAACGATACATTGAGGAAGTACTCGAGGAGTATACATCGTACCTTTTGGCAGGTTTATTGGTGAAAATTTTCTGTTCATACAGGATAATGTGAGATAAAAACGCTGGCGTGCCTGTTATGGAATCGCCAGCTTGAGATCCGGACCTCATTCCTTCGAACATTTATGATGAACGAGTTGAAAAGAAGGGTTTGAACAGGTTGCTCCAACCAGTCTCCAACAGCTGCAACAGGCGATCGAAGTGGAATAGGACGCGATCCTTCAAGATTTACTCAAAACTTTGGTGAAATCAATGCAGCATCGAATGGAAACTGTCATTCGGGCTAGGGAAGGGACTATTCATATTGATAAAACTGTTTTTCTTCTATGTTTTACCCCTGATTCATGCTGACAAATTCAAAAAACGTGTACCTCAGATGTTTACCCCCAACAATCAGTTCAAGTATAAATACAAAACAAGGTATCACTGAATAGGTTTTGAAATAGACTTTGAATTTGCATTTTAAAAAATTAAACCATAACTGAATAATGTGCGATTGTTTTGCACCCAAGTGTATATTACCATAAAACCAGCTTAACGCTGAACTAAATTATTCCTGAGTGATTATACCACTGTTAAAATTGGTATGCCGGTCTAGAAATTATAAATTATAGTAATAAGTCACACAATTTCGTTATCGAACAACCAATTGAAGCTGAAATTTATTATTAAACTTGATAGGAACTGAACATCTTAACTTGGAAGAAGGAACAGCCATTTATGTTTTTCTTGTAAAGAGGCAATTTGAAAAATGGTTACAAGATGGGGTAAAGCGCCCAAGTTTCTCTTCTTGGTCGTCTCAAATGATGGTTACCAAAATCTTCCACTGAAAATATTAATCAGTTCGAAAAAGAAAACGCCGAGCTCCGCGAACAACTGAGAGAAATAAAGGAATTCAGTGCTAAATTGAAAGAAGAATTTACAATCTTAAAGCACGAAAATGAAGAACTTAAGAAAGCTGTATAAACAGTACTTGAGACGACACCCCTCACCTAAATCTATAATCGAGGATGTCAGTGATTCATTCCACACAGACGAAGAAAAACTTGAAAGAGAAACTAATTACATCCATCAAATTAGAAGACCAAGCAAGAAAAAGAAAGCTCAAGGCTCGCCGAAAATGTCAGAAAATTTACCTTCAACTTCAAAAAATTTTTCTAGAAACCAGATAATATTTAAAAACAACTGATTTCTGAAGAACAGTCATCTAAACTAAAATGGAAAGTACCTCCACCAATAAGCATCGTTGGAATATCTAATTATTCCACTATACAATCGATTATGAAATCGGTTACGACATCTGAGTATAAACTTGTATCTCTAACCAATGGGATCTGAAAAAATAATATGACGGACTGTAACACCCATAGAGCTTTAGCTTCGAAGCTAAATTCCAAGGGAATATCAGTGGTTTACCTATGAGGACAAGAATAATCGTCCAAAACAAAATTTATGGCTTCACTCAACCTGCGCAAAAGAGGAAATTATCGAAGATCACGAAAAATCGAAACTGAACAAGGAGTTCAAATCAAGAAAGGGCTTTCACTATTTATGCTGACCTTCAATAATTAAGAAAAAGTGGAAGATTTGTATAATATCAAGGCAATACTTAACATGAGAGTTAAAACAGAGCCATTGAAAAAAAATAGCGGTCGCATACCACAGTGCAAAAAATGTGAAGGTTTTAACCATACTCAGAAATATTTCCAAATGGATGGTAGATGCGTTAGGTGTGCCGGTAGACATCACGGTGAAGTATGCCCGGTTGGATCCAGTAATACCGGGAAAAAACTAATCTTTCACCAAAGAGGAACCAAATAAAACGGAAGAACGTAAACTTTACTCCCAAGTGGTAGTGCCCAAGTCAATAATTTTAAGGAGCAATGAGTATACACGCGTGCTTCAAAAGATACTTATAGAAAGATAAGAAATGTCTAGAAGCCCTAAGTAATATGCTAGACAAGCAGACCTCTCTTAATGAAATGGCATCCATTCTCTATTAAAATGTCTCAAACAGTAATAAATAAAACATTAAGAATAGTAACCTGGAATGCAAACGGGCTAATGCAACATCTTCCAGAACGCAAGAAAACACATGCAACGGATTAGTCAACATAAAAATACTGAAATACGCCGAATGTTAGATGACACAAATCCAGTGAGAAGGCTGCAAGGGAAGAAACCACTTAATGTACTAGATCTAACCTGAGTCGGCTAAAAGTTAGCAGACTCAGTTTGGGGTATTTGAAATTTGTTGAGAAATGTATGAAAGTTGCTATTTTTGTGCCACAACGTGTGTGATACATTTTCCAATCCATAGTCTATCGGCTGATTTTATCGACTGCTTCCTATAAGTGAATGATTTGACTCTGAGATTCGCTGGATGCCAATACTGGTGTATCATGAGCAAAACTTCCGTTTAAGGTTGTTTCCATTGTCGGTGTATCGGAAGTGTAACGACGATATAGGCTGTGCCCCAATGCACTATCCTAGGGCACTCCTGCTATGGCTGGGTAAAAGTTGGAGTACGTTGCCTTATGAGATACTCTAAATTTTGGCTAGAGAGATACGACTTGTTTAAATTTGGAAGTCAAGTATCATAATCATCGGTTTTTAGTGGCTCTGTTTCATAACTCAACAACCTTGGCGAAATTTCATCAATTTCAGGTGACTTTTTGGGGTTCAAATTCATATCGATTTCTTGTGCAATTTCTAGTGCGGTGACATTTAAGGACCATACTACATGCCATACTACACACATGCCACCTATAAGAACCATAAATGGAGAATAGATACGTTGCACCCATTCTCCATTTAGGATCCTTATAGGTGGCACTTGGATGATACATTTTGTTTTGTTAGTAGCTTTCCAAATAGAACAACTTTTGCCAGGTTCAGGACACAGTGCTGTCAAATAATTTTCAGTGGAAGTTTCTATGTGTCCTTTAAATAGTCGGTTAACTTTATTATTAACCCGAATCTTTTCCTACGTCTTGCTTTTATCAGTTCTGAAATCACCAGAGGGTAGATAATCCAGTTTCTCTCTAAATAATTCCCAATCAGTAAATGTATTAGTAAGGTTAAGTTTTATATTCTTTTTTATGACTAATGAACTCAGGGTCATTAAGATCGGAGTGTGCTCGGATGTTAGGTCGTCAATGCCTTCGATTTCAATATAATTTGAGAATATTCCTTTTGAGATACAAGAGTCAATCAAATCTGTATGTGTGATGTGTGTAGGCCAATAGTTTGGTTTACGTCATAAGTGATATTCACAACCTGAGATTTCTATTGGACTTAGGAGTTCTTTCCTTTTCCTGGTGTAGGAGTCACCTCCTATAGTAAACCTTGGTTTAATTTTATTAAAAATTTTGATATATTGATTTCTTAAGAAATTATGTCTTAGTTTCACACCGCCATGGTTTATGGTTATTACGGTACCTTGCATAAACGTTCCCGTAATTTCTTGTTGTTGGAAATAAAAAATATTTAGTTTGATTAAGATTGCTATTCCTCCTCCAGCACGAGCACTGGGATGCAATGTCCAATAGAATACATCCCGTAATTTTGATAAAGATGTTTTGATAAAGAGGAACTCTACGGTTGGACCGTAGTGGTTGCATGGTCCCGGAGACCACCAACCATATTTTACAAGGATATCACAGGACGCATGGTAGTCGGATGGAGCGACACGACAGTGTCTTTAAATTCATAAAACGCAACCTTAGTGATAATAGTTGGGATATAAATCTCGAACCTCATTCCTAAAAATGATTGGGCCTTAGAAAACCAGATCTGATTGCCATCAAAGAAAGTGCATCGATGATATGCACAGAACCAAGGTCAAGAAGTACGATAATGATGAGATTAAACGTCTTATAAAGGAAAGATTCGATATACCCGGTGTTGTAGTTACATTTGCAACGCTCAACTGGCGAAGTATGGGCCAAACAAACCATCAACAAACGTCTCAAACTTGGTGTAATTAACAAGAATGCGGCTGTCCTTGTCAATACGAGAGCTGCGATCGGTGAGGTAAGGAGTTTACAGATTTTTAATCATATGACGACAATAACCTATTTAAGAACTGGTGTGGGATAAATAATAGCGAGTGATCTTTAAAAAACAGCGTGCTATCTGCGCTGACATCAAACGGGTTTGAAAATTTGAGAGGTTTTTTAGTGAGTAAAAGTCTCTCACCACTATACACATTCTCACTAGTGTGTCATAGCGTCCATGAAGGATTCTCATAAAAAAAAATAGCCAAATGTCTCGTCCCAGCCCACTGCCCCTATCTACTATTTAGCGAAACTTCAGCCAAAGGAATAGGATTGGAAATATTAGCGGAATAAACTAAAAAATGAGAGATTTAGCTTACTAGATCAAAAATGAAACACCACTATACTCTTTTTGTTTCCTTACTTACTTGATCAAATCGAACAAGTACACACAGAATATACTCAATTATGTATGTGATAGAAGTGCACTCACTACGTTTATAGATCCCCAGTATCAATATGGATTTATGCTACTTGTACTATTTATTCAGAGATGATCCAATGCCCAACCGCCCATGTGGTGCAAAGGTTAGAACACTGCGGTATAGAGCGGGAGGGATTTTCACCATCGATCGTCTGTGGCGATACGATCTTCCATGTAAGTACTATAGGTCGGCATGGAGCTATGCAATGTGCAGATGGTTTCTACGTAAATCGGACCTATAGCCGGAATGTACAGTAATATAGTGGGAAGTCACAATGAGTCATTAGAGCCTGAGTGACAGACAACACTACAAGAAAAATAATGATCCAATGCATGGACACTGCCAGGTGAGGAGTTTGACTGAGGCGGTACATCTTTCAAATAATAACGAGGATGTTAAAAGATCAGCTCAGTGCGGACAGAAATCCCACATTGAGTAAAAGGGTATATGTTGTCTTGATCTCGTGGTTCAGTACACATAGAGACTGCTTAAGCAAGGCCTTTCGATCATTGGGTAGCGTTTTTAGTAAGAGGTGTCGAAAAAGTTACCACAGAGATAACTGGTTTGTGGCAACCAAGCATTTATATAGCTGCGTCGTTTTTTTATCCTTCGATGTCACATCTCAATTACCTCCTCTTTTCTTTGCTTCTCTCCTCTTTTCTGAAATTTTATACTTAGTATAATATTCTGGCGCTCAATCAAGGCTATATTGGAGAGTTTTTCAGTTCTAGTAGAGATAGGAAGCTTATATTATCTGCTGTAGTAGCTAATATTGTAGATAGTGTTGACCAGACTCACCTTTAAGGATGAGCATGCAAAATGGCTACAAACATTCCAGAGAGAAAATATGAGATCACGAGGTGTAATGCGAATTCCCGATATCGTGCATGAAATTAAAGAACAGCGATTTCGCTGACTCGATCATGTTTTATCTGCTACTCCGGACAAAATGATACAGCGATCTCTATAAGGACCCATCTTTTGGTAGACGACGAGGCGACTTATAGTAAATATAAAATATATATAACTCAAGCGATCAATCAAGCTTTTAAGCAAGCTGTAATATAAGACCGTCTAATATTCGGATAAAACACATTGAGAAGCATAATGGGATATGTTTGGCAATAAATTTGTACATTTGAAAAGAGATACATTATGTACAGATACAGTGAACATTACTACCAATAATATGATACCATTAATCTTCCCTTAACTATTCATACAAATAGTTTTTCAATACTAAATCAACTCCTTTTCTAAAGAAGACCATTGGCCATTATTACTTATGGATTTTTATTACATCTTTCAATACTTCAACATATGATACGTCTGTTCGCTGGTCTCAAGTACCTCGTATACCATCGTCTAAGAAGTCATTTTTCTTTATCAATTCGAATTAAGCCACTAACCGATTTATAAATTCCAAATCTATATCGTTAACATAAAGCTGCAGCTCTATCCCAACACTCATATGTATATACGATTCATCTCAAAGAGTTCAAAGATAAGATAAATTTTCATTTGGAGATTTATTGCAGTTTTACATTTTTAATTTGATTTTTTCTTTTGTTTGTGTAAATATTTCATCTCGATTATATTCATCTTCAACGATGCAATTAAATTTTTCTTCATTTCATTTCTAAAAAAAATTTTTTAAGTTGGGAATTAATTGGAGTGTAATTTCTGCTTGGAAATTACAGTATACGGTAATCGTATCCGCAATGTGAGAAGTTACCAAGTGTTTTCTCATCATTACTGTGGTAAATTGTTATCGGGTACATAGTGGAGAAAATAGTTTTTACTGTACATGAGTGTATACCAGAGGAACGTAACAATATCAATTTTTCGTACAAAATTTGGGTTTCGCAATTATCGTTGGTATCGAAAGTTTAAATCAATTAGTTTTGTCTCGATTGTTCTGTACATAAGCTTTTAGAACAAATGAAATTATACGTTTCCAGCTTCGAAATCTAATTATTTATGAAAACCACTATAAAATTAACAGTGTATCTATGTGTGGTATCCTAAATTTGTATCTATTACACTGCATGTACACCGTACAGTCACAATAGAGAATACAACATCCAGTTGGCGGAATACGTGAATGTTGTGCATTGGCCCCTCCCATATATGAGCTTTAAGCTATCATGCACGACCCTCGGTTCAATTGACATAAACATATATTTATACATGAGATTTCCAATCGAATAGTCGATCTCTTAACGTTTTTTTACGTTGGTTTATTGGTAACGGATCAATTCTATGAAGTATACATAGTCACTCATATATTCTCAAGTTGCTGTTTAATTTTCATTGTGATCGCGGGTTGAACGTAATGTTACATTTAACTTTAAAACTCGTGGTCCACCTGTTATTAGTAAAATTCGTCGTTTAGTACCAGTTACAAAAAGTATTGCCAAATACTACTTTCTGATTACGATGAATCAAGGAATATGAGCACGTGGTTCGCCTTAATTTGCGCGTATCGCAAAAGAAGAACAGAGAATGGAACCAACAAAGAGTGACTGGGCATGACATGGACTTAAAATGTGTTAGTACGAGCATAGTTTCCTAGTTATGGCCGCACTACATTTAATAAATGGCCATCGTATTGACGTTTTGGGAAGTATCAAATTAGAATTTGTTTCGGTCCGTAACACAGTTAATATTCCATATCGGGCCTCAACTACTATATTAGGGTGAACACAATCGTATTCGAAATTATTATTTGGAATAACTCTGGATATCACAAGTGATTTGCGTAAACCGTCTGTACGTTGCATTGCTTCATGCCACCCTATAGTACAGACATGGAAGATTAGTTGGCTATATGAGTGGGGATATATGAGTGTCTTTCGTTTTAACTACATTTAAAGAGTTTAATTGCGACCACAACTTCACAATTATGGGTATATCTTTACTTTGTAACAACATATACAACTGACTACGGACAATTTTTAAATTCTGTTCTTATTTAGTTACTTGTGAATGAGTTCATATCTCTCTCATTCCCCGGCCTCTATCGTTATACAGAGGGTCCGCCGGCAAGGTATATTACTTTGTTTTGCCGCAATTAACGTTAGTCTTGACAGTTCATATTTGGCAGTCGTGAAGTATGCCAACAACACGCACTATTTATCGTATAGTGAATGATTTCGAAGAAAGAGGGTCTGTAGGTGATAGGTCCAAGCATGGGTCACAACGTACTGCAAGATCGATTGTAAACATTACTGCTGCTCAAGAAAACAATCCATCAACCTCAATTCGACGCCGTGCTCAGGAGCTTGGTCTTCAAAGAACAAGTTTGGCCACAATTTTGCACAAGGATTTGCGTGTGTTTCCATTTAATATTCAGTTGACACAAGAGCATTTACGCCGCCGTACATATGCCAATAGGATGTTACAGCTCGCCCATGACAACCCCGATTTTCATGAAAAAATCATAATGAGTGACGAGGCACATTTTCATTTGAATGGATATGTGAAAAAAACAGAATAACCGGTTCTGGACAATGGAAAACCCTCAAATTATTCATCAGTCACCTTTACATCCATTAAAAGTGACAGTCTGGTGTGCAATTTGATCAAAAGTTTTTAACGCCACAATTACATGCTTTGGGCTTGATTAACATGTGGTATCAACAAGACGGTGCTCCACGGTCGCCTGATTTGACTTCTCCAGACTTCTTTTTGTGAGGATATTTGAAAAGCAAGGCTTATGCAAACAAACCAGAAACGCTTGAGCAACTCAAACAAAATATTCGTGATGAAAATAATGAAATACCTCGTGAAATGTGTGAGAATTTAATGAAAAATGTGCTCAAAAGGGCTCGCATTTGTGAGGCTAACAAAGGCGGACATTTATCTGATATTGTATTCCATACATAATTGCCGACATTAAATAAAACATTTATCAATATAAGATCCATTCTCTTTCGTTTAATCAAAAATTATAAACAAACAAAGTAGTATACCTTCCCGGCGGACACCCTGTATATATGTCAATGGTCTTGAATTCACCATATGTCCCAAAGCATATTTACCTTCATAGATTGAATCAATCGTTCTTTTGGGTACTCGATTCTTTGGGAACTCGATTCTTTAACGTAGCTTTTTTCCCTCGTAATATGAACTCTACGAGTTCATTTTTAGCACCTCAAAAATTGGTACCATTACCACACCATAATTCAACTGGTGTACCTCTGCGAGTCATAAAATTTCGTAACACTATAAATGTATCGATCGTCATGCTATATGTGCTCACTTCAATTGAATAGCCCTTACTGTTAAATAAGTTAACAATATCCCAAACCATTTTACTGGCGGCTAGTAAAAGCCGATAATCGGGACAACTGCACACACTTCAGACTTGCCACCGCTTTCGGATACATTTTAGAATAACTTTTCCTTGGGTTATAGTTCGACTGCAGATATTGACTATATTTTAATGTGTCAACATGATCTCAGTTACTCAATATGTTGACAAGTTATATATTTTGTGTCTCTGTATCTGTCCCGTTGCAATTTGATAATTTCTGCTTTAAATAATTTTCAGTTGTAACTGTACAAAACTTCTTTAAACTGTCTTAGCACTCTCGCCATGTCAATTTGTTCCATAGTCATCTTCATTTTAGAATGACAGAATTGAAGGTATTTTACTGAAACTCCGCTATGCTGACTAAATTTTCTCGGATCAGAATTTAAACACCTCAATACTGTTGTAAAATCCGGACAGTAATTTACTTGACTGATTCTCACTGAGTGACGCTTGCAGTTCCAAATGTGGAATGTATACTGGTTTTATAGGAGCCAATTATCGAGTCATCATACAATGGTGACAACGGTACAATTGTTTGTGTTGTAATACCGGAATAAGCAACCGCAGCAGGTCCAATTTCAATAAGTATAACAGATTATATGGAGTTGTCTGCAATTCATCTGTTATGACAACAACAGCGGTAAATAATATTTTTGAATTTTGTTATAGGTGGCCGTTGGGGGAATATATCAATAACTTGCGTTTTATTGATCTTTCGTTCACTCAAATATTTCCCTTTTCAACCTAAATGATTTAATTCGGTATCTTAGACATCACCTTTACGGTCCCACCGCAAACGTTAAGCTTTCTGGAGAGCAAGTTAATCGTCTATAAACAAATTCTTATCTCTTTTTACTTCTATTTAACCACTCAAAAAATTCATGACATTCTCAGCATTGTCAGCACCCTTCCATTTCAAAACCAGCTTGTCAATGAATCCATTTGATTTGTGTTAGAACTTGGAACTTATATAGCGCCTTCTATCGAGTTCATCTTAAAAAAAAATTTCATCTCGGAGATGTCGCAGTAACGGCAAACATTTTCTGCGCCCACAAGAAATTTTCCTGGTTCATTAAGAGTCTTCACCATCTTCTTATTATGTTTTCACCGAAGGCCAATCTTCCAGCGTTCATTCTCCTTTCAGCTGGTTCTTTCTATGATTGACGTAACATGCAAATCCGCCTTAGAAAACGGTTCCCGCCTTATCTCTCTTCTTCAAAAGCAACCTGTATTTTATCATCTGATGTAGATCGCCATCATTGCAGTGAGATTTATGTCCCTTTGGTTCACATACTATCGAGTCAAGTCTAATTTTAGCCATTAATGCTTCATCCATTTCATTTTTGACGTCAAGTATTGTTGCCAAACACCAATTTTTCAGTTACAACCAACTACTTTGTTCAACCATTTTATTCCTTTGTGTCTTTTGAGAGATTTGCTCGATACAATAATCCATGGGCTGACCCCTCATCCATGTCAGTACTATTGGCTGGCATAACCGTTTGGCCTCGTTCGCTTTGGCGTATAAGAGACAGAAACCCACAATCAGGTTTCTACGAATATAAAAGTAACGGTACAGTACTGAAATATCCAGGGCGTGCTAATTTATGAGTTCAGCAATATTTCTTTTTTGCAGCCGTTGATACAAGACTGAGTCGTTTGACTCGTCTCCTTAAATAATATATAGCACAATATCTGTTATGAACTTGAAATATACCAAGGATCTTTCATTTTTTTCAGAATGTAAATTTTAGCAGTTTAAAATTATTCCTTATTCTTGCTTTGACCAAGACTAAGACTTTTATCCTTCTCATTTAAATATCTTCGTTATTCTCTCTCATTTGAACATCTCATAATCAACGCCATCTATTGATAAAAACCAGTAATTAAAATTTCAATGTTACCTTATGATTAAAGGTGTATTACAACAGCGGTCAAACTGTAGCACATATATTTAATGCTCGAGACTCGTGGGCCGTAGAAGACCTCGACCAGGTTGTCATATACAAATATTAACCTTGAGAAAGCCAGAAGTAATCTCAACTCGAGTTTATTAGTACTAGATACTCTTTGGTTTTATCGAATCATCTCATAATGATTGCTTTTTGGATAAAACGTAGCTCGTTGCACCAATATGTGGCCTATTTAGAGTAGTTTAGTGCAGTCTAGTGACACTATAGATTGGTTTTAGTGTAATAGATTACTGTATACATAATAAAGTGCTACCCGACGAGGGGCATTATTTTCTCAATTATCAGCTTGCTCGGAATCAAAGAGGCTGCCAATAGCTTTATTATAGATACCAGTTTCTACCCCGATTTATGGTAGCGTTCAGATTGACAAATCACCTGCATTGAATCCATTGAATTTTTCACTTGAAGGATCTATTCATCTCCATCTGGCAATACCACGGAAGTAAAATCCAAGTTGAAGTTTCCTTCTAGTATCAATTCCCATAGTAGAGGGTTTTCGAATAATTGGTTTAATTAAATATAGCTGTTTTGGAAGCTGCTAATTTTGAACCTGTCATCTTTTGACATTTGACAAGTAAAAACCACGCCATTATTAACATTGGTACGATACACACTTCAACAAGTCATTGAGTGGTAAAAATTTTGCAAAACACTTTCTCGGCCGGTAATATTGAAACTGGTGGAAACATTTGAGCTGTTGGGACAAGTTAGTGATGTAACGAATCGAAACCGTATGTATCACTCAAGAACAACTAATAAGATGGCCGCAGTAGCCCGAGATCATGAGGAAAATCCACGATTGTCGGCTGGCCTCGATCACCATAAACGTCGTATCTTCGCTGATTGGGTCCTTCAAATACATCAAAATTATATTAAGAATTTCATCGAAAATTCATGAGGCTCCTTTCCACCTCGGAGGCTACGTAAATAAGCAAATTGCTGCATTTGGTGCTCAGAAAATCCAAGAATGATTGTTTAAAGCCTCTCCATCGAGTCGTGGACGATGTTTATATTCAGCAATACGGTGCTACGTGCCACACAAGCAACGAAACAGTTGCAATTTTGCTAGAACAGTTTCCTGGTCGTGTTATTTCCCGAAGAGGTGATCACAATCGGCCACCAAGATATTGGGATTTAACACCTTTAGACGTTTTCTTTAAGGCCACGTGAACGATGGTGTCTATGCCAATGCTCCATAATCCATTCAAGACTCTTAAGATGGAATTCGTGAAGTTATCGAGGACATACAGCTGCAAATGTGCGAACTGCTCATGGAAAATTTCATGAAAAGGATATGGTGCTGCAAGCGTAGCCGTGGTGGTCAATTGTCTGATATCATTTTGAAATTTTAATGACATACTTTTCTCTTAAATGAGATAAACATTAACTGTGAAGCGGGAGGTACCCTGTTCGCATCCTGATAGGGGCAGGATGCAAAAGGGAGTTTTCACCATACAATTACGATCGGTGGTGTGAATGAACACATGTATGACCCCCTGTTGGAGTGTAGAACTCATGGGCCAACCCACCTTCCATGTGAGTACTATAGGCTGTCATCTAGCTATGCAATGTGCAGATGGTTTTACGTTAGTCGGATCTATATCCGTACGTCCTCGATTTGGCTGTAATCGCGTTAAGGCAAGGACATAATAAGCGAACCGCTAAAGAGTTGGAAGTGCCTCGAGCCCCGAAACAGATTGTAGAGATAAAGACAAACAAAGAAACATTAATTGATTTCCCTATTGGAAAAATCTTTTCTAGACTATAAAGCTTTTGATATGCTCAATAAAGCTTTTGACATGTCGATTCGAAGTTAGTTGCTCATTTATAACTTGTTTGTTAGATTGGGTCGTTGTTTTAATTCGACTGATGTTAAGACCAACCCATATATATGCACCATTGCTACACTTGCGTTAGATCCTTTTAGGCACTAGTGGTTTGTATTTATGATCTCGACTGTCACTCTCTATATATCACACTCTATACACCACTTTGGATCCAACCAAAATTTAAACCACTAAAAAAATGTTAACCAAATGTTGACTTTGTCAATTTACTCTATTTTGGTTAAGAGATCAAAATAAGCTAAACCCTCTTTGTAACAAAAAAAATGGATGAGAGTCCTTTGGGATTGTAATTCACACAATAAAACAAAAATAAAGAAACAACAACAATCTCAAAATGTATCCTCAAATCACTTTCAGCTTCATTTTCTCAACTTTTTTGTTATTGTTTGTTGGTTGATGGTGGTGGTTGTGAATGTGGAAACCAAAAAGGGAAAATCAAGTAGCTTTCATAGCACTTTGGTGGTGAAAAATTGGTTAAGCAGGAATGAAAAGTTGGATAAAGTTGAAAATATAAAAAAAAAACTTTTCTGTATCTTCATAATTTTGTTGTTGCTGTTGAATACACATATTTTGTTTATCAACTCATCCTGTATACACCATATTGCCATCCAACTGTATGTCGTCAACTCTTTATCACCGAAAATCCTTTTTATTGTTGTTTTACAAATCACAAAACAATGAGGAAATTGAACAATAGAGCAAGAAATAGAGGAGTAGGAAATTGGTTTTGTTCAATGTGTGTGTGTGTGTGTACTCTTTTATACAAAAAGCTTATGTTTGTCAAAAGCGCTCACTATATACACAACACCAAAAACCAAACAATAACAATTTTAGTTTTTTTCAATTGTGGGAAAATTAAAGAAAACAAGAAAAGCTCTCGGTATATTCTGGGATGTTGTGTGCGAACAACAGTGAAAATCTCTTTAATTTTTGTTATTTTTTTTTTGGTTGGGTTCGGTAAAGGGTACAACATCAACGATATAAGATATAAATTTATGGATTTTCATTTTGTGATTGTGTGTGTGTGTGGGGGGGCTAAGAGGATAAATCTACTAACAAAATTTCTTTTGTTCCTGTCGAACAGCTAAAAAAAACCCCAAAAGATAACAAAATTATGTTGTGGCTATGTCGTGTAACAGCTGAATGATTTCCAAGGATTATTTGTCACAAAAATATGGAAATCTGAATAAATATGTATCCAAAAAGTTGTTGTTTTTGTAGTTCGTGTAGATTCGAAACGTGTCGAAAACTGTGCCGGTATTATTGATGGAAGATAACAACGTCATCATCAACGTCAAGCAACTATTCTTGGGTTAGTAGAAATTTGGGTTAGCAAAATGGGGTAAAATTGAATGGAACGAAACCTCCTCACGACATGCCGGTAATCCTTATCCAACAGCTCTGGCCAGCTGATCAAAATACAAAGGTCCAATAATAGGAAGTTACACCGATTACAGATACGAGTACTTTAAGAAATAACCACGCAAACCGGCGAAATTGCATCACAACCATTGGCTATCGTACACGGACACTGACATATCAGAGCTCTAACGGATACTTTGAGGCTAGCACAAATAGAGAAAGAAATGGAATGTTATAACTTCGATATTCTAGGCATCATTGATGTCAGATAGTCCTGGCAGAGCCACGACACTCATGAACAAGGTATGGACATAATAACAACAAATAAAGCGAAGAAAGTATTAATCGAATGGAAAGCAACACAACCATCATTTAGTGCTTAGTGCTATATTCCAACCGAAATGCAAATGAAACAACCAAAACTGTATGCCACCAACAATAACAAGCCACAATAGCAAGAACTAGGTTTAAATCGTACAATGGACTTTAATGACTGTTCAACACGGTCCTGACAACTGTCATGGCTAAAAATGCGTTTGATTCTATGCGAAATAATAATGAAGAAAGACTCGTAGACTTCTGTATCCCAAATCAGTTGTTCATCCATAAATAAATGGACATCACCGAATGACAGAATTAAAAATCAGGTAAACCACGGAATGGTCAATAAGAAATTCTCTTATTGACCATTACGTGGTTAGATGAACACAGTGATTACCAACTGGTAATAGCAAAAGTATAAATCATACCAGCAACTGTGAAATAATAAAAGACAACCAGAAACATCTTCAACGGAACTCTTCAACACAATCTCAAAAGAAATCAAGCCATCAGTTGGGAACCATACTGAACAAAACTGGCATCATACTGAAGAATCAATAAGCCTTCTTCAAGATTGTCACGAAAATACTCGGCTATACCAAGAATACTATCTGAAACCCTGGATAAGTGATGATTCATGGGAAAAGTGTGAATTCAAGGAAAAATTGAAGGAATTGCAAAAGGCATTCTCAAGGCTTTTTTCCCAGTCACTCAGGCTCAATTGGCCCATTGTGACATCCCTTTCCAGGCATACACTCTCAGTACCGGAATCTGTTTGTTCCTCTCAAGAAGTCCAAGATATCCGGTATCCTCAAGGTCGTCAATTAGTTCTCGGAGCGGAGCGGATGTTTGCACTGCACATCTTCTGATCCAAAGATCAAGCGGAAACAGACCCACAGCCATCTCAAGAGCTGCAGTGGGAGTGGTGTGCATAGCTCCTATACCATACAAACAAGTCTTTGAAGGTGGTTTAAAGGTTCCCCTCAAATCCCGCTCATTGTTCTAGGCCACCAAATTAATGCGGCAAACGAGACTATGGGTCTGATCACTGAAACGTATAGCCAGTACACGCGTCTAGGTTTCAGACCCCATGATTTACCAAATGGCTGTTTGCATTTCCAGTAAATGTTGCATGCTCTGTTGCATTTGTCTTCCATATGTTTTTTTCCAAGTAATCTTCTGGTCTAACCACACACACCACCTCCCCCCCCCCCCCCCCCCCAAATATACTTGACTTCCGAAGAGAGTGGGATCGTGTGAGCCTCAATTTCTGGAAGACTAAAGTTTCTAAGACTCCTGCGTCTAGTGAATAGAACCATTCAACCATCTCAGTTTTCCTAGGATTGACTGAAAGACCTTGGTCACTTCACCAGGCTACAACTATGTTCATCGCAGTTTGCATACGATCACATATTTACGATATTATCAGCATAACCCTGGCAGAAAAATCTGTTGTCGTTTAGTTGGACTAGGAGTGAGTTGACCACAAGACACCACAAGAACGGAGACAGAACTCCTCCCTAAGGACATCCCTTTCGGGCCGTCACCGTCGTCGTATCACTACCTAAGTCTGTAGTAATTTTCCTTGACCTATAAGCATGACGCTAAACCACCGAACAAGTGTGGTCTCTATGCCATGTCTTTCAGCTGCAGAGATCATTGCATTGAAGGACGCATTGTCAAAAGTTCAGAAACGCTCCCAAGGCAAATTCTTTGTTGTCCAGGGATCTTTCAATCCGTCCAACGGCTTCATGGAGTGCTGCTTTAAAAGATTTGCCTTTCTAGTATGCGTGTTAAAATGTGAAAAGAGGACAGCTTGATAGGCCGAAAATATTTTGCCTAATCGTATCTAGGCTTCCCATTCTTTGCGATGAACACTACCCTGACTTTTCTCCAAGATCTTGGAATGTACCCAAGAGCCAAACTGGCCCAGAATATATGTTCAAGATGGTCTAGGATAATTTCCAGTTCTTCCTGTAGGAGACTCAGGAATATCCCGTCTGGACCTGGTGTTTTAAATTTTGAGAAAGAACCGATGCTCCATCGGATTCTGTCTTTTGTCACCACCTTCGCCACCAAGCTCCAATCTCTGAAACTTCGTAGTTTGTGTGGAAGTTGATTTCCATTCACTTCATTTGAATTCTCACTTTCGGGAAAATGAGTTTTCATTAGTACATCTAAAGCTTCCTGATTTGTTCTAGTGTGAGTTCCATCAGGTTTCTCTAGAATTCCGATAGTGACTCTCATGTTCCCATAGAGAACTTTCTTGAGTTTCGCGGTTGCCGTAAGGCTGTCCACTTCCTGACAGAAAGATCTCCATTTCGATGTTTTTTCACTTTGGATACTTTTCTTGTACTCTCTTTGTAAAGATTTGTACAAGTCCTTATATATCGTTGAACCAGTTTCCATGGCTTTGTTTAGAAGTGTTCTTGTCTGTTTCGTCAGTCTTCCCAATTCCCTAGTCCACCATGCTGTCCCAATTCTTTTAGGCTTACTAAGAGGACAGCTCTACTTATAGGCGCTAATTGATGCTTCTTCAAGTTTTTCAGCTGCCCTTTCCATTCCCCCGCACTTTCTGATTTTCATTACTGAAGATACAAGTGACTGATTGAGTTAGAGTGTGTAAAGTTCCCAATCCGTGTTTCTTGGGTTCCAAAATTCTTTAATTTAAGGTTTATCGCTGTTAAGAGAGAAGGAGATGTAGCGATGGTCGGAGAGAGTTACGTCATCTAAAACAATCTAGGACGAGACTTTTCCACTAAGACTCCGTGAGGCAAGAGTAATAACAATTACTTCTTGCCTTGAGGATGTCAAAAAGGTTGGTATATAGGCCACATTTGCGATGACTAGATCAGACGAGGATAGCTATTTCAAGAAGGAAATCCTCTAGCATTAATATAGGTGCTGCCTAAGCATACGTGATGTGAGTTTGCATCGCATCCGGCAATGATTGGGATATCATTACGTTTTGCGTACTCTATTGCTTTGATGAACTCTTGAGTAGGAGGATGAAGTACCGAATCGTATGGGAAAAAAACGGAGTTCATACTACAACCTCACGTCGAATACCCTGTTCTTTAACTTCAACGACGACTGCTGTAAGGTCATTACAACAAATTTCATTTAAGAGTCTGTAATCCAGGAGAGAGTACCTGAGGTCCCGGGATTGAGTACTTTGATTTTGTTCCCGTGAATCCACGGTTCCTGAAGCAAAAAGACATGTTTAGATAGTAATGTATTGCAGTTTTTCATGCGTCGTTCTATGAGAGAGGACGACGCCTTTGAATGCTGTAAATTTATATAATTCTCAAGGTTACTAACGAGGTAGCAGCAATCAAAAATGTGATAGTACTTCACCAGTGCGTATAAGGGGAGTTACTGGCAAAATAAAAAAAAATATATTAATTATAAGGGATGATACTGGTCAAGTATTAACAACAGATGTAGCGCATGGAGCGATGATGGAAAGAATATGTCGAAAAAGACGTTATCCACACCTTCAAAAATTGTTGATCATCGATGGACTAGCTTCGTTATTAGGAAACTTATAGTAACACCCATTCACGAACGGAACGAGAAGTAAAAAGTGGCATTGAAAAGTTGAAGAACAATAAGGCTGCTGAACCAGACAATATACCTGCCCAAATATTCAAAGTAGTTTTATCTACAGTTGAACCTCAAAAGCACTAATAATCCAAAAAGTGAGAAATTCTAGCAGAATACCATAAAAATAGAAGAAAGGCTTGACAATTAGAACCTCCAAGAAAAAGGGCCTAAGAAAATGCTAAAATTGTTGAGGTATCTTTTTCATACACATAACAATAAAAATACTCGGAATGATCATCATTGACAGTATCTCACCTATACGATCAATTCCAAATTAAAAAATGAACAAGCTAGCTTTTTAGACCAAGAAGAAGTTGAACTATTCACTTCAACTCCATCCGTATCATTACCGAACAATCCAGTATATAAAATTCAACCTGTACCTGCTGATCTCGTCATTGAAAAGAACTTGCTCAACGTCGTGTTTTGGGCCATATATCACACTCATATATCTGTCAAATTTTAGAAGCCATCTTTCGTACTGCTCCGTAAAAGTCTAACTCTCACATCCATACATGGCAATGGGTAGAATGGACAATTATCAACGCTCTGTACAATTTCAGCTTATCCGCATATGCCAGATATTTTGATTTCGGAAGTGGACGTAAACGATATAAAGTCCGATTACGATCAAAAAGTTGTTAAAATTATCGGGGACAGAGTATCTCCTTGTCGAACACCAAAAGTAATTGGAAATGTTCTCGAGTCGATAGCCTGTTCTCAACTTTAACACATCATTGTGACATGCGATACTGTCATTCTGCACAGATGTACTTGTTTGGTTGGTATTCCTAAATATTCAAGCGCAATCTCGATTGATCGAGTCGTAAGTTTGGTTGAAATCTAGGGATACCTGGTGTACATCGTGAGATGTTTCATAGTACTTGGAAAGAATCATTCGTATTACAAAAAAACTTGATCAGTGATTGACAGATTTGGACGAAATCTTCCTTGGTAGTCACCAATAATTTTCTCTGCCAGACCCGCCAGAGGTCTTCTCGTGACGAATCACAGATGTCACCTGTGATAATTAAAACTTTTATCACTTCCCGATATTAACACTTTAAAATTCCAAATTGAACTGACTCGTAACTCAAATGTCTGTACCTATTTATACGACGTAAATCCTTGTGGAACATTCCAGTTGCAAAGGTTGTTCGACATAACCGTAGCTCAATGTTCCCCGTCCAAAATCCAATACGAATCCATTTCGTTTCATGATGTCCATACCCAGGATGACCTCATCCACAATATCCGCAACCAGAACTTCATGTCGAAAACTGTTGTTCCCGATTCGTATTGTAACCTCCTTCTTTCCTTTAATAGCTGCACTGTCATCGTTTGTAACTTGAACCCTTCCATAGGTCGAACTCCGGTGATAAAATCCGGCCGCACAATCGTTCTCGTTGCTCCAGTGTCCAACGTTATTATACTGCGGATCGTCCCTCTTCTTTGCCTCACACCATTTTTGCTCCTCAAAGCTGACTTTTACTAGTTTAACGCATTCGTTGTTCTTTGCCGTTCCTCCTTGGCTGGTATTTTTCTTTCCTCCGGTGGCCTTCGGTACATCGGCGATGGTGTTCTCGCCCGTGTACGCCTTATCTACCAGCATTACCGCGAGATGTGTCCTGTTTTGTCACAAACCCAACATCTGGTTTTTCTTAACTTTATCCCGGATTGCTGATTCTACTTCCACACGACGTACCTTGACTGCTGGTTTGATAATGTTGTTTGCAGTCTCGTTGTTTAGTGCACACGCGATGGTTTCCGCAAACGTTGATTTTGGAGACAATACTCCAGCACGTCTCGTATCCGGATCCCGTATTCCATCGGTGAAAACGTCGATCTTGATACGCTCTGTGTATTCACCCGCCATGTTGTAGTGAGCGAGGTACACTAACCGCTCTATATCACTCGCATACTCCTTGAGCGTCTCTCCAATTCTCTGACATCGTCCCTTTAATTCCATCCTATGAAGCTGCGGTCTATGGTCACCTCCATATTTCCGATCCAAAGCCAACATGATTATGCCGTAGCCCTTCCGTTCGTATTCCGGCATGATTTGCAGTAGCTCCGCAGCACTTCCTATTAACGCTACAATTAATGCTGCCACTCGATCCTCCTCACACCAATCATTCCTTGTGGCCGTCATTTCAAACGGGAGTTTGAACATGTTGAGTGGTGTGGTTCCATCGAACGTTGGTGGCTTCAATTTTATTGAGCTGGTTGGTCGAGCAATTTGGGTATTGCTGTTGGTTTTAAGATCCATCAACTCCTTCTCGATTTTCTTAGATTAGTTGATTGATTACCACGATCTGTTCACCCACTTCTTTTTTAACTCTGTCCAATTTTTCATTGATCCATTAAATCGTGTTGAAACTTTTCCTGTTGCTCCATTCGTTTCACAATTTGCTGCTGTTCAGTTAACATTTTTTCTTGCTCAGCTCTTGTTATCTCCTGTTCAGCCAACATTCTTTTCTGATCGGCTCGCATCTGCTCCTTCTAACTTTCTTGGCCGTTTATCATATGTTCTTGGACAGTAATCATTTTAGCTTCGAGGCCGCCGATCATTTGCTGTATTGAGGCCATTAGTTGCCCTACATCGAAATCTCCAGATGTTGTTTATTGTTGAAAATTAGTGGAATAATAATTGTTTGTGAAATTTTGTGGAATTTTGTGCGAAATAAATTTATTTTTTTTTCTTTAATCTCTACATTGCCATAGTGAATTCCTCATAGAATGGATCCTCAATGGACATCTCTCCGGTTTGTATTTGAGAATATTCAAATACAGCTTGTAATACATGTGGAACATTAAGTAGGTCAGAAAAATGTTCAGCCATGTATCGAGTACCGCATCGAAGTTAATACAGAGGCTACCATCATGGCTCCGAATGTTAGGTGACCGAAATCTTAAGATATGGTGCAATCCGGTGATTCTTTAAAAGAAACTTTAAAGAAACGAACTTTGAGATGAGCAACGACACGATATCGTCAACCGCACAATTATATATCCATCTTATATTAGTGTCAATCGAAAAGCAGCACAGTAATCGTCCCGAGACAAACATCATCATTGAGAATAAATCCAATCAAATTGAAAATTTGAAAATAAAATTCGATTGTTCTATTGTTCTTCAATTACACTTAAAATTGATTGTGTTTTGTTTTTTTTTTGTCGTCGTTTCGTTATCGTCTTGTGGTGCACACAATCCACCCATACACTAGCCAATTCTTATTTAGTTTTTGGATAATTCCAAGAAATTTCATCTCGTTTATGGTGCATTTGTGGGATTGGGATATGATTGTGAATTCAAAACTATTGTTTTGCAAACCAAGGCACACACACACACACAAACACACAACGATATTATTGTAATCAAAAATTTATAATTGAAAATAATGCGACGAATGGGAGAAAAGAAACTTATTATTTTCTTTTGATTCGATTGTATGGTCAATTGAGATAAAGTAGATTGGTTTAAGTCGGTTTTTGTAGTGTGCATAAGGTCGGTGAACTTGTGCCAATTCAATCATATATTTAACCATTAATACTTTCAATTATTTTTGAAAGTATTTGGAAACTTTGATACGATTTACGGGTAGCATAGCTTTAACTGACAGGTATTGAACGCGTCGTTCTAAATGTGGATCCAATTCGTATCTATGTCAATAACCTTTATTTAACCTGTTTTTTTGTGTAGTATTAGCGTTGGGGCTGAGGGCATCCAAATTTCATAAATATATCGCACGAAACATAAGACCCATAGAATATCACAACAGCAATCAGAGCTTGTCGTTGAAGATGGCTTAGTCTGGTTGGATCTGCCAACATGTAAACTAATACTTCTAATTCTACAATAATCTGGATAATGTGATGGGCTCTATACTTGATCATAATGTCAGATTGGTGATAGGTGACTTTAATGCGAGAGATGGCCGAAATCACACGAACTTATGTAGTAATATGAGCTCGTACTCCCGGCTCATAACAGTGAACGAAAATGGAGAAACAATGATTCACTTTGCGACCGCGCATGATCGCAAAGTCGCAAGTAAATTCTTTTCTAGAAAAAAATTCGGGTGGGTGCGAATTATGCAAGACGACGTGAGATCGTCTTGCTGTTGAGCATCGTCTAAAGAGAAGAATTTTTAGAGAGAAGAAGCGTGATTGTTGAAGGTCAAGGTCTTCGAAGAACAACAACTCAGCAATGATCACAATTCGTGTACTTTCCTCGTGTACGAGTCACCAAATTGCATCATACCTTATATGAACTCTGTTAACTGCCATACGACACTAGGGTGGAAATCTCCGTGTTAGCATTGATGCGCTACAATTGGTGTACTTAGGTTTCCACGTGTGAATTGAATAGTCACCTGAAGTTAATTGTATCATAATTTAGAGTTCTTGATTTTCGGGTTGTAATGTTAATCGATTGGAAAGGTGCCGTCTTATACTTTATATTCAATGGAAGTGAGATTTTGATATATATAAAACCCAATCAATCAATTTATTGAATTGGTTATTTTCAATCAAGAGGGGTTTAATGTGAATTCGTGAAGAAGTCGCTCTTGGTGACGTTGGCTGAGTGGCGTAGAGAGCGATCTGCGGTACAGTATGAAGGGCGATGAAATGCGAACTGTAATCATACAAGATGAGGGAACGCTTCGATCTTCAAACAAAGACAACGGAATATTACCTTGATCAAAAAGTTCCCGGAAAAACAACCGTTTGGCGCTCCCATCGTCCCTATTTGAGCTCTGTTTTTTTTTTGTTAAGTTGATACATCTGTTGTGAACCACCCAGGGTTCGAATCCGATTCGAGGCAGGATGCAAAATGGGTTTTTCACCTTCGATCGTTTGGGGGGTGCGATCGGTGGTGAAAAATGAACATATCTGGATCCTCTGTCGTGTTTAGAATCTTTGGGCCGACCCATCTTCCATGTCAGTACTATAGGCCTGACATGGAGCTATGCAATGCGCACATGATTCTACGAAAAGACTCGGACCAATAGCCGTATATAGAGTGGTATCACAACGGATCAAAATTGGTCTAAGTGTGCGATAGCAGCCACAACAACTTAACTTTTTTTATACATCTGTTGTTGATATTCCCTCTATATCTTAGTGTCGTGGCTTGATATTTGCACACATTTTGTAGTCCAGATTACATCTATCTCTGTGTGTGTTGGCGTTGCAACAACGAACTTGTACTAAATTTTGCGTTAACACCGAAATTAATGCTGCGCGCCTGTTAGAAATGTTGGAAAAGTGTTTCGGCAACGATTTTCTAAAGAAAACGGTCGTTTACCAGTGGCACGAGAACATTGATAAAGTAAAAGAAATGTTGGTCAATAACCGCAAATTAACCATCAAAGAGATAGCGCCTTGAACATTGCCTATGGATCCATCCAAGACATTTTGGTTAGTGAGTTGAGTTTCCATCGTGTAGCAGCAAAGTTGGTGCCAAAAGACCTCAATTTTATGCAAAATGGAGACAATGTGGATTTTATGCAAAAAGGAGACAAAAGACATGATTTGCGAGGCTGAATCCGATTCCACATTCGTTCAAAAGATCATTACTGGAGCTGAATGGACTTATAAGTCTTACTCGTATATGAGTACGACTTGCAATCCAGGTATCAGTCAGTAAATGGCGTTCACCAATTAAGCCGAAACCAAAAAAACCACGTCGTTTTCACTCAAAAAAGAAGGCAATACTCACGCGGTTTACATGGACTACAACGGTGTAGTGCATCATGAATTTTTGCCAGAAGGCTAGACCGTAACGAAAGAGCATTTTTTGGGCGTTATCATGCATTTGCGTGAAGCAGAGATCAGAATTAAAAACCCATTACAGGAAACGCGTTTCAGCAGCCGATATGAAATAATGGAAAAATCGCAGGAAGCATGATGGACGGAATGAAAACTGAATATAAAAAATGCTTCGAGGATTGGATCAAGCGCTTGCATAAGTGTGTTGTAGTTGCTGAGGATTACTCTGAAAGGGGCAACATAGATTTAGAATTATAAAATAGTATTATTAATTTTCTGAATAAATTCCGGGAACTTTTTGATCAAGGTATACATAATGCCATTCTCAGCAATAGCATTTTACGTTCTAGTTCCAAGTTTGATGAAGTGAACTGCACTACACTAAGTAAAAACTAAGATATTTGATGCCAGCCGAGACCACTTGGTATGAAGAAAGATAAGTTGGTTAGCCACGAACTCGGTTATCACACCTAAATAAATTGTAGACAAAACAAACTGAATAGTGAACCCGCTGGTGACTGGAAAGCTGAGCTTTTTAAAGTATACAAAAGCTTAGCAATGATCGTGACTCGTTGTTTTTGAAGTGGGTTACGTACTGCTAAATCAATAACAATAGTATAATACTTCACAAACCAAGAACATTTAGCTTTCCTGGTTTTTGAACTATTATACTCTTTTCGGTGGTTGGAGTTTTGCCAGGAACCTCATTTTCGTTGGCTTTCTCATTTTCACGTTTCAATTTTCAAATTTTTAAATTCACTCTATTTCAACTATTTCTTCGAAGTCCAGCATTTTCTGCTTCTATTTTCTTGTTGGGTTCAAACGGATTATGATGAAGGAGTGCTTTTCAATTTCGAGCTGCGTTGGATTATAGCGATACCATCGACATCAAAGATATTTTTTTTATTTGCTTTCATGATCACATCCACGACGAAAATCCATAACGATCCATAATCTAGGTGTTGATTATTTATCTTTGCAATCTGTTTTGGGGCTCAAGGCTCTCCCAACTCTTTCGTGGTTTACTTATTTGCGTCTTACTTTACACAATTACGTCCGATTTACGTACAGAGTGTAATAGATGTAATCAGATGGCGAAAAATCCTGCCCCTATCGGGACTCGAATCCGGTGTGTTATAAAGATTTTAGAACTAGAAAGCTTTTGGAATCGAATTGTAATTCAAAAGCATATGTACTGGACATGGCCGTAATAACTTATGTTTTTATTTTAAAGGATGTAGCTTAATGGTTAATAGTTAAGAGAGTTTCTCTTCACGCCGCGGTCTCAAGTTCGATTTCCGCCGTTGACCAAAAATTAACATGCAACCGCGTTTGTGTGTAAAAACGCGTTTGTGTGTAAAACATTGGTTGGGTTGACGACCTACAATGTGCATCAATCGTTAAAATTGATTCGTAAGGTCTCATTTGAGACGCGGTAAGGGCCGTTTACATCCAATCGAACTAACGACCTGTTTTATTCCAATTTCTTATACGTTTCTTAGTGATGCTGCTTGTAGCATGTATTGCCTTCATTGGATAGTCCTCTGGTAAGTAAATTAAAACTGGCTTCAAGGAGTTTCTCAACCCAAACAAGCCGTAAACCGATATTTTTATGATACTGTTCGGTTTAAGTCATTATATATAATTTTTTTTATAGTTCTACACCAGATCATGATCCTGATTAAATTCCAAGACTACCTACTAACTGACATATTTTTCGAATGTATTCCAGGCCAAGATAAAATTCCACATCGATTTTTATTGTGTAGATTACTTCAATCGTGTATTAAGTTGAAATGCAGGGCGATTATGATATGCACAAAAGTTGGTTAAACCAAAGGTCTTAATTGTCCAAAGATCTAGATTCTAACGAGCAGACAAGCGCAACATTAAAAGGCACTCAAGTTAAATAAGCTTCTTTAGGACTGCCTCAATTCTTTAAGCAACTGGCTTTGGTTTAGGAAAGACCTCTTAAGTGGGTTTTGAGACATGCTAGAATACAGCCATTCATACGACATCAACCTTTCTGAGGTGCCCTAGAGAATACCGTAAAGTGGGTTACATATTGAAAAAATGTTTCCTGTCTTAATCAAACTAAGAGATTATCCTTTACATGCCATTATTGGCCCGTGCCGTGTTAACAATTTGACTCCATCGGTTTCGATTACGAACCAGCATGAAGAGCTGATGTAAACAAGTAGAAGTTGCCGGATCACTCGCTACGCCGGCAGCCGAGTTTGGGCTTCAGTATGGGCTATATTTCGTTGCTCAACAGCAACACGTTAAATCTCATCAAACCAATCATTTTTGGGTTTGAGTTTTCACTATACCTAGAGTGTGCTGGGTGACATTTACAACCGAGGTTTTCAATACTTGACAGTGTTCACTTCATCAGACTAGTAATTAGATCGAAAATGCGTTCCTGACTTGTATGAAAAATTCCATCGTAGCTTTGCAATGACCATGATAATGATCTTTGTCGCTCGCGTGGCAGAGAAGGTAGCGTACTTGCTCTGTCAGCAAATACGCTACCTTCTCTGCCACGAGAGCGACAAGCTCGGTGATCAAACATCAATCACGATTAGGTGTTTTTAATCTGTATGTGTATGTGGGTGGAACCGTGGGCTCTAGTGGGTGGAACTGTGGTTGAAGACCGATACGATCACGACTTGGACAATCCGAATTCACTCTTTTGAAATCAACACAAGATAAATTTGGCTTCGGGGCGTTTCCAAATGGATGTTTTATGAGGAAAGAATGTACTTGAAACTTTGAGATTATGAGCGTTCAATTTCTCGGGCTTATTTCTGTCAGCACTATAGCATTAAAGTAAGCCATAATGAGTTTGACTTCGTGCTGAGCTACATAACCCATCATATTACCTAAATTATTTTGTGAAATGAATCTTTATCCTGAGGTGGGCTTACATCAGTGGTCGCATATACACACACACAATTGACATGTTGCCTAATCTCATGTACAAGCAAAGCTTACACATTCGATTATTGATTGCCTGCCAGTATAAAATAGCACTTTTTACCTAGGCCCAAGTTCTCTATTTTTAGACCGTCGAGTTTTTTGGAATGCTACTTAATGTATGGGTACTTAAGCGAGGGTTCGTGGTTGTTTTGACGGTATATGATTCTGTTTGTTTTATTGACCTTTTTGATATTTGATTTTTTTTACAGGTGTAGGTCGTCTGCCCAGCGATCCAATCATATTTAGTCGCCTCTCACATATTTAGTCGCCTCTCTGGTGGTCTAATGTCTAGTTCAAAACAATTACGAAAAATGAATGCCCCACCCACAGGACTACTTACGATTCCACCTTAAGAAAATGAGTGGTAGTTCGTTTAACAGTTGCATGTTTTTTTAAATTCAAAAAATCTGCAGAACATGTGCTGTGGTCAACAATGACCTTGAAGGCTATATCTCATGTTTCGAAAGTTTCATTAGGCTATCCCAGGCCCTAAGCATCATGCTTTGAATATCATAGAGGCACGATTCACATTGAACCACTTATGAATCATTCCACATGTGGTGGACCGGTGCTCGACAAATCAAACCGTATAACATATAGAAATACTGTAACCACCGGAATTAAATATAAAATATTTGTTCACCTGGCCAAATCCTTAATTCAATCAAATTTAATAAAATATTAATTTTACAAAAATAAAAATCTCAAAGACGGAAATGAAATGAAAATACGAGAAAAATATTTTAATTTTCATTTCAATTCATTCGAACAATTGAATTGAGGGAAAACGAAAAGAAAATAACAAAAAACAAAATTGGGGATTTCTTTAATTCCCGTTTGTGTTAAAAGAAAAAATTCAGGCAGCAAAAAAAAACTGCGGGAACGTAGGTATATTCTATTTTCTTTATATATTTAAATTTTTTGCTCACACCTTCGTAATCTCGTCTTTGAGATTCATGATCCCCTTGAGCAAACTACTATATATTGTGCCACAACATCTACCATTTATACCAACTTTGCTCGATTTCACATTGTATTCGAACGGGATCACGTGGTCCGTATATCGTTAAGACATGTGGACATTTTTGTCATACAGCTGCTGTGCTGTATACACAAACGATTGAAATGCGGACGGATTCAATTCAAATTGCAAATAATAATGTCAATTGACAGCAAAATGGTTTTGTTTATTTATTTTTATAATTCCATTATTGGAAAATGGATTGAAAATTCCGATTGTCCATTATACCTACATAAATACAATGTGTCCCAAATTTTCATCGAAATAAAAATGTCAAATTGCGGTTGAATGGTTTATGCCAAAGGTTTTGTATTGTAAATATGTAAGGAAAGGCAACACACACACAAAGCCAGTGAAATAAGGAAATCGAAAAATAAATTCCCGGATACGTTTGGAAATATGATAAAAGAAAAGGAAAAAAATGGTCAAGTCTGAATCCGAAGGAGGAAAGAAGCTGGATCCTTTTTTCCTTTAAAGATTTTAAATGTTTTTTGTAATCATTTGTTTTTCGGGAAATAGGATTTTTCTTATTTACGATAAATTATGGTGTGGTATGCGAAAAGTATAAAAACGTTTGTATGCGTTCATAGGATTGAATTAAACCTTTAATGTGACAGCAACTGGTTTTGACACGTTTTTTGATCAATATACATGATGTTCAATTGTGTTGGACGCCGTGCAGGTTGAATTATCTATTCCCCTTGGTAGGTACGACGCTACTGTCTTTCAGGCGAAAATTGCTGTAATTTGTAAAGCAGCACTCATCGAAACTTGCTGAATGAAGTGAGACTTCACTGGATACCCAATCACATGGGCAACAAAGGAAATGTATTGGTTAATAAATAGGCCCGTTTGGATGCAGCTTCTACTTTTGTGGGGCCTGAGCCCATTTTAAAAGTGACGTCATTATCTCTCAACAAAGATATCTACTATCAATTAAGATAGCCTCATCTATTTTCAACTGTCAAAAAACTTCTTTGGACCAATAAATCAGCAAAGATCGCAGTACTTCTTGATTTATAACAGACGAACTTTGAGGATCTTGCTTGGCATTGTTCCCCTGAATAATCAAACGTTCCGAATGAAAATTCGGAACATCGCAAACTGTAAACAATGTGGGAGAGGAGTAAAAGAAAATGTTGAGCACTTCTCTGCTTCTTTGCCTTATACTCTTCCCATAGAATGCACTGCTTTTGATTATTCCCATTTGAGGATACCACATATCTTAGAGGACTTCAGTAGAAGAAACAACAGGTCCCAGCACTGAGAGCGTACGTCTGGGAAGGGATGCCACAATGGGCTAATCGAGCCTGAGTAACTTGGGAAACAGTCGACAGTTGATAATTTTGGTTCCTCTTGTTTGAGAAATTGGACAACCTGTCAACCTCAAATTTCACAATAATTAGGATAATGTGATGGATTTTAATTACCTAAACACGATTTATACTTTTTATGTTTTAGCGATTTGTTTGTTGGCTTCGAATTATCTTTCAGTTTATCCGCCCTGTTAGTAAACTGGCTGAAATTTTGTTTCATTTCTGCCTGAAATTCGGTGAACATTTTCTTTATTTGTCTGCTTTCTTGATTTAGATTATTATTTGAGGTTCTGGTCGCCTGGCTGGTGAGAACCCTATCTCTATAATAGTATAATATTGTTGGTTTGGCTAGCTGGTACATATTAATATTTGAGAAAAAAGTCTTTTCTGGGCTTAACGACCTCAACCTATTTTTAAACTTTAAATGGGTAAGATCCTCGACTTTCTTGTTTGAAGTCATTGGAGGTCCTTTTATAATATAATGTGTCTAGTGGGCCACTTTTGGTTACCAGAACTGGCGCTGTGGGATGAACCAAACGTTATATAACCAAAAATTGACTCCACTGGTCTCCAAGATGAAGAGTCTCTAGTTAATAGATTAATGTAGGGTAAGGCAAGACGACAAATTAGATGCGTTAGTTCGGGATAAGAATTGGATCCGATAATTTTTTACATTTCAGTATATTATCCTCAGTATAAACTATCTTCAGATTCGAAGGACTACCCCAAGGCGCCATTGCGGATTATTCTGGCTAAATATGAGAAACAACCCTTTTATTCTAAACGACCATCATTTAACAACTATTCAGAACTGGCACGGGTCCAGAGGAATCCGACTGTCTAGTTAAAACAAAGCATATGGCGCTAGCGATTGATGCCACAATATGATTTCTACCCAGTGCTCTGAATGTTAACGTGAAGAAATTCAAGCAAGCGTGGGTAAACGGCGGAAGAAACTATGACTCTCTTAATATATATCGCTTATAGCGCCCAAAGATGAGTCGTGACTGAAATGGTGTCTGGGCACCCATCACTATTGATGAGGTCAAAGCATCTTACCATCAATCACAATATCACCAGGTCCAGATGGTATTACCTAGGAAGATCTGAGGAATAGTTCTAGTGATGTGGTGCGAAAGCTGCCTGTTTTTCCTTCAAAAGGCGAAAATTATATTTTTGCCGAAGAAAAACGACGCGCTGGATCCTGGTGACTTTCTACCTATCACCATTCCATCAGTGTTTGCAAGACATCTGCATAGTATTATCTCCAACAGGATCAACAACCTGTTTGATTTTGATCCTCGTCAAAAAGCATTCCACCCAACAAACGAATGCACGGATAATACAACACTGCTGGAGACGGTGCTACGCGAGCACCACCAGAACAACAAATTTTGTTACATTGCCTCTCTCGACATAGCAAGGCCTTTGACTTTGTGTCCCATGGAGCAATTTTTGGTACACTAAGATCATACGGCATGCCGAAGAGGTTTGTTTCTTGAATAAAAACTCCACAACAAGACTGATTGGTGACGGCTGGGCTAGCGATGACTTTTATCCAAAGAGGGGTGTGAAACAAGGAGACCATATCCAGTCGTTTTTAATTTAATTATCAATCGACTGTTGAGAAATTTACCGGATAAAGTGGGTGTATCCCTGGATGGCACTCGTTAATGCCATTACCTTTGCTGACGACATTGTGCTTTTGGCCTCGACACCCTAAAGCCTCCAACTGCTACTCGATAGTGATAGTAATGAACAGATCAAAAAGCTTTACCATAAGTATCGAAGCTAGTGGTAAAAAGAAGCAAACATTGGTCGCGCAACGTGCATTTAATATAGGGGATCATAGCATCCCGATCCTCAATCGATCTCAGGAATAGTGCTACCTCGGGGTAAAGTTTACAGCTGATGGAAGGAGTAAATTCTTACCACATCGTCACTTAGAGCCAAAACTAATTAATCTAAGAAAGGACTCACCCAAACCTCAGCAAAGATTCCACGCACTCAGAACTGTCCTGATTTCTCAATTATATCATACCCAATCACCTGGGTATCAAAGGAAATGTATTGGTTAATAAATAGGCCCGTTTGGATGCAGCTTCTACTTTTGTGGAGCCTGAGCCCATTTTAAAAGTGACGTCATTATCTCTTAAAAAAGATATCTACTATCACTTGAGTGATGAGCACTAGAAGAAATGAGATAGTTTAATCTATTTTCGACTATCAAAAAACTTCTTTGGACCAATAAATCAGCAAACATCACAGTACTTCTTGAGTTATAATAGACGAACTTTGAGGATCTGGTTCGGCACTGTTTCCAGAATCATCATATGTTCCGAATGAAAATTCGGAACATCGTAAACTGTAAATAGAGTGGGAGAGGAGAAAAAAGAAAATGTTGTGTACTTCTCGTGCTTCTTTGCTTTATACTTTTCCCAGAGACTGCAGTAGAAGAAACAACAGGTTCCAGCACTGAGAGTGTACGTCTGGAAAGGGATGCCACAGTGGGCTAATCGAGCCTGAGTAACTTGGGAAACAGTCGACAATTGATAATCTTGGTTGTTTGAGCAATTGACCAACCTGTCAACATATAATTAGGATAATGTGATGGATTTTAATTACCTAAACACGATCTCAGACTGGTCTAGAAGTGGCGGGAAATTAGACAAAATTATGTAACAACGTACGTACGAGCGTGAATTATTGAATAACTGCGGCTTATGGAATGACTTCTAACTCAAAATGAAGATGACTACTTTGCAATCGGTCATAATTTTAAAGTGGTAAATACATTATTCATGCCCTGTAGGTGGAGGCATTCATGATTCGTGAATATTGGTCACGAAACATAAGTTTCGTAGAATATCTTCACAGTATCTTAAACTCGGTTGTATATAGGATTCAAATCTGGTTGATCGCTTGGCTGAAGATCCGAATCCGTAAAAAGTTTAGTATCCGGACACGAGATCAGTACGTCGAACAAAAGGTTGTAAAAAAGGCTTTGCTGGACTTCCAAGCAATCCATAATTGAATGTGTATGCTGGCACATGCGACCAAAACTGGAGAAAGAATTATATACTTTGCGATGGATAGCAAAAACATCTACTTGGAACCGTAGACGTATCCACATCAAGCATCGCAAAGCTAAATTGACCATATCGATCTTCAATAAAATTCGTATAGGCACTGACTGAATAATATGATAATTGTAATAATACGATGTAAGTTTTCGGGAAGTACAAGGACATGTATGTACCCATGGTAAAAAAAACCCATAAAAGCTGGTTGAAAAGTATTAAAAATGACGGTTTCGATGTCGACCAGCAGACTTCCGATAAGACAAAAACTAAACCCAAATATGATTGGTTGGAAGTATGACCGCATAAGATAGCAACGAAGTAAAGAAATATTTGATCCATTAGAACAGTATTCAGCTTCCGTTGTCCAAACCCAAATATTTCATCTCTGGGGTTAAAAAATCAAACATACAATTGATTTCACTAGTGGTTACCAGATGAGTGAAGAACTAATAAAATTCATGAATATTGAATCGTTTTTGCGCGCATATCCGTGTGGGAGAGGATATTTAGATTAATCTTGCCAAGTTGCCACTTATAATCGGACTTTAAATAATCTTGCAAATGGGGATAAACTGGAATTTCTATAGTATTGATCAGAGCTGTTGTCATGTATGGATAAATTATTGCCACCTTTCTAGCATTTCTGATTTCTAGCATTCTAGAGAAGAATACTGAGTTCTTTTCTATGACGAGATCACGAAATTAATTCGAATTTAAAGCACATCGAGTACATTGGATTAGTCATTTCAGGTGCTGACCATCAGAGCAAACACAGAACGGACTATCAGCGAGATGGGTGCCGCGTTTGTTGACAATCAATTGCAAACACTATCGTGCAGTCATTTCAAAGTAGAGTGCAACTGTTGCAACTGTTTTTCCGGGTTTACAAGATGTGATATTTTCACCAACTGTCTTAATACACAAAAACCAATCACACCATATGGACAACTCAAAAGAAATTGAATGAATTACTATACAAACTGTTCCCGCATCAACCATATTTTCAAACATAGCTCCCCTATGGCTACTCCCTGTTCCCAAAATAGAACAATTGGGTATGTGGTAACAGTTTCACATCAACAGAGGGCTATCATACTCACGTCTATGCTAGGACGTTTGAAGTCCAATTAAACCACATTGTTCAACGTTTGAATATATATCTTGGCCACTATACAAAAGAAACAAAGGTGACCAAATATAACCAGTAGATCATCTTTGGTTTCAATTTCCAACAACTACCATATAATTTTTGACTGACCAAAAGGCACTTTTGCCTTTGTTATAGACCTTGATGATATGTTCCAAGTCAGTTTTCCGATCTAAGATTTCTCCTAGATATTTGTGATCTTTGAAAAATAGGATAGTAAAGGAAATAAAACGTGTCCTTGACTGCATTTTGTTGACCTTAACGTTAAATCACGGTATGTTACACACTAAATTTATTAGAGCCGGTGAATTTACTAGCTTGGTAAGCGAACTGGTACTTATGAGGTGAATTGATGGATAAGAACACACTCCTAATGTGGTCATTAGGGCCTTATTTTCAAAATAACTGAGGTATTGGTCTGAATTCCTTGGGTTGGGATTCAGGACATCTCTCGCCTTTAGAATTTAATGATACGACCAACTTTCTTCAATCACAGTGAAATTAAGGATGTAGCTGGCTCTAAACATACGAACCTATTCATTGCTGAAGTAAATCAGGATATAAGGTCTCCTCCAAGAGATTTAAAGAGTTTGAATGAATCAATTGGTTCAAAGTTCACCTCAGGTCACAATATAGTCTAACTGGCTTGATGTCACTGAAAAGTCTGAGAATTTTGTCTGAAGAAGTTCCCTAATAGTTGTCTTCTAGCTCTCGGTGATGTCTCCGTTGTCCTTCTCAAGGAGTATCCTTTGAGGAAACCTTTTGTAATCTGACTGCTTAGAGCCACTTTTCAGTTCTCACACAGAAGGTTCTGCACGTAGCTATTTTAGACCACCTTCGTTTGTGGTTGCATTTCGTGAAGGATCTCTTCGTTTCCCTTCTAAGTGTCTCCGGTAACCCATTATACCAGAGAAATCCTTTTAATAGACTTCGTGGGGTAGTATTATGCAACTAAATATAAACAAGCTCTAGGACAACTCAATGGTCTTGCTATCTCAGAATATATCAGATCCCAGTATACGCCCTAGTTCGTTGATTTGGGATGTCTGATTTCTTCTACCTGCTATTTTTATAACTTTCAGATCAAATCTAATATGTATGTGATCAGACAGTGAACCCTCATACATGTCAGTTACTCATTAATGTGTAAAGGAGGAAAAATAAGTGTTCGATCGCAACATACCTAAATACCTCTGTTTATAGGCAATGAACGTTGAATTAAAACCTTTAAGTTACCATTGATGTGAAGGACTCAGACTATCGCGAACCTTTACAGTTAAATTTTTTTTTGTATTTTTCCGGTTTTTACAGGCCATTGTTAGCCCGTACCGTGTCAACAATCTGACTCCAACGGTTTCGATCACGAGCCAGATCTTAATACTGTTGCAAGCAACCTGAAGATGCCAGATCGCTATCTACGCCGTGGAGCCATCGTCGCCGACAGCGACCTCTTCGCCTACGCAAAGGCGGTTCTCCCTTTAAAGATCGCTGTATTATTCGTTTCGGATCAGCACGCAGAACGTGACCGAGCCAGCGTACTCGCTGTCCTTTGATTTCATCGCGTTTTGGGCAATACATCACACGCATGATTCTTCTCTCAAATGTTAGAAGCCATCTTTCGTACTGATCCCCAAATCTCACATCCATACATGACAACGAGTCTGATCAACACTCTGTACAGTTTCAGCTTATCAGTATTTGCAAGATATTTTGATTTCAGAAATGGGTGTAGAGGATACAAAGCCCGATTGCCAGCGGCAGGGCGAACCTTGATTTCCTCTCCCACACTATTATCGTGAGTAATGAGAGATCTAAGATACCTGAATCTCATTACTCCTTCAAACGTGTGGTTTCCACTACTGAAATCAATTGCGTCTTGGTCTCGAAAACCAGAGATTAGATATTTGGTTTTAGACTCGTTGATTTTGAGACCAAAGGACGCTGAAAACTGTTACAGCATCCGTTGCCATTTAATCCAATCACACAGATATCATCTGCATAAGCAAGAAGTTGATTGGATTGTCGGAATAAGATATTGTCCTGAGGTGTTGCACTTTTACGAAGGATGTATTCCGACATGAGATTAAAAAGTATCGGGGACAGCGCTTCTCGAATTGATTGCAAAAGTTCTCGATAGCCTGTTCTCAACTTTGACACAGCATTGAGACTGAATTACTGTCATTTTACAGAGATGTACATACTTTTTCGGTATTCCTAAATATTCAAGCGCATACCATAATCTCTCTCGATTGATCGAGTCATAGGCTTGCTTGAAATCTAGGAATACCTGGTGTACATCGCGAGATATTTGGAAAGAATCATCCGCAGCGAAAAAACTTGATCAGTGACTGACCGATTTGGACGGAATCCTCCTTGGCAATCACCGATAATTTCCTCCGCTAGAGGAGTATTTCTTCCCAAGATAATGTATGACAGTAACTTGTATGCTGTGCAAAGGACAGCTATACCGCGATAGTTCTCGCATTTCAGGCGATCACCTTTTTTGAATATTGGGCATAACGCGGCCACTTTCCATTCATCAGGCATTTCATTTCGCCATACGAATCGAATAAGGTCAAAAAGACAGTTTTACAAAGTTAGCCCTCCGAATATCTCTGAATTGTGATACATGTGGAACATTAAGTAAGTCAGAAAAATGTTCACGCCATGTATCGAGTACCGCATGGACGTTAACACAGAGGAGAGTCAGCATCGACAACCGAGGTTTTCAATACTTCCCAGACACTGTTCACATCATCAGATTGGTAATTAGATCGTAAAACGCTATTGCTGACAAGATCTTGATAATTTCGTTGCGTTTCTCCATTTGTCAGACCTTCACAGGAGAATCGCGTTTTATATTTTCCTGTCCTCCCTGACTTGTACGAAAATCTCCATCGTAGCTTTGCAGTGACCATATAATTTTGTTGACGACCGATACGATCTCACGTCTTGGACAACCCGAGCCCAGTCTTTTGAAATCAACACATGGTCAATTTGGCTTCGGGATGTTTTACGTGGATGTGTCCATGGTTCCAAAAGGATGTTTTTGTGAGGAAAGAATGTACTTGCCATTTTGAGATCATGTGCGATCGTAAAGTACATCATTCTTTCCCCATTTTCGGTTTCAGTTTCGTGTCGGGAGTACGGACCTATGTTATTACATAAGTTGGTCTGATTTCTGCCAGCTCTAGCATTAAAGTCACCAATTACCAATCTGACATCGTGCTCAGGTATAGAGCCCATCAGATTATCCAAATTATTGTAAAATGAGTCTTTATCTTGGGGTTGGCTTACATCAGTGGGCGCATGTACACAAACAATTGACGGGTTAGCTAATCTCATGTGCAAGCGAAGCTTACACATTCGATTATCGATTGCCTGGAAGTCCAACACAGCCTTATTTACCCGTGGCCCAATGAGAAAGCCAACTCCAAGATTTCCGAGGTCATCTCCACTGTGTAGCAACGTATAGCCTTCGGACACATGGACACCACTTTTAGGCCATCGAGTTTCTTGGAGCGCCAGGAGTTCTAACCGATACTCTTTCATACATGTGATAAGACCGTCAAACGCGCCTGGTTTTCGAAGTGACTGCACGCTCCACGTGCCGATCCTCAATCTCGTGTCCGGGTACTTAAGCGGGAGGTCATTGTTATTTAGACGGTATCCGATTTTTTTTAGGTTGTTGACTTTTTTAACTGAAATTGTTTTTTTACGGATGCGGGTCGTTAGCCCAGCGATCCAACCAGATTCAGTCGCCTCCTACGACAAGCTCTGGATACTGTGGTGGTATTCTATGGATCTCATGTTTCGTTCGAAATATTTACGAAACATGGCTGCCCCCATCCACAGCGTTTAGTAAATTAATCGATCGATGAATCGGCAAGGTTTTATAAATTAATCGATTACTTGAAAATTTTTGTGATTGACCGATTAATCGATTACTAAACCATGCCCTAAGTCGACAACTAAAGTAAAAGTTTTTTCAACAAGAAAATTTCTGAAACAGTCAGAGAGGACAACTGTTGTGATTATTACTTTCCAATTAACGATCCGATCACGTTATGGACCTGTTTTCCGACCGCATTATCAGTCCTGGTTTAACAGCACTTTATTTGAATATACTCAAAGGAATGATATACATTTGAGGGTAAGAAACACCTTAATCATCGGTCCTGGTGTATACATTTTAACTGTGTTTTGAAATATTTCACAACAAAGTATTAATTTAAATAAATAAATCGAAAATCTATTCTATATCCACAATTGAATTCCATTTCCACGAAAAGTGACAAAAAACCTTTTAAAATAAGTTATTTTTAATTTACATAACTTCCGAAATGAAAGAAATCTTTTTCATCTTGCATAATAATATTCGTTTCCTCTCCCTTGTCGTCTTCACTTCACGATTTAAAGACATTACCATGACGACAATCACCATATCTAACTTTTTAATTTAAAACACAAAATTATAAAATTCTTTTGCTTATTAATAAAAATTAAAACCAATTCACCACCAACGACAATTATACCATTAGCATACGCGTCCTATTTATAGAAACAGACTAATTACAGGTATTACAGGTAGCGACGACTATTTCCACCAAAGCGTTAACACGCTCCTCCATATACCCTGTAGAAATATGAATTCGGATTGAAAAAATGTACGAGTATATGCGAGATTGGGTGGGGTGGGAAAACCAAAAACTTTTCCCATTTCAATTACATATCAAACAAACGAACGCACACAGTAAAAATATGTCCGGGCAACAGACAACAGCAGAATTATTTAAATTAAATAAAAAAATCGATTTCAATTTGATAAAAAAAAAAGAAAAATTACATTTTTCTTCTAGATTATACTGTGATTATTATCATATACACGGCGCTGCTGCGCTTATCTCTAGATACATCCAGCAAGTTCAGGATAGAACAAAAAAAAAGTTTCTCGTTTAAATGAATTCCGACAGTTGCAAAACAACAACGGACTGGAATGAAGTTGGGAAGCAAATAAAACACTTATAGAATCGAGATTTGGGGCGACTTTATTGTTCGCCTATATATGTACATCGTCTTGTTTTCATTTTATGCAAATGGTCAGTGTATATAAGATTATGGTGATGGAAGCTTGTTACATATATAGCATTTGCATAATTTATGCTGTAAATGTGATAAATAAATAGCATTATAATAGATAGATAGATGGTGATAGTAACGAATCTCGAATTGGAACAGATGGGATGGATCTTATTCACATTCGATTTGAATAACAAATTTTGTCTTATATTGGTATAATGACATAGCTGTATACCATCTTTCTATTATTTATGTCGTGTTTATTGGTGGTAATTTCTGACATTACTCTCCTAATTTAGTCACAAACGACCTGATATTAAACCAGAAGGAACGTGGCTTCAATGTGATTGTTAATTTGGAGAAGCTTCAGGGTTATTTTTCGGAAGCTTCACATCTCTCACTTGCGACATTATCTAAGGTTTGGGTTTTTGCGTTGTGGCCAGCGATAAACAAGCTCATGTAATGAAAAAATGGGAAACAGCCAATCACTTTATCAATTGAATTCACCAGACACAACGACTTCGGACACGTCAAGCAACATTTTCATTGAACCGATTGATGACTCAAGACAAACTAATTGAACGATATACCAATGGAGTTTCAATTCGACATTTTATCGAACCGAAGTACCAACCTACAACTACCAAGTTTTTTTTATCTGTTTTGAGGCTCAAGGCACTCAATTTGAGGACGTACGGCTATAGGTCCGATTTTCCTAACCATCTGAACATTGCATAGCTCCATTGCCAGCGTATAGTGCTGGCATGGAAGATGCGTCGGCCCATGAGCTCTGCACTCCAACGGGGGTCATGTTGTGTTCATTCATAACACAGATCGTATTCTCATGGTGAAAATCAATTTTGCATCTGCCCCCATCGGGATTCGAACCCGGTACCTCCTGCTCCAACTCTCGCAACTTTAGCCACTGCGCCACCAACTACCAAGTTATTCGTAGTACGATGGAATGCCAGATGAGCTGAAGGGAGTTGACACAGCATCAACACTGATGCTGTAGGAATTGCAAAGCTCATTTAGTCCTTAAAGAGAGTAAAAGACGATTGGGTCAGTGCAATAAAGTCAATCAGATTCATCTGTTTGACTTTGTGGGGCTTCAAAAAGAACCCACAACTAAAGATACAACAGTATCCAATTCCTGTGGTTGAGGAATTATTTCATAAGCTGAGAAATGGAAAATTATTTTCTATAATTGATCTAGCTGAGGCGTATCTCCATATTTCTTTTGATGATGATTCGCAGGATTTTGTTGTAATGAGCACACCAGAAGGTTTATACCAACAGAAATGTATAGACCAACTTTATTAGATTTGCCTTACACGACAAGTTCTCTAGTCGATATCGTGGTTTCAGGTTAGGCCATAAGGATCACTTGAAAACTTTGGATTTATTGTTCAAACGGTTAGATGGGGTTGGACTTAAATATAAGTTAAAGAAATTAACTAACTTGGTCATATCATATCACAAGATGGAATACAACCTTCACCCGAAGGATTAAAAGGTATCTACATATATATTACAAGCCATAAAAAGGAATGAGGAACCACCAAACTTATTTACTTGAGGGTCGATTTAACTATAATACTGACTACCGATGCTTCCAATTTAGGAGTTGCGGAGCTAATTTTTGGGCGAACGAGGTTTTATAAGTACTTCTATGGGCACCATTTTGAGCTTTTAACGGATCATAAACTGTTAGTAAGCTTTTTACATACCGAATAAAACTGGCAAGGTAAATAGGAGATAACTGAACTCAATCCGTTACAGGCGAACATTAAAATGTTGCAATGCAGACGCTCTATCCCGTCTATACCAATCCATTAAGGCAGTTAAATTTCTAAATTCAGACAGGATTGTCTGACGTTTTACCATAAAGGATGTGAAATGTTTGTTCCCTAGAAAAAATGCATTAAACTCTCATCGTGATGTTATATTGTTACAGACGGAGACATAAAAGTTGTCCCAGAGTCACTTCAGGCTTCAAAGCCAAATTTGCTCACTTTTGCGTTAAATAGCTATAAAATAAGTGAGTTGTTGTCGAGAGCAAAAATTGATATACAAGACGACGAGTTCTCCTCCACAACCAACACCAACTCCTTCATCACAACCAACGAAATTGCCTGCAAAGGATTTGAAAATAAATTGTCCTTCTCCGCTTGCAACAACTGGAAGTCAACCTAGTTCCTAGGAAGCGGGCGGGGTTTTCACAATCAGTTGTAGCTCAGAACTCTAAAATATAAAGTTTAATTTATAAGCGAGTTGTTTACTTATATTATCGGTGGTTAATTATTTAGGAAGGAAGAACCACATCAAGACTAGCACAGTTAAAGTAAAAAATATAACTTCACAATACCGATATTATCGACGTCACAGAAGTCGTTAATGAAACAATCAAAGACGAGTTCTATAAGCAACTACAACCCACAGTAGCATGAATACACAGACATCAAGTCTTAATAATATCCAAGGAACATGAATCACTGACCTGACAACCATTAGGCTTAACAATTCTCACAAAACTATGCATAGACATAGAACAAGAAAACCAAATACCATGACGTAATGATCATCAAGGATGTGCCACGTCACAATAATATGTCAGAACAATAAGAGAGATGCAGGCATTGACAGTTATAAGAAATAGGTAATATCATAGTTCATACTCAAACATGTCACAGAGAAGCGCATCAAGGAATCGACTACAACAAATGTTTGGTTCAACGAACATCGATTAACTATAGCGATGACATAGACCATTTAAAAGTCATCACTAGAGTTTATCAATGACACAAATCAAATATCGCCAAAAAGTGGACTCTTACAATACTCCATATGTTTGTTGTTAGTGTAAAAGGTGCAATAAAAAAACTTTTTGACCAATTTAAAAAATTTTTAGCCAAAAACTTTTTCGTACGCCCACAAAATTGAAAAAAAATTTCATGGCTACATTGAGGCGTAAAAATTAAATAAAAGGTCTATTCGTCGAGAAAACCAAATGTAGCAGTGCTATAAAAGGTAACGCAGATAGTGTGTGAGGTACCGGGTTAGAATCCAGTAAAACGTGATTATGATCTGTGGTGGGAATGACCTACATCTATAACGACTGTTTCAGTAAGAAATTCACCGACCGACCCATATTCTATTTCAGTACTATAATAGGCTGGCATGATGCTAGTAGAGCTTCAGCAATCAGAAATTGCGCACACTTTACTACAATGCGTATATGAGACGAAATTTGTTAGTTAAAAAATCATCCATCACCAGAATGATAAATTAACAGTGCCATGTAGAACAGTAAGGCCTCCAGATCGGGCAATATAAATGTATTTGTAATATGATCATTCTGAAAATAATTTCATCAACAGTAAACTCAAAATTAAAAAATGAGCCAGCTGAAGCGATCAGACTTCAGAGAGATGGAAGTTGGTCTCAACATTTAACATGTTATGCAGAATCTGCAATACATCAGTGAGTAATACATTAATCTTCCAGATGAGTTGCACCATCAGGTCCTCTAATAATTATTGTAAACTTATATCGTTTTGATGGGCATCTGGAATTCCTTAAACTTGTTGCTATGGTCAACTTACACCCTGTGAAAATTGAAGCTATCTTGAATTACCGGTACTGAAATCATTTAACAGGCTCAACGCTTTCTGAGAATGGTGGGTTCGTATCGGACATTTATTCAAAACAATGCCGAAATGTACGCTCATATCTAAAATCTCCGTCGACGATTCTTGTTCTTGTGAATCCTGATTATTATTGAAACACTTTTATATTCATTGCGAAGCGAGCATGGAAGGTTTAGGAGGAATCTTGTTTCAAAAGACTCAAGATGACGACGAACAGCCAATTTCTTTCTTTTATTCAGTAGTAATGCTGCTCATAAAACATACACGGTGCAGTCACCGTCTCAGTAGCTGGAATGGACTCTTTATAAAAAGTTTCACCAATATGATAAAGAGTAGTTACAGTATGTGAGATTTGACCTTATCAAATCTCACATACTAAAACTAGCTCAATTTTGAAATTATACATCAAAAGGAAATAAAATCTATCTAGAATAGATTGTGAATCTGGATGATTCAACGATGTTGTGGTCAAAACAGTGGTCCAAAGAACCGTCGAATAACCTAACTTTCCAGAGATAGGTTATATATAAGGATTTAACCCAAAGCTGCCCGTTACAAGATGTTACTGTATGGAGTTTTGAGTTCCCGATGCTCTTATTCAGAATGTGATCAGTTCAGAGTACGATTTTTCTGCAGCTGCACATGGAGGCATTAAAAAGAACAAAAAACTGAAAATCACCTATAATGACATAACAAGAAGTTCTTTTAACAAATCATGAATTGAAACAAGAGGAATAGCAGCCAGGAGAGATGTCCCGCCCAGAAAACACTCTATACTTTCAAATCGAAGATTATGGGAAATAAATTATTTGTTTGGTTCAGACAACTAGGAAATCGATATAAGAGTTCAACTATATACCATCCCGCCACCATTTGTCTAAGAACAGTTTCTAACTGACGTTCTACCCTAAGCGAGCTGGGTGGGTATACATGATATGAGGTCTGAGTAATATGGATGAGCATGAAAGTTTCTTCAGGAAACTAAACGACAGCAATCTTTTCAATTAAACTATAATCGCAACAAAGGAATATCCAACTTCAAGTCGGTTTGTGTTAGGGCCATAATCTCTTGTCATAAGGCACAAATTGGTGTGTCATCAAAACGCAAAACCAGTTAGGCTAGATAGATTATGGTGGTCACCTCTGAATTAAAACATATGATACGTATAGCTATACTACACAAATCGTTTGTTCAAAGTTATCTTATTTGATCAAAGTTATCTTATTGTGATTCTCCAGATTGGGTACTGTATCCGCAAAAACTTATGTCTGTTTAAAACCATACAGCTTCGACGTGAGAAAACACTAAGTGTACTCGCATTCCAATGGTTGGGTCCATATTGATAACACTTACAATTTGGGTCATAGTCGCTAACTTCTTTTTATGAGCAGCATTATTCCCGCGCATCATCATCAACACAATAATTAACACCAACCTCGGTTTAACACGTATATAAGACAGATTGTGTGAAATATACAAATTAAAAATCATATATGTATATATGTATATAAGAACATGTAATTTCACCAAAAATGCATGCAAATTCCATTGACGATGACGCACGATTAAAACACTTTAAATAACATCTGTATAAGACACTATAATTTATTATAAGTCGAAAATCCATTGCATATCATGACTAATATCATTTATTACCAAATCTCAAAAAAAGGTTAAGAATTTAATTTTGCGGTCGAATGGTTTATCGAAGTGTGTTTGGTGGTCCTTCAAGAAATAATAAAAATTCTTTAGCTTATTAGCAAGTTTTTGAAAGAAAAGACGATACCGCCCACCGAGTTAGATTTCTGGACCACACTATATACATATAAACGTATCAACTACACTTCTCAAAATTTATTATTAATATTTTGAAATATATAGTCGTAACTGTAAATATAAATTTTCATCTGAGCTTCCTCTTATGAGATTAGAAAATAGAATAATTTACAATAAAGGGTTGAAATATTACCAAAAAATGTACAACAAAAAACGGAAAGACGAAGAAAAATGTAATCCCTTGTCTACCATTTTCATGTAGAATTTTGTTCGACATCCTCGTACATATGTACGTATGTGTTTTATTTCCAGATAAGGTACAAGTTTCATCAATTTTCTAAAACAATCTAAAGGTATCCCAAATAGCGATACACATTCATATATAGGAGAAAGCTTTTGAATATTTGATAGCCTCAATAGCAGATATATAATATTTTATTTGTCGTGAAAATTGGTAACGAAGATATACCGTTATGTCATTGGACCTAATCGTAAGCTTCCAGATGATACACGAGCTTTAGTCAATTAAGTAAATTGAAAAAAAAATTGACTCACCGGCCAAATAGTGTAGTGGGTGAAGTTGCACCCCGATATAGCCGAATTTATTGAAAGACTGATTACCTACAAAGTAACAATTAAAACATAAAATCTAGCCGCAGCTGCTGTACAAACATTTTGTTGACCTAAAAGACGTATTGTTCCAAGGCTATACATTGCTAAATTTCTGGATTTCCCATTAGACCACATGTAAACTGATTCCGTTCCACAACCTGTCAACTGTATGTGTTCTTGCGTCCACTGACGTGCATAAGCTGACTTCACGATAAATACTCATTTTACAGAAATTTGGATAATCTGATAGGCTTGATGATTGGTGACTTTATAGTTAGAATCTAAAATCAAACCAGCTTATGTAATAACATAGGTCCGTATTAAAAAAAGTAGTGAAAGACATATGTGCTTTATATACTCACTCATAATCTTAATGTGTCAAGTACATTTTTAACCCAAAAACGTCCACTTGGAAACATGAAATGCAAAGCTATGATGGAAGTATTCATAGAAATCAGGAAGAACAGAGGAATATAAAACACGATTCCCCTGGTCTGCTTATTGAATAAATAGCATTTGGCGACCGACGCGATCTAACTAAAAGTATGATAAAGTGAACTCTGTTTGGAAATAGCTTAACTAATTAAGAGTACAACAACTCAGTAGTCAGCGTAATTTTCTTGTGGTTTCTTGAAAGGGGACACTGAATTCAACTGCCATTCGGAACCAGGATGGACACCTTTGTGTTTACATCGATGTGGTACCCGATAGATGACGTTAACAGTTTTTAAGTTTATAATGTTCCATATGTTTCACAAGTTGTAATTGAATAGTCTGAAATACAGACCGGAGAGATGTGAAAATATTTAGGATTCATCTAATGAAAAATTCACTACGGTCATGGAGATATTAAAAGAAAATTCTTGGGTCATGCAGATATTAAAGACAGCAGATTGTATTAATTTACAGCGGAAATTGTTTTAATCAAGAGCTCTTGATTTTCAAAGGGTAACTATGTTGAACTGTCGTTTTTATCTTAATAGATTGGTATCTTCAAAATCATTGATGTTCTTTTAAAATGTGAGAATTTTAAGAGAAAATCCACTATTTTGAAGATACCAATTCATTGTGAGAATTATAACAGCTTTCGTTTGCATACCATACAAGTTCCTCTGTCAGTCACGTTTTGCGTGCTGATCAGTATCGAATGGTACGGCGATCTGTAAAGAGACGAGGAACACAGACGAAGAGGTTGTTATCTTCAACGACGATTTCACGACGTAAAGAGTGATCTGGCATCTTCTAGCTGTTTACTCTTCTAAATCAATGTTAAATATCTACGAAAGCAACACTCCTACGAAAATGTTTACAAAAAAGGAAGTCTAAAAGTTAATAATTTACTAGACTTTTGGTTAACAAAGAGTATAGCTTTATAATACTATAGTACATGTCAGAACACTCTTAAAGAGGAATTTCAGGAACTATCACTTAAAGAGGAAGTTTATGAACTACTATCATCTAGATTTCTGAGTGATTAATGTACTAGTCGAAAATACGTATACTCAAACTGGTGAGTGTATTATAGTAAATCGCCAAATGATTGCTTAAGAAGGTAGGGATGAATACATTAACCTTTAAGACTAACAATATTTTACTGAGAGAACGACATAAAGACGTCCAACAATCACAAAGGCGATTTACTATTAACAGGCTTTAAGGCACTGCTCTGGATTATAAATAAATTTTCCATGTATGCAATCAGTTGCCATTAGTAAACCTATCTACCCATTATATAACTATTGTGTCACTACGACAATCCTATGATGCTTATCCTTGTGTCTCATATGTACTTCAAAAAGTGTCAAGACACTATTTCTGTCGAACTTAAACTAACAGTCATTTTGTATTGCTTATGTGCTTCTTAACATTCACTGATGCAAGATACGAATTTCGTTTAGATTTAAAACTTCCTTTTTTATTATATTTATTGGCACTAGCTCCAAATAATAGGATTTCCATGATTCAACCGCACTCACTCCAATGTTCGAATCATTATCGTGTCTTCCTTAGACGATTTTCTTAAAAAAAGGTTTCGTCAAAGGGACATCCCACCATTTAAAATACTTCTTCCCAATTTTCTGCACAGATTCACTTGGAACATACAAAGTACATCTCTAGCATCTATAAAATCACATCGATTTACATCCTCATTCAAGCATCCTCATCGATTTACAACCTCATTTTGCCATCTTATCGGCTCTTTCATTACCTTTAATCTGTAGGTATGAAGGTATCCATTGAAGAACCACTTCACTTCCACACGATCGAAGGTATTCAAACCACTTATTCACATAAACATTGCCCTGATTACCAACTCCCTTACTTATTAGTTCTAAACCAGTCGGATAGTAAAAGAACCCGCTTTCGCTCGTCAATCATTGCCAACTTGATTCCTTCCATAATCCGTTTCAATTTGGCATTCATTAAACATTTTCTCTTTTTTTAATGCTGGAAAGTAAATTTTAAGACCCACACGATCATCACTCACACTAGCATCCGTATACACAGTCAAATGAGCAAAATATTTCATTTGCATCTTGTAAAATTCTCTCTTAACTGATAACTCATTTATCAAAGCTTTTATCGTGCCTCCAAAATTCAAACATTTGTACTACCAAAATTGCGGTAAGAACAGTAATCTTTCATAATCATTCGCACAGTTTCACGCACTGTGATCCACTCTATCTTATAATTGAGAGATGAACCACCCATTTCAGTCCATAAAGTGTGTATTGGGGTTGAATTGATAGTCCCCAATATCACTCTAGCAATAACATTTTCTCGTATTCACACGTAAATTTAAATCAGTCAAACCTGATCGATAACCTGATCGACACATTCTTGACCTCGATCACATGCTGTTTGAGTGTTTGGACCTTCACTCATTGTAACAAAGTTATCAGCAAGTTGCAGAATGACTTGGTCAACTGAATTTAATCCATGAATCGAACTCGTATAGAGGTTAAAGAAGTTGATGAAATTTTACTCCTTTGCAGAAGTCCAATATCCACCTCTCCCTCACTCAACTAATTTCCGTACATAAATAAAATCATACACCTATTCACAAATTTTCGTTAGGGAAACCCAAATTCAAAAGCAGTTGATAAAGTTTCCCTGGGACCACAAAGTCATAAGCCCTTTCAATGTTCAAAAATACCGCTACAATTGTCTTATTTTCCTTTCGTACTTCCCACTCAAACATTTCCACACTCATTGGCAGTGTGGTTGCGACGAAACCCAAAGGTGGTTTCTGGCAGCTAATTACTATCATTCAAGAATTTTTCAATCCTTTCTTTCATCATACCATTCACCACTTTCATAAACACGTTCAAATTCCCCTGTAATTTGAAGCCAGATTTCTATCCCGATCCCTGTTTTCGGAATGGGCACCACTCTATTCCTCCCTTCCTTACATTTTTACGGTATTTTGACAATCATCCACACCTTATCAAGAATTTGAAGCAAAATTACTTTTGCTTCAAAATTCAAATTCGCAATCATTCTATAGCTCACTCGGTTAGTTCTTGGAGTCGTAGTCTTTGAAGTGTCTAAAACTTTCAGAAATTCATCGCATTTAAACTCGACACACAAATCATTCGAAGTATCCCAAACATAATCAGGTATCATGCATTCATTATTGTCACCTAAATTATCATTCGTAAGAATTGATTTCTATTTTCTCTGTCATCTAGCGCGTCATTTGATAAGGGTCTTATGCGTCATTTGAGACACATAGTCACGCCAACTTTTCGTTTTTGCTCTACGGATAGCATTTTTCAACTTTGCATTTGTTCGATCATAATTAACCTTGCACTCTCTGCAAATACAGCTGTTGAACTGGCGCAAAGCTATCTGGTTTCTTTCATACTAATACTGGCCCACTTCCAATTTGTTGTGTGAACTTCCTATTCATTTATACAGAATTTGAGTACTTAAATAAAATTAATAACCCAAATTACATGAGGCAGCGTGGCCGAGTGGTCTAAGGCGCTGGTTTTAGGCACCAGTCAGTAATGGCGTGGGTTCGAATCCCACCGCTGTCAAAGTTGTTTTTTATCGGAAAATTAATTTTCTTTTCTTTTCATCAACAATTCGCTCAACAGGTACATTTAATTTCACCAACCTTTACGTTTAATCGGTCATTTTGTACCTAACCACACAATAATCTCTGTAGTGTTCGTCACGAACCTACCGGTCGCATTCAAAAACAAAACACTGCCATCTATAAAACACTAGAACTATTAACAAGTAATTTTTTATATTAAATTTTTCATTTTCCAAATAGAAAATTTTAAATGTCAACAAATAAATTATTTTATTATTTTTAACAAACAAAATCGTTATTAAAACTAAATTTACTATTTTTTTCTATTCTTTTTGCCACCACTCGCCTTTCCTTCGTCGGTCGCCCGCTGTGCCACTTTCGGGATGTACACGCCATGATTCGTTTTCTTGAGATGGGCGAAAAGTTTGTTTTTCGAATCGAATGTGGCATGACACGTTACACAGCTGTGATCCACGTCCACATCGACTAAATCTTCAGGATCGATAATTGGTGGTGCCACAACTTTTTTCGCTTTCGGTTTGGGTTTTTCAGTTTGGCGTTGAGACGGATTGTTGGGTTTATTTTCGTCTGGCTGTGGCGGAGCCGGATCTTTCGACTTGTTCTGTTGTTTTGTGGTTTTGTTGCGAGCCTTTTTATTTTTCTTGGTGCTTGTATCGGCCCAATTGTTATCACTTTCTGATATCCTCGTCAATACTATAGGCTCGGCCTCTTCTTCTTTTTCGACCGGTGTGTCGACTTCGTGTGGAATTGGTGCCGATTTATTTTTGTTTTTCTTTTTATTTTTTGATTTTTTTGATACTTCTGGTTTTTCTTCATCCTCACTTATTTCTATATCTTCAGATTCGATTGGGGTGTCGTCATGATTGCTGTCGTCAGTCTCTTTGTAATTCTCGTCTTCGTGCTTCATTTTTTCGATGAGTCGGTCCAAATTATCTTTATGCTTCTTCGACGAATCGTGGTTTTCACGGGCGCTGTACGTTTTGAACGATTTATTGCACGCCACACAGTACAAATCATCTGTTTCGAATGCTTCTTCTTCATTAGCGTCTTCGGCATCGTCTTCCTCATTTTCGTCTTCATCTTCAATCTCATCCTCGTCATCATCCTCTTCGTCCGAGTGGTCTGAAGCGTAAGCATTCTCTAATTGTCTCAATTGCTGCTCGTATCCTTCATCCACCGTACTGTTATTTAGGCATTGCTCTTCTAGTTCTTGACGACGTTTGCGGATCTGTTCAAGCCGAACTTGCTCGTGTTTCGCGCGATTCATTTGAGTTCGCTCCTCCAAAAACTTTTTATACGCTTGTACTCGCTTGTCACGCTTCTTAACGAATGACACTAAATTCCGAACAGCTTCGTTTCGTTCTTTGCGAGCTTTTTGTTGAATTTTTTTCGATTCTTTTTCGATAACTTTCAACACACGACGATCCCGGATTTCGGCTATATTGTGCGGACAGAGCCATGCATAACCTAAACAACATAGAAAACTGTTCAGTAATCAAATAGACTAACAGAACAACGTTACTTACTTTTCTTAGTGCAGTAGCTCTGCCAATACGCATAGAATGGTCCAACAATCTCCTCATAACTACTCGTTGACGTTCCGAATTCCGGTACATCCTCAAATTCACCTTCCTCCCTATACTCAATATCTTCGGTTGCAATTTTTCGAAAAACTTCACGATAGACTGCATAAAACCCGGCTGCATCGTCAGTATAACCCTTGTAGCACGACACAGAGAAGTATTGGAACACATCCAACGATTCGTCTTCGTAATCCGAGTGTCCACCACGTAATATTTGTTCCCGATGATTATCATACCAAGCTCGTTCATGTGCATCCGATAGTACTTCGTAGGCCTGTTGCACCAACTGAAACTGGTCTTTGGCCGCGTCTGGGCTACTCAAATTTTTGTCCGGATGCCATTTGAGCGCCATTTTACGATAGGCTTGCTTAATCTCAGCATCGTCTGCGTTACGTTGCAAGCCCAATACTTCATAATGGCATTTCATTTTTGGCATAAACAGTTACGTAGTCTGTAATTTAATTTCGCAATTTTTTGTCGAGGACACAACAAAGAAATTATATAAAAAAATTTAATGTTTGACAAATGACAGCTGAAGCTGTGTAATTTTGACAGTTTGTGTTTTTGTTTGAAGCATGTGGTATCGATTATTCGATATTGTACGAAAATAAAAGTGGTCGAAATTCGGCTAAATTAGGGTGCTATATAAAAAGTATATATTTGCAATTGGTATCCCATCTGAATATTTCATCGAATTGGGAACGCAGCTTTATTTAACTTAATTGGGAATGCAGCTAAATAAATTACTTGATAATTTGAAAAGTCTACCATCATCTATCAAATATAACTAGAAATCGCGTGGATATCATGTACCAACATGATATAATTCCGGAGAAGATTAAAAGATGGCACTAGTAGTAGTTGAAGGAAATGTTTACATTTTTTAAATGCAGGTTTTTATATTCAACAAATAATTAACAAAACTAAAATTTAAAATCTAACAAAACAATTTATTTTTATAATCGGAATTGGAAATTTTTAAGTTAATGGGCTTATATTTATAAATAATAACAAATAAATAAAACAAAATTTGTTTTTTTTAAATTATGTCATTTCATAAAAAAATTACTTCGCGTGCCATCTATTGTTCTCGTTAAAACGTATTGGTATGCCATCTATAAATCTTCTCCGATACTTGTATTTAACGAAATAATGCTGTCGTTGGCATTTACTATAAAAACTGACACGATTTCCGTTATAGTATTATAAGTTATTTGTCATCTATCCACGATGTGGATAAACATATCTGTTGGTGGACAGAATTCTTGGGTTGGCCCGACATCTTAAATCTATAAAGACAGTCCTTTGGTTCGATCACACTCTGCATACTGATTCAAAGCGAACTGTGCAACGATCTGTTGAAAGAGATCCACCTCTCGGTAATCTTGGAAGTTACTGACGGTAAGGATGGTCATACGGCATAGAAAACAATGTGACACCTTCTTAAGTCGTTTACAACAAAATGATGAACTGATTCTTGATTTAAACTATGGTACCTAGAATGGTTGTAGGAAACCTTTAGTAATAATAATCCTGGTGATAAATCGGTTATGAAGCTGGGCTCTTCCTGAGGGAAGTGCCGTCATATTTGTAGTAAATGTTAGCCAATATCTTATTTTTATGAAAATAGTGAAGGTGAATTGGTTTCAGATGATGGTCCTTATACGACTACTATATGATCTTCAGTGGACTTTCACCAATTTGACACTTTACTAGTTTAAAAAAAATACTTCTAGCTTTTTGCGACTCGGTAGGATCACCGCTTGGCACTTTAGTTTATTTGTTTCCATTCCTCTTTAGTTGATCTCATTATCCTTACAACGACACGACCAAATTCTTTGGGACTCGGTGTTCTCTCTCTTTAACCAAGCAGCACTAATATGTAATCAGTCGTTGTTGACTGATGATTGATTAGAGTCGTTTACAATTACGTTGGAAATGTCTCAGCTTCCCACATCTCCAACATCGCGATTCGCGTTCTTTTCAACTGCAAATTGTTTTGCAAGTTCTTCTCCTGTTCTTCTTGATACTCTGCAATGCTTTCATTAACTCACTTACTGATGCTGGTCTTGTTTGTATCTCTGCTACCTCCTCTTAAATAACCCATAACCTCACATAACCCCTATTTATATGCGTTGGAGACCCTGCATGCTATTGGCCGTAGAAAAGATCAGCAAGATTTCGGCATTATACAAGATTCGTGCATTCGTTCGTATTGTTTATCGGTTCCCCCCAAATCGACCTGTGTTCTGAATATTTGATAAGTTTTCGTGAAAACTACACCTTGGTGAAGGCTTTCACCTTGTCGATTTTTCGCGGAATTCATTTTCGACGATTTTTAATTTTTCTTTGAGTTTTCTCAACGCGAGGTACTCTGCACTTCATGGCCTCTCGAAGACCACTCCAACAAACTATTTCTCTTTTCTGCCAAACTTCTCTTCCATGCGCACCAAACTATTTTTCTAGTATTGTCACAGTTCTTCTTTGAGGACCTGCTGTTGTTTATATTGGTTTTCAAACAGCTCCTGCATGATTCGTCACGAGACTATAAGCGTATCGTTATAGTTTGACCAAAATCCACAAGAAATTTTTTTCAATGTCACTTATTACAAGTGTACAAAACTCTGGGGTTGTTTGTTGGTATATCACCTAGCTTCATTTCGCCTGAAGTTATCTTCGACCGTTTGGATCATTTCGAAAGATAATCAAACCGAATAACTCAGGTCACCTCCGACAATAATCCATGTCTTAAATCACGTAAACGGCCGTAACCGTGTCTTAATGACCTTACGAATAGGACTTATCGCCGATTACATTGTGGTTTCAGAAAACCAACGAGCCATAAAGCTGTACCTAAATGTTTCGTTATTTATTTGAACGAAATACAAGACCCATAGAAACCACCACAGTAATCATAGCAGGACGAGGTAACCAGAGTCATAGGAAGTAAGTAAATATGGTTGAATCTTTGGGCTGACGGATTGTATCCGTAAAAACCTAGATTGTTAAAAATGTCAACAAATCAAATATGTGGATACCTCTAACTTAAAGATCAACACTTAGAGTGTGTAGTCACTTACAAAACCTGGCGCGTGTGACATCATTATCACAGGTATCTCAGCGGAATACTCGTGGTTCTCTAAGACCACTAAAACGGATGTTGAGCTGTACATTGCTACAAAAAGGAGACGAGTACGCTGAAAATGGAAAAGAAAGAGCGCTTGATCTCGATATAGCAAGTACATTCTTCTCTCACATAAAGATCCACTTGGAGAAATGGTCACATCCACGAAACCCATCGGGAAGTCACGTTAACGATGTGTTTATTTAAAAAAACTTGAGATCGTAATGGCCTTCAACCAAATTCGTACAGGCATCCTGGTCATTTCAAAGCTACGGTAGCACTTTTCGTACGCAACGAACATTTCAAGGTCTTTTTCAAAGGAGCCACTGGATTGCACCATACCTTATGAGGTGGTTAAACTGATATTCAGAACCAAGATGGAAACCTCTATGTTAACGACTTCTATATTGTTCACGAGACCAGGATTTTAATGTGAGTGTTCTGGCTCGTTAAAGTTCTGCGTGTTTATCCGCGTCTTTGGGAAGGCGAACAGGTTGGCACCTTCTGATTACTTACAACAGTATGAAGAGCTGGTTCATGAATGAAAACGAAGGAATTAGATTGGAATCAGATTGGTTATTGAAACAATGGCCTGAAAAACACTCGGCAGTGAATACCACCAGGTGATACGATTCTAGTAACTCAAAAATGGCAGTCTTGCTGGAAGTAAATCATATTTCAAACAAAAACCCTTTCCCCTCTCTTACTATTCACATCTCGATCTACTCGTGTTGATACCATTCCTTCACAGGTAAATGGTCACCCGGACACAGATGGACACCTGAATTATTTTCATTACTACATAATATAATCCAATCAGGGAATCAAGAGAAAAGATGCAATAAGGGTGGGTGCAAAAAGGTTTGTCCATCTTTCGATCGCGATCATTGATGTGAACACACATTATGTCAGAGTGCAGAATTATTGGCCTGATCCAGGATACTGAGATATACTATTGACTGCATTAAACAACACAAAGTCTAGATGTTTGATGCAAATCGACATTTTAATTTCGGGGTAAGGTAGATCGTTAAAAGCAATCCGTAGAAGAACTGAGAATGCTGATGAAAATAATCATGGTTACGGAAGCGTCCATACTGATATGCTTACGGAAGGCCAAGCTTAAGAAATTGATGGTAAAGCCTCTCAACCATTATAAGCAAAACTTTCTTTAACATTGAAAATCAAGACCAAGATGATCTTGTAAAGTAGATCTAATATATCTTAACAGGTTTTGGTTCTTAAAATTTTTGTTTCTGACGGATTACAGACCATTGTTGGCCCGTACACACAGAACATGACCGAGCTAACGTACTCCATTGATTTCATGCACGTTATCAGGAATTCGCATTAAATAAGTCATCTTTCGTACTCATCCATCCAACTCTCACATCCATTTATGACAACGGGTCTGATCAACACTCTACATTCAGCTTAACACCACGCAAATTATGCTTTTGCTGAGTTGGTGTACTCTTAAGACCTTAGCCTTCCACCATTCGCGTTTATTTTGTCTACAAATGCGTTTGGTTGGCCTCCTAGCAAGAACAGGTTTGTTTCTTCGTGTAATTGTAAATCGCGTCTGCCCTTCATTGTGGACTATATTTCGTTGTTCAACAGTAAGACGACACTCCTCATCCAACCAATCATTTTTGGGCGTAGTTTTTACTATAACGAGAACGTGCTGGGCAGCATCGACAACCAAAGTTTTAAATACTTCCCAGACACTGTTCACATCATCAGATTGGTAATTAGATCGTAAAATGATGTTGCTGACAAGATCTTGATATTTTCTGATTGTTGTGTTTCCCCAAATAATACAATCTAATTTGGGGATTTTGTCCAGATGGTCGATGCAAATCGGGTCTTTGGCTTCGGTATAAGATAGGCCGAGAGTGCTGATTAAAGTGATCGTGGTATATCTACATATATGCTTACAGAAGATCCAGCTCAAGAAATTGATGGTCAATTTGCCCTCCAACTTAACTTTAAAATTAAAATCAAGACGAAGATGATCTTCTAAAGTAGATCAAATATTTTAACCGTCTGTTCTGATTCATAATATTCTGACTATTTGGGACTGTCTTTTATCGGTTGGACGGGTCCCAGTTTCTGTTTATCGCATAACAATACAGTTTTCATAGTCCAGTTTTCAAAGCCCATCTACATATTGCATAGCTCAATGCCATTGTATGTACTAACCTACAAGATAGATTCCTCAATATCGACTATAGGATCGACTATAGGAGGGCGCCAAACTGTCAAGCAAACTATTATTTTTGTATAGACAATAAATTAAATTATAATTTTTTTATTCAAAATTTTTCAATTCTTTTTTTATATAAACTTTAAATTACATTGTACATTACATTAAAAAAAATTAATTATCATATTAATTAACAATAAAAATAATTAATTAAATTAAAAAGAAAATTAACTGAAAATGTATTTCTGTAAACGTGTCTTAAAAACGAATATAACAATTTATTACAGTTTTAGAATTTTCTAAATTAAATTTAATTGTTTTATTTAATTAAATTACTTTTTATGTTTTCGATAAAAATTAAAAAAAAATAAAATAAAATTAAAAACAACAACAATTTTTTTTTTATAAATATATAAAATGGAATTTCTATACAATATATTTAATAATAATTAATTATACTTTATGAATTAATTAATTAATTAATTAATTTAATTTTTAGAGTTCATCGTGTTTCGGTCCTGAGAACTCATCATGTGATATGTATCCGTTTTTGTCTTTGTCCTCGTGTTGGAAAATCTCCTCCACCAATTTGTCGTGTTCTTTGAGCATGTTTTGGATTTCCTCGTTTTGATCCCCATCGACGGCGACCATTTGTTTTTTAAGATACTCGCTTACCTAAAAACAAAAACAAAATGGAGTTTGACAATATTAGTGAGTGTGTGTCATAGGTAGTTTTAAGATTGCGATGCTGTTAGTATTTTAACAGATGATTTTGTTAACATACGAGTATACTAAATTTGTTTTGGGAATGGATAGGTAATTTTTGGATGGGTGGTGATGGCCTCATAGCCATGATTTGTCAAACACTAAGAAGGGTAAGGCCAGCGACAGTTTGGGCCACCGATTTGATATGTATAACGTAGGATATGATGGTTTGGAGTGCTGTTACAGCAAAGTCATTCTCGGCTTGCTTGGTTCATTTGACGCTTTTTGCGTTAACATACAAAAGTGCAGTTATACCTTCCCTCAATTGGAAAAATATTAAAGTAGGTAGTAATGTAAAAAGGCATTGTTCAGTGTAGGCAAACACGATTAGGAAGTTATAGTGATAAAATCAATATTGGAAACGATGTTATTTTAGAAATATGAACTGGATACAGAGACTGGCACTAGATTTATCAGAACCGCTTTATCTGTAGTCTACTGAAGGATTACCACATCTGCAGATCGAGCATATAAAAAAGGAGCTTTGTCAGTATACACATTAACCCTGTAGCTCCGACAAAGACTTAGACCCGAAAAAGACCCGAATTTGAGGTTTTTTCAAAAGAGTCATCCCTTCTCTAGAATAACCTCAATGATATTCAGGATCAAAAGCGTGCAGTATGTGAAAAGAATATCTTCGACATAGGTACAAAAGCCGGTACGTCAGTCTTTTTAAGTTTTCGGATTTACACGAATACAGGCAAAAAAAGTGAAAAGACCAAAACCTGTAGAAGACTGGGATAACCAAAAGACGAGTACCGGAAAATATAGTGGAGGCAGCTAGACTACGTAAGGTATATTATCATCCAGTTTAACCATTCCGTGTGACCTCGACACTTCAACGACAGTTCCTGGACTACAAATTGATGGAAAGTTATATTCGAAGGAAGCCTGGAACAAAAGCCGCGTTCCATGACTCCAACTAATTCTGATCAGATCACATTTTCCATGCAAACCAAAGACACATTTTGATCCAAATTTCATATTGGCTCAAAATGTGTCTTTGGTTTGCATGGAAAATGTGATCTGATCTGAATCCAAACAAGTGGACTGCATTAAATGTTATTATCATACGTAAGGTCTTAGATCTATATCGGCTTGTCGTCCTTTCTATACTAATATTTGGAAAGCCAGATTGAAGCTCACAATAGAGACTCGATCAAGTAGAGCAAATTGTCGACGTCTCAGTACTTGTACCAAGTACAGGGAAAGTTACGAAAGCCTTTCCACTCTCTCATCACTCTCCACTTGCTCTCCACTCTCTTTTCGGTCCTTTTCAGAAATGGTCCTCTTGAGTGTAAGGAATATAGTCAATGGTTATCTTTTGGAATTAGAGGGAAGATCATTTAGTCAATTATAGCCCAGAAGTTGTTACTCGAGCACTTGCAATTCTAGGACTACGCCTCCAACTTGAAAGTTGGATAGATGAAATGCTAAAACGCAAGATGGTGACAACTCAACTGGATGATTCTTCCACCTATAAATTTGTGAGATTCAACCCTTGTATCTCTTTTTTTGAATCTTGGTCTTACATAACCTCTTACAGGACCTGGAGGAAAAAAGTTCAAGATTAGTAGCATATCCAAGTAATGCTGCTATTGCAGCGTACTCAACTGGATACTTAACATAGTAGGAAGAGTAAAGATGAATACTATAGCTCTCTACTCTTCAAGGACCACTATTGATAATAGAAGGGATTAAGACCCCCGTCTTGTATATTGGCTCTTTATCTACGTCATTCGATACATTCTTTTTTAAGGAGTCATTGTCTGGTGGTCAGTTCTAGACATACTTGCCAAGAACATAAAGTCTATGATTAAAATGAAGAGAACTAATTGCCTTATCTTATATATAACCGCATCAAGTCTAGGGCTACATTTACTCTGGCTAAGTTATCGACCAACAAGTTTCCTTCGATACATTTACCCTAATAAGTTGATTCAAAAAACAGTATTATAGTCAATTGCCCTTAAAGTAGGTTAGTTGTCAGGAATATCCAGATATAGAACATTTTTATTCCATGTGCTGCTGTCAAAATAGCAACGATTTGCTCTGAACAGTAGCGGACCAAAGAATACAGACAATGTTCTAAAATAAGCACTTCAAACCAATTTCAGGGGTGCCCGTCCTGCTTCCTACATATTTACCAGTGTGCACTCTCTATCACTAAGACAGATTCTTAGACGCAATTCCAGGAGACGAAACTCTTTGAAAATGGTTCATTGCTTTCGAAACTATATTATACCTTTGTCAGGTGCCTGTCGATATTAAAAACAAAGTTCTTTTGTGGTCGTTGGCAGTCAAAGTAGCGTTCTAAAAAAGGAGCTTTGTCAGTATACACATTAACCCTGTAGCTCCGACAAAGACTTAGACCCGAAAAAGACCCGAATTTGAGGTTTTTTCAAAAGAGTCATCCCTTCTCTAGAATAACCTCAATGATATTCAGGATCAAAAGCGTGCAGTATGTGAAAAGAATATCTTCGACATAGGTACAAAAGCCGGTACGTCAGTCTTTTTAAGTTTTCGGATTTACACGAATACAGGCAAAAAAAGTGAAAAGACCAAAACCTGTAGAAGACTGGGATAACCAAAAGACGAGTACCGGAAAATATAGTGGAGGCAGCTAGACTACGTAAGGTATATTATCATCCAGTTTAACCATTCCGTGTGACCTCGACACTTCAACGACAGTTCCTGGACTACAAATTGATGGAAAGTTATATTCGAAGGAAGCCTGGAACAAAAGCCGCGTTCCATGACTCCAACTAATTCTGATCAGATCACATTTTCCATGCAAACCAAAGACACATTTTGATCCAAATTTCATATTGGCTCAAAATGTGTCTTTGGTTTGCATGGAAAATGTGATCTGATCTGAATCCAAACAAGTGGACTGCATTAAATGTTATTATCATACGTAAGGTCTTAGATCTATATCGGCTTGTCGTCCTTTCTATACTAATATTTGGAAAGCCAGATTGAAGCTCACAATAGAGACTCGATCAAGTAGAGCAAATTGTCGACGTCTCAGTACTTGTACCAAGTACAGGGAAAGTTACGAAAGCCTTTCCACTCTCTCATCACTCTCCACTTGCTCTCCACTCTCTTTTCGGTCCTTTTCAGAAATGGTCCTCTTGAGTGTAAGGAATATAGTCAATGGTTATCTTTTGGAATTAGAGGGAAGATCATTTAGTCAATTATAGCCCAGAAGTTGTTACTCGAGCACTTGCAATTCTAGGACTACGCCTCCAACTTGAAAGTTGGATAGATGAAATGCTAAAACGCAAGATGGTGACAACTCAACTGGATGATTCTTCCACCTATAAATTTGTGAGATTCAACCCTTGTATCTCTTTTTTTGAATCTTGGTCTTACATAACCTCTTACAGGACCTGGAGGAAAAAAGTTCAAGATTAGTAGCATATCCAAGTAATGCTGCTATTGCAGCGTACTCAACTGGATACTTAACATAGTAGGAAGAGTAAAGATGAATACTATAGCTCTCTACTCTTCAAGGACCACTATTGATAATAGAAGGGATTAAGACCCCCGTCTTGTATATTGGCTCTTTATCTACGTCATTCGATACATTCTTTTTTAAGGAGTCATTGTCTGGTGGTCAGTTCTAGACATACTTGCCAAGAACATAAAGTCTATGATTAAAATGAAGAGAACTAATTGCCTCTTTTTGTGATAGTAGTGTACTTATAGGAGCCCAGTGAGTGACGTCAGGGATACTCAACGATTCATTAAAAGTTGAGGAGAGTCTGAGTAGGCTAGTTTTTAAAGAAACTCTTTTGATAGGTTTATGAACCAAGCTATGTCTTTCGCGATTCCGCAAAGCAGCCACCCTTATCTTATATATAACCGCATCAAGTCTAGGGCTACATTTACTCTGGCTAAGTTATCGACCAACAAGTTTCCTTCGATACATTTACCCTAATAAGTTGATTCAAAAAACAGTATTATAGTCAATTGCCCTTAAAGTAGGTTAGTTGTCAGGAATATCCAGATATAGAACATTTTTATTCCATGTGCTGCTGTCAAAATAGCAACGATTTGCTCTGAACAGTAGCGGACCAAAGAATACAGACAATGTTCTAAAATAAGCACTTCAAACCAATTTCAGGGGTGCCCGTCCTGCTTCCTACATATTTACCAGTGTGCACTCTCTATCACTAAGACAGATTCTTAGACGCAATTCCAGGAGACGAAACTCTTTGAAAATGGTTCATTGCTTTCGAAACTATATTATACCTTTGTCAGGTGCCTGTCGATATTAAAAACAAAGTTCTTTTGTGGTCGTTGGCAGTCAAAGTAGCGTTCTTGCTCTGTCGTTGGTGGATCTCGGGTTTAATTCCCGATGGTGACCAAAAACTCACTTTTGGGTATTTTTAATATGAAAGTTTTTGTATGAATGTAGGTTGAACCGTGTGGAGGTCCGTGTAATTATCTGGGATCACTATATACTGACAAATGTACTTGACGGAGAACGACTTTACTATATTGCCACTTGGTAATGAATTCAGTATTTTGTAATATTGGTAAATGTTCTCGATGCCTGTACTTATCGATGGTCAAATAGCGCCCGTAAAGGTAATCTCACATATTATCCCAATACATGAGGGGAGGCTTTGAAAATCTTCTTTAGTTATAATAATCTAGTCTGATAATGGAAGCACAGGTCCGCAGTATTATAGAACCATTTGAACTTTTGCAACCCTTTCACATGCTTTCGATAAACCTCTAGCAACTAGTGGGCTTACGACTGAGTCTTGATCACGAGACTCTACGTGATCAAGACTCAGTCGTAAGCTCAGTATTCGTTAATGTATTTTGAGGTTTATCGCAAGCATATGGATGGATTCATGCCATAGAACCGTTCCTAAGTAACCCATTTTACGAGTCGTTCTTATGATATTTAGCCATTGTATTTGGAAATTAACGCTTTAAACAAACAACCCCCATCACCAACCAACAGTCACAATATAATTATAAATAATAAATGTAAATGTTATTAATTATAAATAATTAAACAAAATGTCTCGGATGCAGCAACAAAATATAAGGCAAAATCATTTGTGTCCGTACATATTCAATTACCTCTTCGCGACTTAATTGATTATCCTTGTTATCATCGATTTCTTTGAACACATTTGTTGTTGGTGGTGAATTACCAATATTGATAAGCTCGACTTCAAATACTAGTGTCGCACCGCCTGGGATAATGTTTCCGGCACCACGATCACCATATCCCAATTCTGGTGGAATGGTAAGCTTACGTTTTTCACCTGTTGCAATGAAACAAATCAGAGTTTTGTGTGTTAATCACTCGAACGCCAAAAACCTATATATCAAGATACACTTACCAACACACATGTCGACTAGTCCTTGATCCCATCCTTTAATTACTTGACCAGCACCCAATTGGAATGTAAATGGTTGATCACGATCAAAACTGTAATAAAAGAAAAAAAAATCGAACATTTAGAAAAATTTATTTAATTAGTCCGTATCGTGCGCATGCAGGTGACAAAATGCATTTAAGGTGGCGTGACAAAACGATTATAAATAGACTTGGTCTAGTTACAAACGTATACATGCAAGTATTAAGATTTTCTCTAAGTAATTAACAACTGTACACTATTAACATATTCGTATTGGGCACATTCCCAGCAATTAGAGACGTTCTAAGTGCGCTTTCAAATATAACAAACATTGATGTCTCGTGTTTCTTGCTTACTCATGCATTCAGTTTTCTTGTGTTTTTCCGAAATGTTAATGACATTTTGTGTGCACACAGCATACACATATGTGTCCAAAACTGTTATATACGGGCACGTAAGGTGCTAAATAGTTTGTGGCATCATTTTATGATGCATCGCTGCAATGACATCGGAAAACATAAAACTAATCGCGGAACGTGTATGTACACAGCGTATTTGGAATGAAGCGAATCGATACATGATTGCACACTATATGGTTGGAATAACTGTTTATTTGTGTATGACGCGATCGCGACTTGTATACACATACATTCGTCTGATGATTGTACTCGTATATACGCGAAATGTTAATGACCTTTGGTTTGAGTTTTATTTTACTTATACTGCGAGAATATTTTACAACACAACACGGTTTATTGTTGTATTTGTATATGTTTCTTGTCTTTCGTGGTGTGATGGTGGTGGGTGAAATAGCGGAAAGTTTATATTTGACCTTCAATTGTTACTTTAAGTTCATATGCGGGCATTTGGTGCGCGGGTGGAAGTGTATTTATTCTACTTTCAAATCTAGATTAACTGTACTCGTCATGAGTTTTGTGCCGAGGAAGTGGAACCTAACAAACAATCTAAATCCGATGGCTGGCCAAAATTTACAATTTGATATTTGGTCTCTTCACTTAGCAAAACTATTCTGGCCAAGTCACAACCGGTCCGAAATTCATAAAAGCGACCAAATGGCGCAGTAGTTAAAACTGCGGCAATTGGAGCGGAAAGTACCGGGTTCGAATCCCGATAGGGACAGGTTGCAAAAGGGATTTATCACCTTCTGATTACAGATTGGAGTGAAATGGTTTTTACGTAAATCGGACATAAGCCCGTAAGACCTCGATTTGGCAATGGTGTAAAGTAGGACGCAAATAAGGGAACCGCAAAAGAGAAGGGAGAACCCCAAAACAGATTGCAAAGATAGAAACCGTCAGTCACCATTTAGAAAATGAGAGCGCCTTCAAAACATGGCTAGAGATTTTTGGAAGAAATGGAATTTAGTTTATGCTATGCAGTTCCTAAGTGATCACTTTTATAAGTCGTTTTAACGTTTACGTCCTATCAGCGGTAGCCTGACAACTACTGAAGATTTATTAAACATGGATCGGATTGAAGTATTTTTTGAGCTTTAGTATACAGCAAGCTGAAATTATATTAACTGACAAACAGACCCGTTATCTTGCGCATATATGAATGGTGAAATTGTACCTACCCCAAATATTCTGGACTGTTACTTCCATCTTCAGTCGTTATAAGAGGTCTGAAACTCAAAATCAGAAGACAAGATTCTAGTAGAATTATGAAAGGGTCAATAATCGTTTAAACCGATGGGTCTTTCATTAGGAAACGCAAAGTCTGGCTGAAAACATGAATTATGTGTTTGGGAATGCACCGAAGATCTTCTTCTAGTCTAACCTTGTGGCCCTGTGATATCTTATATCTCAGGTTTATGCGAATAAACCGGAAATAATTGATGCTCTCAAAGGGGACGTAACAAATACCATCTAACAAAATCAGTCAGATTCATGCGACATATAGTCATCAAAAATTGGATAGGTAAGCCTAGTTCGGGTAGACTATCTGCATATTGCAAAATTCAACGCCAGTTAACATAGTTTTAACATTGAGCCACGAGCAATGATCTATTAAACAAATATTGGTTTCTGTCTCTACTATCTGGTGAATTACTCCCTACTCGTTCGCACTTCCTAATTGACACTCCCTTATTCCGAATGTGCACATTTCATTGTTTCGTGTCAGTATTTAGTACTGACATGAAAGATGGGACGGATTTCCACATGTGGTCGTGAGTCTTGGATTTCAATAGGTTATTTTACTTAAGTTTGCATCAGACAAAGGCCAACCCAAAGTCCCAAACTTTATTCACGTGCTTTGTATAAAACAATCTTTCACTCGCTGGCTTGAAAAATCATTGGACAACAAGGAACCTGCCTTGGGGCGTTACTAGACATAGAAAGTATACGTTAGATAACACTTCCTTCAGTTCGATGATCTCTGTAGCTAAAAGACATGGCATGAGGACCACAATTTGTCGGTGGGTTAGTGCCATGCTTATAGGTCAAGCTGAATAACTGTAAACTAAAGCAATGATACGACTATGGTGACCGTCCTAAAACGATATGCTCATAATGGAGTTCTATCTCCTCTCTTTTGTCGTGTGGTACTATCACATGCTCTGGCTATACGTTTCGGTTTTCAGACCCAAGATCTCGTTTAAAGCAATTATTTTGTGATCAAATAATACAATTCCGAGATAATCAATTTAGGTCTTCTGAGCACTGTCAAATATGGAAGGAAGGAAGGAAGTCAGCTGATACATAACTGTCCACATACCATATTACCGAAAAGCATAAATAAAACTACAACAGCTCACCCTACTTCTCCGATGAAATGAAGATCTTTATACTGATTGTTCAGTATGCTGGTACCGGGTTTTACATGCTAAATACTTGCATTGAGCAGCACTCTATGTAAAGGGCATGAATTGCAGAGATCGTCATATTTGCATCCTTTCTGACAGCTAGGCTGTTCTAAGGGCAATTAACTCCAAAACTGTTAGACTTCACTGGGTACCCAGACACATGGGACCTGAGCTTGCTATATAGGTGGTCAGCACCAAAAAAACTTATACCTATAGTTATAGGTATTGCCTATTTCAAATATTTTTTGGAACAAGAAATCAGCAAAGAACCAGTCTTTTTTGAATTATAGACGCACTTTGAGGATCTTGCTGGGTATTCTCCCGGGACATGGTTTGCTCAATAATAACATTTTCCCAATGAAAAGGGGCCAACGCAAACTGTGAACAGTGTGGGGAAGGAAAAGAAGATCCTGTTAAACACTTCTTGTACCCCTGTATGAAGGTCACACTCTCCCCAAAGAGTGCTTTGGACCACAATTCCTATTTGAGGATCAACTGACGGGTTCGAGAATACCGGATATGGAAGGGGATATCTCAATCGCTGTTTCACCGATTTGAATGGAAGAGTCACCAAGGAGTGTAAGAATATCAAACCATAACCTTATATAATTTGGGATTGATTGAAATCGTCTACCTTGTCGTTCCCCTGCAATTATTACATATTTCGAATAATTTAAAATTGAAATTAAATTAGAAAAATATGAGTACCTGGAATGGGAATAAATAAATAATTTTCTTCGTATTTTCTTGATTTCGAGTAACATAACACCTATTTGTTTTGTTAACACTGAGGTAAAATTTATATTTCCCGAAGGTGTTTGATTTACAGAAGAAAAAAAAATTATGTTCACTTGTAAAATAATTTTCCGATTATTCCTACTCAAATCGAAGTGTCTCGGTAAGTACTGGCATATTCGCCTTCATACATATGCAGTATTGAAACGACAGAAATAAAAAATGGTGTTGACCAAACCGATATATTATTTATCGTCCCTTACCTGACGATTTTAAATATTTTCCTACTCCCGCCTAACAACCCGATCAAAAAATACTAAACTACTGTGCTACTATAAAATCAAATATTCAACATCCAAAAATCATATTTATATGCTTAAGTGACGAATATTCAATCCAATTTTGACCAGCCCATCTCACACTTCGCATGCATAACATATATACTCGTACATATATAGGCAGACGAAATTTTATGGTTATCGTGCACGAATTCCGTTCGATATGTGTAATGGAATGGTGTATCGACAATGTATCCAATCTCTTATATCTACATTTAACCATCGATTTTAAGATAAATATAAATTTTTATTTGATATCGTCTTTTTTCTTTTTTTGGAAACTGAATTTTCAATTTAATATTTATTTGTTTGAATAGTGAAGGGTTAAGAAATTGAAAAAGCTCGAAATGAAAACTTTTCAAAATGTACAGTCATAACTGATAAAATATTCATCGGCTATACTAGAATCGGATACGAACAATTTTTTTTGGCAAAGCAACAGAGTCCAAATCGTCAAGATTTATAGTTGGGCACAATTTGCAGAGTTACAAAATTTGACGGTGATGGGAGCGCCATATTCATTGTCGATCTTTGGAATTAGACATTCCACAAACTAGGGGTCTGAAGGCTTTTATAGTTCAGTTAACACAAGAACTCAAACCGGTCGATCACCACAAACCATAATGGTTGAAAGACCCATGCATCGCTGATGGGTTCTTTAAATGATCCAGATTTTCATCGAAAAATCATGTTCTGCGATTAGGCCCATTTGCATTGTCTCATTTAAGGCTCAGAAAATCCAAGAATGATTGTTGAAAAGTCTCTCGTATCACTTTTGGGCTGGCGGTGTGATTGGATCTTAGTTTTCGGAAATAAGGTGGTGCAACTGTTACGGTGAATGGATTGCGCTACCGAGTTATGACATATGATTTTTATGGCCGGAATTGGAAGAAATTGATTTAGACGGCATATGTTTGGCTTGTGAGCTTTCAGAAGCATTTGACTTTTTATCTTATATAGTCCCAAACGATGACAAGGTAAAACGCTTTAATCAAAACTTCCAAAGGGAACCTTAAGTTTACAATTTAATTTGGTTCTAGATTCAAAGACGAATGAATATTTTGAAGAGATTTGTTCTATTAGAAAGAGATTACTATTATGTATGGAACACAAATAACTTGCACAGTTGACTTCCTATTCCGTCAACCCAATTTTCAATTTTATAAGCTCATATCTCAGCAATCACAACTTCGATTTGATCGCACTTTTGGATGGAGGGTTAGCGTAACACTTATCTCACAAAAAATGTCCAACGGCGTCAAAATGAGCCTTCGTTGAGCAAGATAATTTTGTTTAATTTCTTCCAAGCGTTCCACAGCCCAAACCAAATGATTATTTTGCACAGTTACTGCACTTAATCAACTTTTCACGCCTTCAAACCGAGATCTTTAAAATTCTCATCACAGAACTGCGTGAAATGTACAGTTCCAGAGCTTGATGGTGAGTTGATGATGATAAAGGCTCAGACACGTTCAGACGTATTGGTTTATACGATAACAAAAACCAGTTTTACTAACTCACGTCACAAATTGATCCACCAATTGCTTACGTAGACCATAAATCGATGGTCTACGTAAGCAATTACGTAGGCCATCTGTACATTGCCAGCCTATAGTACTGACATAAACCATGAATTGGTCAATGAGTTCTGGAATCTAACAGGGTATTGTAGACTAGTTCATTCACATTTTCAATCTTATAGTGAAATGATAAAAACTCACTTTTGCATCCAGCCCCTATCGAGTGACCATTTCATTTGATAAGTTTTCGATTATAATAACAAGATGCTTACTTAACACTTTAAGGTGGTATAGAACTCTTTGTGATGTCAGCCACTGCGAATAGGACAGTCAAATCGCTTGTCTCAAACAAAATAAGACTAATACTGCCTGTCTGTCCCCAATCATTAGCAGTTAAAACTTCTAAAAAGTAGAAAATTGATTTATTCGACGAATTCACCTCGACAATAGTAGGCTTTGAACTTTCGGTTAAATTTTGTTTTAAACAACGTTGGCTCTGAAATAATTGCCAAAATTCAATTTTGCCTTGTTGGTTCAGTTTGTCAGATGTTTTATTCAGTATCGAATGGATTAAGTAAATAATTCTACTGTGAGTGTGACCAACAAATCGTTCTGGTGCATTTTGTTCAATGAAGTATACATATTCTCGGTATTCATGTTGCATAGCCCAATGACTCAATGAGTTATGACAGAATTTTTTTTATTAATATTAAAAACAAAAGAAGCAAATATCATTTTCATTGACACCTTAAAATGGGAAATGGTCCTGTCACAGCCATTAAACACATGTGCGATATTGATGTGCGTTTTATGGGATTTTCATAGTAGTGGTGACTACCATATTGCAACCCATCCGGATATTAATAAGAACTTCCTTTTTTTTATTTCTAGCGGTTTACAATTAGGAATGTCTTATCGAAACCGTACTGTGGTTGAAGCGTAGAATGTCGATTACAAAAATATAAATCTGCTTAGTGATAGACAAGGAAATGTGCTAAGCAAGTGGAACTCATCTCCTCCTCTTCGCATCTACAAATGAATCCACGCGTGGGAAGACTAGTAAGACATCCAGTCTTGACCAGATCTGTACTTAGTTATTATGCATGAGTCGCTATTCACTCATACAAGCAGAATGTTGAACGAAACAATTCTGACCAACTTTGATGTAAGGAAGGATGATTGTAGTATTTGAATTGCAGCTGCGCTGTTCGTTAAAATGCGAAAATATCTCAAGCAAACTACGGCTGCACTACTGCAGTGTCGGAATATAAAGAGAGAAGTTTACCTTCAACTATATCTGTGAAGTAATTCAGAAATTCCTGACTGCCGTCACTCAACCAGTTTTGCCTGGAATAATGTCAGTAAAAATATTGAAAGGATGATAACAACCTACGTTGTACAAAAAAAAATCCTGAGTTAATGCAGGTCCACAAAGATATGGGTTTAAGCCTGTGCTCATTGATTAAGAGTTTGCCTAAAACAGATGTGTCCTAGGTGTTCCACTAATACTAAAGGAAGCAGTTTTAAGAAGTATCATCAGGGCTTACAGGTTGTCTATAAAAACTTTCGTAACTCTTTCTTATATATTTTCAGCTAATGTTGCGGTCGTTTGTAGTTCCTACTAAATATGATTATCTAAGTTTTTTAATGATTCACATCCATAGATGGAGTAGCAATACCCACCTTTCATTGTGCCTCAACTCACAAATCAGCTAAGAAGGGACCTACTCAGGTAAGCTGTAACGATCTTGCATTTTAGCATATCATCTATCTAACTCCTATCAAACGGCGCAGTAGGTTAAGGCTGTTTACTTCGATGCACGAGCAACAGGGTTTAGCATTCTAACAGGGGCGGTATACAAACCGGGAAAGTATAAACACAACTATGGCCAATTTGTGGTGTGGACCAAATCATCAATACTACAATGATTGGAGCTATTCAAAGTGCAAGAATTAATTCTATAAAGTGTCCGTGGGTAAAAAAATGGACATAATTCTCATTGTAGGCACCCATAGGTCTATCGACCTATTGAGAAAGAAAACAGTATGTGTCACCAGTGATGATCTTGGCATTGCAAAAGGAGAGAGAGGAACAAGAGAATATCCCATGTCTTGCTGGTGACAAGTGGCTGGTCAAAATCCGTGTGATGCTCACAATAATGGGCTAAATTACACATTATCAAATTCCACAAAAAGAATTTAATACAAGGGCAAATAGAGTGATAAATACCACAATACACGAGAAGTTAGACAATGATGTGTGCGTCCTTCACTACTGTTCTTAATAGTGCTGGATAATGTGATGCCCAAATTAGACAGTACATCCCCAAATGGCATCCAGTGGAATCCAATTAACTATAGCTCAACGACCTGGATTACGTGGACGTATATGCCTGCAAACGCATAATTACTTGGACATGCAGGAGAGAACCTAGAGGCAAACAGATCTGGCGCAAGAAGTTGGCCTCAACTTTAAATCCATAAGACAAAGGCTAGAAAACTGAATATATAAACATTAGTACACCAGTAACCATCAACCAAGTAACCATCGAGGATGTTGATAGGTTCGTATACCTTGGTTGTACTGTAGCGAAAACAGACGAAACCGATGAATACTTCTGCATTTCTGTGAAACATAAAAACACGCAGAAAATAACCGGAAGACTTCAGGTAATTGTGAATAAATACCTTAGACGAATACCTAATCAAATGCTTCTGGCCGAACACAAATAAAGAACTTCTACGGCAGACGAGATAAATCAAGATAGAGCGCGAAATTAAGAAAAGAAGCTAATGTTGAACTAAAGAAGAAGCCCAATGGCATAACAAGAATGACATTGAAGTGGAACCCACAAGACGAGAGAAAAGTGGGAAGGCCAGCAATGACCTGAGGAAGAACGGTGTAACAACTCGGCAACCCATGGGAGAAACTCCGAGCAATAGAACCAAATAAAGTGAGATGGTTTATTGTATTATAGTTGACATCCTTAAATCGGAGAAAGAGAAAAAAAACAAAGTGACGCAATTCGGATAGAATCACTTCAATATAAAACAACTAAAAGTGTGAAATATAAGAGGATGTTTCCATTTTTCCTCTTCAACAAAATCGGAGATAATTTAAATACCAGGATGAGTCAATCAAACAAATAAGTGCGCTTGTCATAACTTATTGTCTGAGGTTTACGGCCCGTTTTATATCCAGCAAAGTTGGTTCCTTATGTTTACCAGGTTTCCCAATAGTTCTTACGAAACAATGAAAAGATGTTTCTCATTGAGTCACTCAACCCGGGGTATAGTGACTCGAGGCAAGACCAATTGCTCGGGGTTTTATTCTCTTAATTTTGACAACTGCAGGAACTGAAAAAATAAAATTATGTCAGTTTGACGAGAATACCGCTTTTCTTTGTGGAAAGTTCGACTTAACTGAAACCAGAAAAATGTGAAAAATAAGGGAAAGCTTATATGGTTAAAAATTTGAAATTGATATTGGAATCAAAGCACCACTGAATTCATTAGAAAATCAACAGAACTGCTAAGCATCTTTTGAGAGAACCGAATTATGGTTGTTTATCACTAAACGTTCCGTCTCCGTTCCATAACGGTTCCGCTCCGTTTACATAAAATATGTTTACATATAATAAATGAACGTTAACACATCTTCTATTTCGGTTCCAATCAGTTCCGTTAAATATTGACGTAAACGTTTTTTTGATGAATTGGTTGACACGTGTCGGAAACGGTATTGATACTAAGAACAATACATTGTTGTTCTGTATTAAGTACAGGTGCTGAATGCACCAAATTTGTGTTCCAAGTTTATATCTAAAATTTAGAACTTACGAGATGGATTAAGATTAGGAAGTGTTAATAGACAAAAATATTACTGAACGTATGTGTAACGGTAATGGAACGGAGACGGAACGTATAGTGAGAATCACTATAATGAAATTTATCATCTCATTTTGAACAAATAGGACTGTTACGCTGTTATAACACCAACGGTGAATCGATAGTTTATAATCAACAGACGTGCATCATTTGAAAGAACCGAATAAAGGTTGATTATCATTATACGTTCCGTTTCCGTTCCGTACCGGATTCGTCCCTTTCCGTTTACATAAAATATGTTTGGTTGTAATAGAATGGACGTAAACACACCTTCCATTCCGTGTACATTCCGGTTCTGTTTAATATTGATGGAAATGTAATTTTGCTGGACAGGCTGACACGTGACGGAAACGGTATTGATACTAAGAATGAGATACGGCAGTTTGGAGATGTGGCCACTATACTATGCCCATTTTGTCAATATATGTCGTACCATAGTCTTAGGGGCTTAACTATAAATACATAAATATGTGTATTAGAAAACTCTGAATACAGTGACCAACACTCTGAAGATTAATATCTGGCTCCCAAGGAATTGGGAAAACTATGTCTACTGATTTTACGAGATGGATCAAGACGTAACGTAAAGTAAAAATAAAAATAGTGAAATTTATCATGTCATTTTGTAAAAATAGGACTGTAACGCTGTTATAACATCAATGGATGATGAAAAACTTTTTTGTCACATTTGGCCATTTATTTGGTTTTTAACAACCTATGGCGAAAACCTTATGTCACAATTAAGCAGAAAACTGATGGATGTAAAATGGAATTTGAAAACTGCAATAACTAAAAAGATGAAATTATGTCAGTTTGACGAGAATACCGCTTATCTTTACGGAAAGTTCGACTAAACTGAAACTTGAAAAAATTTGAAAAATAAGGGAAGGTTTGAGAAAATCACCGAAATAATGTTGATTCTCACTATACGTTCTGTTTCCGTTCTTTACCGGTTCCGTAACGTTTACGTAGAATATGATTGCCTGTCATTGAATAGACTTTCCATTGTTTACATTCGGGTTCTTATTAGTTTCGTTACATACGGCTGACACGTGACGGAACGGTATTGATACTAAGAACAATACATTATTGTTCTATACTACGTACACTAAGACTGAGTGAGATGGAGTTTGGTGATATGGCCAACGTCTATGCATTTCTCCAATTTCGTATTATGTCGTATCATGGTCCGACTTGGACCAACATGGTTGTGATACATAAATATGTGTATGAGACAATTCTAAATACAATCGCACTATAAAGAGAAAATCTGGCTCTCAAGCAATTGGGAACAATTTTGTTAACTCACACACTACTTTTACTAGATGGATCAAGAACGGGAAATGTGACAAGAATATACAAGAATTTAACTGAACGTATATGTAACGGTAATGGAACGGAGACGGAACGTATGAATCACTACAGTGAAATTTACCATGACATTTTTTACAAGTTGGACTGTAATGCTAGACGAGCTGTTTTGTAACTTATTGGCCATTCCTTGGTTTTTAAAAGTTTTTTGAAGTGACCTCTTGTCACAATTAAGCAACAAACCTTGTATAGTAATACACAAGACCGAAACCATTAAAATCGCAAATAAATCTTATTGTGATACCTTATATAAAGCACCGTGTAAAATTATATGTAATTTAAGATACTCCTATATCGTTTCGTATCTAGATTTATTGTACCATCTTATACACATTTTATAAATAATTTTCTTAACTACGAGTATATATATGGATACAAGAAAAAGAAAAAAAAACAATTTACCTTTTTCATCGGTACCATTTTAAAATTGTTGTCTATACACAAACTTGTTCTCTTGTTTAAACACTGTATATAGACATAAGCATATATAAGTAAGATGAGAACCCGAACTCAAACTATCATGAATAAGACAAAAAATTGTGTTTATATTTCAACAGCGTTATGTAGGAGGTGTACACCCATATAGTGTATAGATACATGTGGGGAGAAGGAAAATGAATACGTGAATTTTCATGAAAATTGAGGAAATATATTGGACTAAAAACAGCTATCAAATATATATTATTACTTCGCTTAAATAAAATTAATAATTTAAGATTTTGTTGTTGTTATTTTAAAGTAGAAAATCTTATGTGTGTGTATGTACGGGTTGTATAAATAACTTCCGAGGGTATATACACCCTCCAGTCCAATCGTATACCAAATCTATAAATACTTGTATAAAAAAATCTGTCAAAATATAACATTTCGTTCGTAAAGCTCGTAACATAGATATCAAGTATATAGAATGAGCTTTTAACATATTGAATGTTGCTTATGGGTTAAGAATTTTTATTACAATTTCATGGAATAAACTAATTTCATTATCTTCATCTATCGTGTCTTGTGGCCGAATTTAAAATATAAATATACAGTTCGAAGTCAATAAACCGTGCTCGAGCTTTATACACACCCCTTTATATATCGTCGAATTTCAATTAAAAATGTATTATGCACGTATATAAGACGTTTCGATGTTTTGATGATGTCCCATCTAAAGAGTTTTCCAATAAGAGATTTCATTTTGAATAGCCTGCTATTTGGGCAGCTGTCAATTTTGAAGCTGTCATCTTTTGACATTTGACAAGTAAAAGCTACATCATTACTAAAAATGGTCGATACACGCTTCAACAACGCATTGTTAGAATTCACTACAAAAATGGTGAAAAGTTTCACCTTTAACTTTTGCCTTTGCTGCAGTAGCGGAAAAGTAGTTTGATGTGGCCTATTTTCACCTCGGAGGCTGCGTTAACAAGCAGAATTGCTGCATTTGGGACTCAGAATATCCAAGAATGATTGTTGAAAAGCCTTTACATTCTCAACGTACCACTGTTTGGTGTGGTTTATGAGTTAGCTGTGTGATTGAACCTTAACTTTTTGGTCAATGGGGTTGGTGCAACTGTTACGGGGAATTGATTGTGCTACGGAGCTATGATTAATGATTTGTTATGATCGAATTCGAGAAATTATTGAGGACGTACAGCCGCAAATGTACGAATTGGTCATAGCTGCTGCAACCTTTCTCTTTACAATGACACCTCTTACTGGAAAACCCTTTATAAGACGATCGGATGTTTTGATGATGTCCATCTACATATAAATGTATCTGCATTAACATTACATTGCAAACCATACATGTTAAGTCCATTTAGAGTTTCCCGAAAAATAATTGGACTCGTTATGCGATATAGTTTCATTATAATTATTAAAAGCTCGATTGTACGGTTGCTACAATGACATATGTATAACTAACAGAAACTAATGGTCCGTGTACAGTATATAAAATCTAATAGACAACCGACAAACTATTTCTTAACATAACATATAAATTGTATTTGTTTGATTATGTTATGTCTGAACACTGTATACATAACAATGTGTTGAAACAACAACAACAAAACAAGGCGATGATGATGATGAACTTTTTAGTGGTAGCAAAATATTTGGTCGTAAGGGTTAACCGACACAATTTTTTTTGTTTGTCTATTTAGACATCATAAATTATTAATGTACCAAAAGTAGTGTAGAGTTGTTTAGAAATTTTTATTAATTTAAATATGTGAGCTTTTTGTACTTTCATTTTAAAGTTTGAATTTATTATTCCCCCCGGTAGGTTTATACATACTCGTACATATGAGTGATGGTACCAAATTATATAACAAAACTTTTTGATTTAATGAATTGAAACATATATAAAATAAAATGTTTAGTTTATAGTTTGGGGTGAGAACTGGGAGCTTTTAAAATTAACTTAATTATGAGAGGTTTATTACATAACATATATTGGACATTTGACCAGAAACTAAACGGTTAGTTTATCGTATTTAAAAGTTTAGTTTGAGTTAGTTTAGATGGATGGACCATTTTTCTACCGTCTCTCAGGATCGATTGGTCCATTATGACATCTCTTCCCAGACGTACACTTACAGTCTCGCAATCTTTTTGTTCATCTTATAAAGTTCAAGTTATATATTCGGTATTTTCAAGGTTGATCCGCAAACTGGAATTGTGATCCAAAACAATGCAATCTATGAGAAACACAGTTGGTCATTCTACATGTAAAAAACTTTTTTACATTTTACATGTAAATAACGTAAATTACAAGAAATTCGTGCATTTTACAAAAATATGTAAATTATATTTAAGAAACGACAAAACTGAGCTACTAAGTTAGATAAATCGGTTTGGTCAGCTGGAACACAACATATAGAAACTACATTCAGGATGAAGCGAAAAAATAATTATAAATGATCGAGTACACAGTCAATTTTTTGGAACTTATTAGCTTTGATGAGAGATGGCACAATTTAAACAAAAAATTATTTCCTTTACAGTATGTAAAAAATGAGCGTCTACCTTTTACATACATTTTACATGTAAAAAACCGTGTAAATTACAATTTTTAATTTACTCGCCCAACTGTGCCCGAGACTCTTGGTATGATGAAAGATAAGTTGCTTTGCTGAGGAGCATAGTTTTTGCGCCATAAATGATCCATTATAAAGAATAGAAACACAAGAAGTGCTTTACAGATTTTCTAACCTCAGAAATTCGGCTTATTTTCAACATATGTTTATTCAGGAAACAATGTTCCGTGCGAATGTCCAGCAAGATTCTCAAGGTGCGTCTGTCCTAATTCAAGAAGAACTGAGATTTTTAATAATTTATTGATCCAAAGAAGATTTGGGATATGTGCGACGAGTGATGTGGTTATCTCATATTTTCTCCATTAAAAGTGGAAGCTGCACCCGAACAGTCCAAAATATCAGCCAATACGTTTCCTTGGATCAGTAAAGAGCCTCATATCGTCACCTGAGGGCTAGGATGGACTGTTGTAGTCTCATGTATTTATGTACATATGCACTCATATGGACAAGGCAACGCCTTGAAGGTCTAAATGAATTGCCTCTATCTTGAAGGTGGGTTGCTCTTTGCCTACCTAGACTTATATTTCGGGATGAATAATGCTCTCTTTTTGACATTGTGAATCAAGCTTCTAAGTAGGTATCATTCGTTCTATGACATGATACTTATAAGAACAAAATAATCTCCGCCGAGGCACATCCCCAAGTTTAGAAAACCAAATATTTTCAGGGTGTGCTTCATTTACTCTATTATAGAGGAGTTAAAGTTTGTAAAGTATGAAAAGCTTTATGATTTTGATTTGAATTTTTAGTTATACATGTATGTATGTTTGTAATTTACTAAGACGGTTTCGATCTGATGATGAGGACAGACCGGACTTTATGATATATGTACTGTGTGATTCGAATATTGCCGTCTTATGAAAAAAGAGCACAAGATCACAAAAATAGGGCGACATATTCGGAACGGAAATAGCTACCTATCTCAAAACTACTAAAATGGGTATGCTTCCTGTATCCTACATTGCAGTATATGTCTCGTGTCGCAATAGTTCTAGCGAATTACATAAGATACTTTTAACACAACATTACTCTACCTCTCCAAAGTGAATTTCCACTTCCGTCCCCTGTTATGATTATTTATTTTATGCCATAACTGTGTTAGGGTGCCTGATTTCAACCGCTTAGTGGTAAAAGCTGGTTCGTGGAAATATCTATGACTTGGAGATTGTGCCAGCCGGTTTACCAGCATTGAGAGAAGCCAGACATATTCCATAGTTAGGTGAAAGTATATGAACATTTTTTTCAGAAGTTATATCAGATGGTATTGAAGTGTGAAATTTTATGCCCCAAACAGGCGGTTAATCGTGACGTTGTGGGTACCCACATTCTCCCACTGTAGTGGTGTTTGGCTTTATTGCAACATGAAACAAACTTCCCGGAAATATCTATGGCATGGGGAAAGTTCGAACCGGACTATACCACCACTCAGTGAAGAAACATGCTACCAATACCTGAGTCAGTCTCCTTGCTGTAGGAGATATGAAGAATAATGTATGAGAAATGTTGTCTGTAACTGGTTGCTCTCAATGACCCAAAAGTGAGCACTGGTACCCCAAAGTTATACATTATTTTCTCATTGACCAACCGAATCATTGGGTTGAACTTTCAAGCACACAATAATCAAATTTGTAAAAGCACCGGTTACATATGAGATTACCAATTGGTCAGATTCATAATTGGTGGCTTTAAAGCCAGAGCTGGCAGAAATCAGAAATGATGTACTTAAAGATCTTATGAGGAATTCAATAAGGTCGTGCAGAGATTATTGAAAAATCATTCACAGATTTGACTGCACAAATATTCATTCTTAATATTCGGAGGGTAGCTCGAATGAGGCTGTGCTATGGCCAATCTTCAAAAATAATATCCAAGAACACCATATAAGTAATTGTCGTATATGATTTTGGGAACAGTCATTCCTCTGGCGACGAACATAACCGGTGACTACCAAGAAAGTTTCCGTACATAGTAGTAACCATACGTACTTTTGATCTCTCAGAATAAAATTGTGGGAGAGAATAGCAAAGCCCTCATTCCCACAAGCAATCAGAATATTCAATTTCTGAAATTATAATTTTCAATTAAGAGATCAGGAATTTAATGAAAAGTTCATTAAATGAAGGAACAATGTGCACAATGGCTTGATCACGCGTTCTGCGTGCTAATTCTGAGAGAAAGATACAGCGAAATTTTAAAAATGAAACGCACGACGGTAGACAGTGGCTCTACGGTTAAGAGCTCACTAAAGGCTTGCATACAGTTTGAATTAAAATATATTTAAAAATCTTTGGGTTAAGTTCTTACCCATACAGTTGATTGGATCAATCAAGCAACAGGATTTGCGTTAAAATTATAATACTGTTAGTTGAAAATAGTGACTGTTTGGTTGATTGGCTGAATCCATCACTATACATGAGAAATCAAAAGGGAAAGGATTATATGAGATAATTTCAGCTGCGGGTCGTACATTGAGCCTAATTCAATATATAGTGTAGCCAAGACTTCTATGAAAAAAGTCCAAATTCTACCTTTTGGTTGAGGTTAAAATAAACTATGGCGTCCATAAACATACATTTCGCATGTTAAAGGAAACGTTAAGAAAATTTGGTTTGATCAAGAAGGTAGAGTGAAATTGACGTTAGATTTAGGTGTTAGATTTAGTGTTTGACAGTTCTTCTGATTCATCAATTTGTTTTATTTTTGTAGCTTCCTCCACTTGAGTTCGATTTGTCTGGACTCCGAGGTTTAGATTTATGGTCGTTCGGAACAATGAATTAATCTATGACCACGTTAGCGTTCAAACGAAAGACAGGGACAAGTTCAAATGATGTTAAACGCATTGAAACGATTGAAACGCAATGAAGTGATGATCTTTCTGTGAGGTAGTGGACAACATCGTGAAATCACTTGACTTAAGAGATTTCTCTGTGGACTTATGAAGGTTACTAGTGCAACTTGTGGCTGTTTACTCACGTCAATTTGTCATCGTTCATAGGAATCGGACCTGCAACACTTTCTAAGGAATTTCAAGAAAGCCACAAAGCTCAATTAGAATATCTAACACAGTCCAACACCTATGCATTAGTCCAAAAGTGCGTTTTTTGGGCAAGAGAATCGAATCGGCCAAGATGGTACAACATTCCACTCAGCATACGAGATACAATAAGCATGTTGCCATCCAAATGTTTGGGTCGAGTTATTTCCCTAGAGATGTTTATTGAACGCTGATGTTTATTGATGTCAACAAGTTATGAAAGCATAAAGAAACGGGGTCACCATGTACACAGTTGTATTGTTAATCTTCTTCCCGAATACTTATTTGTACATGATTTATGAACTAAAGATGGAGTAACTCGAAATTCGATTTAATGAAACGACGAAGTGAAATGGGATTTACATCAATATTGACAAATACCGATGATATAGCACAGCTGCGATAGTACCTGATTCGAATCCCATGTAGAGTCAAGGTACGAAACGGATTATTCACGATCTGATTACGATCGCTGGTGTGAATGAACCCATCTTTGACCCCTGTTGGGATGCAAAGTTCATGGGCCGTCCTTGTCAGTACTTTAAGCTGTCAAAGTCGAGATGGTTCTAGGTAAATCGAACCCATAGCTATTTGTTCGTTCAGGATCCATCTTATGAGTAGTGAACCAAAGCCATGCAAATGACTGTGATTGTCTTATTTAAGCACCAGGACATTGTAATTTGTGGTCTGAGATAGTAAATTTCGGTACGATAAATTTCTTCAATCACGACAGCTTTACAGATACCTACTGTGGTTTTTATCTTATACATTAAATTACACTCTCACCGCAAAATCCACCGAGGATTTGAATGCTAACCACCTACCACTATCCATATAAAGAACTGCATCGAAACATTATTGATTGAGCTTATTATTAGTATTATTGACATTTTGAACTCCATACAATAAACAAATAAAAGCTTTCTTAACAGAATGTAGGTTGATTGGTACATTAAGAAATTTTTGGAGATCAATGTGTCACCGCAACGATAAAATACGCAAAAATCGTTTTTTATACTCTACTTTCACAAAGCCGGATGCATTGCGCAAAATTTAAATAACATTTTACGAGTATACAAGTGTCCAGAGGCACTTTGCCTATTTACAATAATCAAACAATTTCACTCAACTAAAGTGCCATTAAAGCAACGCGTTGCCGAATATTTAAACTGATTGTGATATGCAAATTAAATATTTGGTCGGGGTTGGTTTTTGGAAAACCAAACAAGAACACCAAATTATATGGTGTTATATATTTTCCCAATAGGAAAATTGTTCGTGAACTTTTTCGTCGTTTGGTTCGTAACAAATCCGTTACACCAATCTTAAGCCTCATTGTTTT